>OW679195.1:4985153-5074676 GCA_940337035.1 Agriotes lineatus
GCCTGGAACGTGGCCTCGCCTTGCATGTGGCCTTGGCCTTGAACTCAAAGCCAAGTGGTGGGGGGAGGTTCCAGAACCATCCACTTCCCTCTACTTAGGTTAACCATTTATTATTGATAAAAAACGTTGTTGTGCTTCTACAGGGTGGCCAGAATAGGTTCTTCAACAAGGATGTTTTGCAACACGTCAGTGTTTGCAAATTATTCGATCGAAAGGTCACTTTATGGGCAAAAGATACCGCAATCATACTACTACATCAAAAACGACAGGTATCATTATATACAAATAATTTCTTGTTTGGTGATGTTTTATTGATTTACGATATCGGTATTGGCTACGATAATTGCATGTTGTTTCTTGGTGCGTAATTAGACGTTACGACAATATCATAGTATAGTATTACAACCAAAAATTGGAAAGCTATTTAAAACCAAGTGAATTATGCAAAGTTTAAGTCATGTCTAAGTTGGTTGCATACAATCAATACATATTTTTTTAATGTCGAGCTGCTTTGAAGTAATGACAGTTCATCTGCAAATTATACATTGTGCATGATTTAAGTAGTTACTAGTTGTTTAACCTCAGTTTTTAAAACCGTATACTAACATAGAAAATGTTGAAAAACGCATATGTCTTCCAAAATTCCCGATGCATATGTCAAATTTGAAGGTTATTATCAAAGTGTCACTGGATGACAATCAAACAACCATTTTATGAATTAAGTTACTGTTCTCAATGCTGGCCTGATTTTAACAAGCTTTTCAATTTCTGGTTGGAATACTATACCAGCCGTAAACGATTCTAACGAACCGGTTGAATACGTTAAGAACTGGGCAGTTACAAAGGGCTTAACGTGTCTTAAGAAACCTTATATGCCCACTGCTTCACCACCAATGTCAGCAATCTTCCACAATTTGAGATATTGACTTAACATTTAATAGCGATCTGAACAAACACCACCAGCAGTTTTTTACTAAAGTTAGTTAACAGTTATCGTGGTTGCTTTGTCACCAATATTACGGAATTGGACCAATGTAGAACGTCGACGATGCCCATACAGGTTTCAGACGATACACCAGTCACTCATCGACCGTACCGATTATCCTATTCCGAGCGAGAGAGAGAGAGAGAGAGAGTTAGAAACATTGTGCAAGAGTTCATTAACGACGATATTATTGCGCGAATCAAATCCATCAAATGTGAATAC
The DNA here is from genome assembly GCA_940337035.1 of Agriotes lineatus. Lineage (NCBI taxonomy): Eukaryota > Metazoa > Arthropoda > Insecta > Coleoptera > Elateridae > Agriotes > Agriotes lineatus. The sequence continues at coordinate 4,986,361 of OW679195.1, forward strand.
CATTTTTCTCGTGAAGAAAAAGAATAGCGAGGAACATATTTGTGTGGATTACCGTACTGTGAATAAGAGGACGGTTAAATATAAGTATCGTTTGCCTAGAATTGTGATTGAAAGGCTCTAAATACTTCACTCGTTTAGACATAGCTTTTGGTTACCATCAGATCGCTATGGACGATAACAGTATTTCAAAGACGGTCTTTCTTACACCCAATGGCCAATATGAGTACCTACAGATGCCCTTTGGACTTTTCAACTCCCTTTTGTGTTTCAGAGAATTATAAATTTGGTCCGCTACGCTTTAAAATAGGTCTAGGTTATTTAGATGATGTACTAATACAGCCTTCGAACTTTAAACTGGGACTCGAACGCCTTGAAAGAATTTTACAACTATTCCATTCTGCCTGAATAACGCTGAGATGCCATTGCTTTCAACGAGACATTTTCTATTTATGGCATGAAATTGGCTACGACAGAATAAGGCTTAGACTTCAGAAGATACGAGCAGTTTTCAGCTCTCTTACGGCAGAGAACGTGCAAGAAGCTCGGCAATTTTGGGAATTGCGCAGTTACTTTCAACAATTTATATGTAACTCTTCAGTTATCGCAAGACCAATTTCTTTCTTAACAAAAAAAATGCGTCATTTGCATTGAGAAGCTGCCTTTGAAAAACTAAAGTGCTATTTGTATATATTATGTGAATATAATATAAAACTTTAAAATCAACACTGCTTTAATTTATTATACCAACATATATTGTGGTGTAAAAAGCTATACTGCATCACCAATCCATTAACTGTAGTTAATTCCTTGAAGACGTTTCGTGTGTATCTGATCGGCTTGGACTTATAAGACTGGAATTCTCTGCATTTGACTTTATAAAAACCTGATTTGATTCATGGTATTGGTAGTTGGTGATTGACAACACAATAGTTTAATTTTACTATTGAATATTGACCTGGAACAAAGAGCCTATGTCGATGCGTTAATCAGAAACCCTGTTGAGGGAAGTAACGACTACGACGAAGCTACGTTATTACAAGTTAACACTGTAGAAAACGACTGGGTTTTATTGGTTCAGCCTAAAGATTCTCGCTGCCAATTTCTGTACCAGGTTTTGTCTCGAATTCCAGCCATGAGAGAAAACAGGTCGATCCACAAAGAGTTTGCTCTGAAGAATAATGGAGTATACAGAATGGAAAGCGGTGAATAATCTCAAAACTGCGAGGAGAACTATACTGATGTACTATCGCGATGGGGCCGAACACTTTCAGGTGGATAAGACTAATAAGCTATAACCAAACGATATTGGTGTCTGTAAAATTACATTAAGAATTATATATTAACGTGCTTAGGATGTTTATATGTAACGAGTGTTTCAAAAAGAACGCAATTTTTAAATTTCGCACTATTGCTTTTCTGTAAAAGTTGCAACCCTAAAAATTTGACATCTGTCATCTATGATTGTTCCGATTTTTAGTTATGGAGCGCTGGACGAAAGAACAACGCCTTATATCGTGAAAACTGATTACCAAAATGGGGAAAGTTACGCTGAAACCATTCGCAAGGTTCGTGGAATTTTCAGTCGTAAAAGTGCAGCAAATTTGTGCACCTTTTAAAGATTAATTAAGAAATTGGTGAAAATTGGATCAGTTATGGTCGTTCCTGCCGATCTCTAGAAAACATTGCAACTGTGTATGTGGGTGTGCTGAAAATCTGCGAACGTCACTACATGTGATAATGGAGTTCTTGTGACCTCAAGTGGAAGGTATGGACCTGGAAGACATGTGGTTTCAGCAGGACGGCTCCACCTGCTATACTGCGAGTGAAATAATTGATTTATTGGGAAAACGATTTTTGGACCGCATTGTCTTCTGAAACGTCAAGAGGAGTTGGCCACCGAGATTGTGCGATTTGACGCCGTGCGGTTTTTTGAAAGGCGAATAACCCTCGAACAATTCCTGAGCTCAATGCCGATATCCAACGCGTAATTAATGAGATAGAGCGGCAACTTTATATATAATTTCATCAAAAGAGCAAGCAGCAAGGGTCTGCGTCCAGAGCCGCGAGGGCCATTTGAAGGATATTTTATTTTAGTGATGGGCTTATTCGAATCAAAAATAACCGGTTATCCGGTGATTGAAATAACCTGTGTAACTCGGTTTTCGTTCCAAGTATTCGGATGAAAAATAACCTTATCCTATTCGTACTACGTGCCGCGTCTCAGCGACCTGCGAGTGATCGAAATTCTGTAAATAATACGGCATTCATAACTCATATAACCTTTTCTACGTATGTACTTGATTGACCCAAGTGAGGCTCGCGGCTGCTTGTTGATGTTATTAAGACATTTGAGACTCCCAGTCGACGAGTTAAATTTATGGGGCCGTTCCTATTAAAGATAACGTTCTGCTGAGTATGAGATTTGCCGAAGCTGTGTTGGTATTAATTTATAACGGCCTAAATTTTTGCTTCGAAACGCGGTTGATTATGCCTAATAAGGGATAAACAAAACGCGAAATAAGATTTTCCAATATCGTAAAAGATTTATATTTAATTTTTAATAACGAAGCAGTCGGGACAAGAAGTGGATTTCGATGTTGAAAATTTTAAATGTGCGTCCTTAGAACCGAGGAAGGCTGAACGTAGATAAATGATGGATTCTAAAATATACCGGTATGATGTGCAAGCGAAAAGGGAAGGGTGACTACTAGAGAATTTTAGGAACTATAAATAGATTCAATAGATACTTTGTATTTGCATATTTATAATTTCTTTATGATTAGTATTGATATAGCTATTCTCAATGGTTTAAACTCCTTAGAAATCAAATAAAAATCATTTATACAATTATTATAACTAACGATTAACTGAGTTCCTCTGCTATCTGCAAGTTACGATGCCGATGCAGATGACGGTGAACCGCCAACCGGCAAACCGGCTGACTTAATCGAAACGAATCGAGAGCCAAAATTGATTCGAATGATTATTCAAATAATCAATCGGTTATTAATATGATTCAAATGCAAATAATTCGGTTATGAAAATTGTCCGGTTATGCCTATCACTATTTTATTTCATAATTAATCGGAACATGTCTACTTTAAAATTCAATAAAAATATCAGTAATCCCTAAAAAAAACTTACGTTTTATTTTAAAATTAAAAATTGCGTTCTTATTAAAACACTCTTTATAACAAAAAATCGAAAGGAAAGTAACCAGGACGGTTGTTTTCCATTCAAGAGGAACATACCCATGGATACCTTGCCCTTGGACCATTTAGAACCTTATCCCAGCCTACATAAATCAAACAAGTAGAGACACTCACTGTCGGTTCCTTTGATGTCAAAATACCGATTTGGATGACCTTGAACGGCTCCTGGGGGGGTACTTACCGATAATATTAACAGATGGCGCCACTACTTTGCCACATACATGGATATATTAGTACAGGATACGTTCACTACATGTAAACGTACGTCGGATCTTAAAATAACATATCACAGAGCACGGTACCTTCCCCCATTTCATTCTAACCTGTATCACTTTATTTCTCTCTCTCTTTAGACGTATTTCATACAATGTTTCGTACGCTTAATTTTGAAGTTTTGAAATGTAAACGTCAGATGTGTCATTCAATTTCACAGTTTATTCTTCGAAAATTGAACTTTAGCAATGAGAATGTGCATAATTTGTTCTATTTCTTGTAATTCTTCAAGCAAAGACCTATCTTTTCACCGGTGTGTTAAGTAGATAGTTTGTTTAATTAAAACCTTCTTTAAAAAATTATTTCAGTTTTTTTTATTGATATTCATATCCCTCATAGCATTAGGAAAGGAATGAATATCAAAAAAGTTCTCTATCCAAGCTTCAAAAAGAATTGATTCCGTACAGTTTTTCAAGGCACCTAACTTCTGAATGAATTATGAACTGTAAAGTTGAGGTTAATGTTTCCTTTTGCTTCTTCAGCTGCTCGTCCACAGTCTCATCATATTTTTCATCAAATTCGAATGTGGGAAATAACAGCAGTTCATGCAGATGTGTGGAGGTTGGAAAAAAGTAATAACTGTTAATTACCACGCAACTGAGGTGCAAGCTCCAGCTAGCCATATAAATTTGGTTGCGCGTTCTTGTCAAATGGGGTGCAGGAAGATGTGATTGATATCGAAGTTCTTAGTGATGAAAAGAATGATATTGAGGACTGTACATTATTAGAAGCAGAAGATTTATTCTCATATTCTTTAACATACGTGTAGAATTCTTGTCCATTTTCTTGAGAGTAGTACGCGATCTATTTGGTTCCCATATGTTTTCCCGGGTATCATCCAGGTGATTTTGTGTTCTTTTTTATGTATAAATTTCGTGTCATTGCAGCTAGGGTGCATAGTCTTGTTCCATTGTCATTCGTGGTTTCGTGAATGGTTTCTTTTCCTGCTACCTCTGTATTGTTCCCTTCCTTTCCAATCTTAGCATTGAAGTCTCCTATTATTATTAACGTGTCGTTTCTAGGTACTTCTTCACATGTTGTCTCTACTTTACTATAGAAATTTAAAAAATTACCAATTTTAAATTTTGGCTTAGACCAAATCACGGGTGGCTCGAGTACCATACTCCATCAAACAAATCCTTGCAAGGCACATAAAAATGAAAAATACTAGATGCTTACTAATTTTTTCTGGAAAATGGGTCCTTTTTATAATGCACAATCAAATAAACACGGCTATTTATTTAATAACCAGCTGTTTTGGGCTAAAATGCAGAATCCGAGGCCAATTACACTGCTAACTCTTTTCCTTATAATTTTGGTTATGGTTAGTAGAGAAACCTCATTAAATAATTATTAATATTAACAATGGCAAGGATATTGGCCTCGGATTCTGCATTTTCCCGTTGTTGCATGTATCAAAGTTCTGCTTCCTTTTTATTTATTTATTTATAATATTAGACGGCTGAGCAGATAAAACATATCAATCGAAAACTAGAGCTAATAAGATATTTAAACTTAACTAAAAATTAAATTGAAGGCACATAATAATGTAGTAAATAACAAGATCAAGAATTCTACTTGCAACACTTGCAAACTTGAAAATTTTACAGAATGAAATTATACAACTACAGCTATTAACTTAACTTAAATTAACCACTCAATTTGTCCAAGGCGTTTACTAAAGGCGCACAGACAACTGACTAGGGAAGAGCGTTCCAATCTCTAAAAATTCTGTTGAATAAACAAAACTGTCGACACATTTTATTAAATCTTTCACGCACTAGCTTGAATTCGTGGCCACGCAACCGCACATTCACACTAGTCACGAACCCTTCAATGACTACAGTTTAGTAACCGTGGAGGATTTTATATGTTTCTATTAGGTCACCTCTTAAATGTCTTTCAGAAATCGATGATAGCCCCAATACCTGCAGCCTCTGTTCATATGGCAGTTTTCAAATAGTTGGCGATAACTTGGTGATACGTCACTGGGTGAGTTCAAGAGCATGAATGTCTTTAGCAAGGTAAGGCTTCCAAAAGCAGGCCGCATACTCCAAAATTGCCGAATATAGGTTTTATAAATTTTCGCTAAAAGTTGAGGAGACGTTTTTAAAAGCGATCGAAACTAGGTAGGTGCTACTCCCATTTAAAATCCGACGACAAGGTGACCCCAAGATCTTTTTGTTGATAAACCGCCTGTATAAGCACATTGTACAGAAAATACATGTAGCTAGGGTTGTGGTATCCCATGTGCAACAAGCATTTTTGTTCGTTGAGCTCTAACAGCCACTTCAAACACCATTCTTGAAGTCACAAAAGGTCATTTTCTACCATTCTTTAAAATGGTGCATCTTGTAAAGGACAAACTCAGAGCAACGTAGTATTGACAAACTTCTTTTATCAGGATCATTAATTTCCTTTCAGCCAGCCTCTGACAAGTTAAAACGATTAGACATGGTGACCTAAAAAAGTTATCATGAAAAATGATGCTACATGAAAATTTAACTTGTTAGCGGACCTACCAGTTAAACTGTTGTTTACATGGTTTTGATTGCTATTATTATCCACCGTAAAACTCAAAGGCGTTAGCGTTGCACACCCTCTCATCGAGTGAGGTTATCAAGTGTTGACTGTTGAGGTTATGTTTTCTAATTTGTGTTTCTTTATACGATTACTTCTTTTCTACATTTGGTAGCATCTTGAGACCAAAGAGACTATCTCTGGCACCATGTAACACGAGTTAAATGTATTTTATCAGAATTTCTCTCAATGACGAGTCCAAGTACCTCTCTAAAGAATAGCGCTATACGTAATTCACGCACTGAGAGTGACAGAAATAGATGGTACGTCTTGTTCAACTATAGTAGCCGCACGCCGTATCTTGTACTTATATATCTATGGCCACATATGATTGGTAGCAGAGCTAGTAACTGGCTCTGATTGGTAGAATTTTGTGCTGCCATCTGCTAGTCAAGCTTAGAAATACTCCCGAGTTACTGTTTCAGGCACTCTAGACAAGTTTCAACATTTGGTATAAGTGTCTCTACAGGTCACAGAAACTAGATTGAGTCTCAAGGTAGGTCATGAAAGGCGCTGGGATCATATTTGATGAATTGGCAATATGTGGAAAGTGTCAAACATACAAAGTTTGGTTACATTTTAATGACAAGTAATCAGTAACGGTGGGTAGAAGGATTTCGTTTGCGCAGTGACTAACGTCATATGACAGATTCTTTTTGTTTTAAAGTTTAAAAATTGCTGTTGCTGGGATAGAAGGTTTAGCAGAGCCTGGTTGTTCAACTTAACAGCATTATTTCCGCAATCCTTTTAACATTCAAGGACTGATAATACACCATACCGCAATGTTGCGTACGCCTCTGATTTATTGTGTCATTTAGCTTAAATAAGGTTAACAATTTAATGTCAATATGATAGATGTAAAAATGTTACCAATACGAAACTTGGAAATTACTAGATTCTAACATTAGTTCCGATTTTCACCGCGTCTCAATCTAGATTCTGTAACCTGTACTTGTTTGATGTATGTACGCTGCCTATCCTGAGTTCTGAGTTAGTCAAGAAAAATGCATCTCTTATTGTTGCCATCAACGTGTTAACTAGATTTGTATTTATGTAAGCAGTTCAAAATGCACCCGTAATTAAGTTACTAAACGAAATAATATCAATATTCGGTGTTTCACGAAAAGTTATAGGTGGCAGAGGTACAGCTTCCACCTGCAGGACATTCTCAGACTACTGTATCCAATTGGTCTGCCGAGTTGACAATGAAACTTTCTAAATTTAGTGCCAAACTGTTTGTGCTTTGTAAATATGTATTTTATCCAGGTTAGTCTCCTAACCACGTAAATACTGTTATAATTTTTACTACTTACAAATATAATTGCTGAAAATTAAGGGATATGCAATATAGGCGATTAATCTAAAATTTTATTTAGAAAAGATTTCATTCTTAAACTAGATTTCAGCAACATAATTTTCAGTAGAAAGTTGCAATACGAGGTTTATGGGTAACGACCATTTGAAAGAATTAGTTTGTATAAGCTAAATGAATAATTAAAGAAGTCAATTTAGTACTTGTCGATGTGAAATGAATATATAATAGTACATTAAAGTATGAGTGAATAACAAGGTCTTTAAAACACGTGCGAGTTTTCGAGCACTACGGCGTAGCCGGAGTGCTCGAAATAGAGCTAGTGTTTTAAAGACCAGTTATCTACGAATACTTTACGCTATTTTTTACTATACCTGCAATACTGGTAATAAATTACGCACTAAAAACTTAAAAATAATTTTTGTCGTTATAAATCAAGAGGGCATAATAATATTGCTACTATATACTGTTTGAGGCTTTCGCGGTTACTCGAATTATTCTCCTTAGCATAGAATTTCGGCTTAGACCGCGTAGTATTTGTATATGAACACCCAGCATTTTCTGGCTTAATGTGCCTTGCACCTTGTGAAGTCGAGCAAAAACCCGCGCGATGGCCATGCTCTTTGGTGGCTCGTGTTGTTTTAGTATCTTGAGAACGAGGATACGGCCAAATCTGCCTAAGTATCCTCGTTCTCAAGATACTCAAACAACACGAGCCACCAAAGAGCATGGCCATCGCTCGGAGTTTTGCTCGACTTCACAAGGTGCAAGACACATCAAGCCAGAAAATGCTGGGTGTTCATATACAAATACTACGCGGTCTAAGCCGAAATTGTATGCTAAGGAGAATAATTGCTACTATAGTTACGAGAATTGTTTACGTTTTTGTCGCGTCCACGTCCGTTGTTGCATTCAGTCGTTTCCTTGACAACCTTTAAAGCTCGACGTGCTTTAAAAGGCGATTCTGATGCAGGTATAATAAAATAGTATATTGTCTAACTAGTGCTGAAAGTTGGATATTTCACACGAATGCAATAGTTGAGCCACGAGCCGAAGGCAAGTGGCTCATTCGCAGAAGTGTGAAATATCCAATCAGCACGTGTCATACACTATACTTTTCCGACGACCACCTATTCTTTATAATATAAACCAAATTTACCACTTTTAACCGCAAAATGAAACAATTATTGTTTAAACATCAACTTAAATTGTCATACTATTTCTGTGACATTAGCTTACTAGATTTTTGAATCGGCTTGTTTCGCGACTTGCGCGCTTGTTTTATGCCGAATTGGGCGTGTTTCAAGACGAAAAACGCACGCTCCACGTGACCTTTTCAGGTGACCTGTGCAATGTGTCACTTTCAGTAACACCATGCCATGCCATTTTTGGCATTTTTCGTAGTGGTCGCCGGAAAAGATCAATTATTGTTTCTGACTGGCGACGTTAAACTCGTCGCACATGCTTTAAAGGCGTACTTATACATTAGTATCATAATATACTATTTTAAAGCTTCAAAAAATAAAATTGTATAGTTGCTATAGACGGAAAAAAGATTTTCGATCGGTGTATTTTTCTTGGCGGAGACTTTCTTGTGATCGATAGTTTAAGTTTCATTTATCCATGCATTTTACAATTCTTGGCTCTTCGAGGTTATGATGTTCTGAACGGTAAGCCCGATCGCTGATGCTTGGTAATTGTGTTACCTCTAACCAGGAATCTGTTTCCAAAGGTGACGAAGAAAGTTGTAAATTGACCTTTCTTGATTATAACTTGATGCGGTAGGTAGACAGCAAATATATGTTGCTTTTGTTTTACGTCATGCTGGTGACATAGCTCTTGGCTATAAATTCAGTTTTCAATTAAGTCATACTTTCAGGAGCAATAAATTTTGTAATAAAATTGAAAAATGTAGGAAGTGTTAATTACCTTTTGATACAGCTAGCAATTTCTGTAGATTTATGTAAACTTAAGCAGCATTGGCGAGCACACTAGCCCATTTTATTTTATTTGCAGCCGAGCGGAAAAGTTGCGTAGCATTCCACGGTAGCACCACCTCTCGAATGCTTCTAAGCGCTTGCAGGAGGCATTTGTAAGTGTCCATGCCTCTGCCCCGTATGACAGCATGGAGAACACGCAACACTTAAGAAGACGAAGACGAAGATCAATATAGCTGCTCTCACCTCGTCGTTTATTATGTAGGGTCTGCTTTGAATCTGTTCTAAAGTCTCCAGTTGGCAATTATCATCAAACAATGCCTCCATGTATTCTTTCCATCTATTTAATTGATGAGTTATGTCTGTTACTCGATTGTTGTCTTTATCTGAGATTGTACCAGTTGACCTTAACTTATACATTCTAGCGACTTCCTTAATTCCTTATATGCAAATTGAGAGTATCGTGTTTTCTTTGGAGTATTTCAATTTCGCTATCGTTGACTTTTAACCATAACTTTTTGGCTTCTTTGATCTTTCTTATAATTTTCCTATGAGTTTCCTTGTACTTCTTATCATAACGATTTTTATAGTTTCCTCGTTCTTCCATGGGCTTTATTATTTCTTCCGTCATCCACTGTTGTCTTTTTATTGATTTCTCCATTTTCAATTTGTTTTCTGTTGTTGAATTCAGTGCACTTTTAAGTTTGTTCCAAACATCCTCTATGCATTCTAGGAAGAAATAACAAAAGCACTAAACTCGGAACTAACAGATTATATTCTAGTAATAAGCGACTTCAACCCCAAGTTAGAAATGAAAAAGGAGAAAAATCTGTAAAAGGGTTTACCCCGAACTTCCCTGTGACACTAAATAATTTTAAAAATCAAATGAAGTTAGGAGTAAAAATATCTTCACGTTTCTAATACATTAAATACATTTTCAAATAAAAAAAATGTAGCCCGCATGTGCGAAGCAGATTGTAACCACATCGACTTTTCGTCGGCGCCATCCAGACATTGGAACGAGTGCGGTGCGCCTCTCTTGAACAGAACGGTCTTATTGTTGAAACGTTTCGACTCTTTTGTGACATTATTCTTTATCTGTTGAGTCCTATTTTCGGAAAGAGTAAAACCTGACCTATGTGAAAATTATTACTTCCTTCTATTTCATAATTAAGGCAAAAATAAACAAAATTTAATCTTTTTAAGGTGCTCACTCTGTATATATTTGTATAAAATGTTCACGGTTTTATGCCAGGTATACAGGGTGTTAATTAAGTACGTAGACAAACTTTAAGGGGTGATTTCTTGATCAATTCTAAGATAAAAAGTTCATACAAACATGGGACCTAAGTGGCTTCGTTTTCAAGATACAGAGTGTTGAAGTTTAAACCAAATTTTTTTTCAAAATTCTATAAAGCGCCTGGAGGTATTCTAATGAAACTTGGTGTATGATAATGTTTCATAAAGTGGCATTGTTTGGTCAAAATAAATTTAATTTATTTCCACTGGTGGCGTGCATAGGGGCCACCTCAGCTACCTTATTTTAGAAAAATCTGGTACGCCACTGTTTTTTAGTCAATACGATAATTTTTGTAGCTTCATTCATTAAAACTATGTACAAACGATGTATCTTTTATTTTTTTGATAGAATAAACCTTTTTCGAGAAAAACGGAAAAATGTGTAACAGCAACTTTGTTCATTGAACTTTAATGGGATCTGAACGGCTTCGTTTTCAAAACACAGCTTAAAGAAGTTGTAAAAAAATATTGTTTAATAACAAACAATCTTACAATGGCTACAAAACTTTTGGCTAAAAAACAGTGGCGTACCAGATTTGTCTAAAATAAAGTGACTGAAGTGACCTCCATGCACACCACTGGTGGAAATAAATTAAATTTATTTTGACCGAACAATTCCACTTTATGAAATACTATCCTACACCAAGTTTCATTAAAATACCTCCAGCTGTTTTCGAAATTTTTGATAAGCAAAATTTTTCTTTAGACTTCAACACCCTGTATTTTGAAAACGAAGCCGTTTAGGCCCCATGTTTGTGTGAACTTTGAAGCAGGCAAGCATTCGGGTTGTAAAGTTTTCCACAGCTGTAGTGGTAGGGACAGAAAGGGCACAACAGATAAAAGAGGTGGTCGAAGCCCTCAAAGGCAAGAAGGTAGCGGCCCGTCTCAAGGCCGGTACCTAGTTTGAGAAGATTGTAAAAAGGCTGTGAATGAATGTGCTGTGCGAATAAGAAACAAAAGTGCTTCGAAAATAAATTAATTGTGTCTTCGCCATTGCCGGGAAGCTATCCTGGCACACACCTAAAAAAGCTGACTACCAGCCGAGGAGGTTCTGCTCGCCCAAACGAAGTTTCTGAGGAATTCGAGGAAGGATCCTCGAATTTCGTTGTCTGAAGAAAGCCATTGGAAGATACAGCAATCTAGGTTTGCTGCTTGAAAGCTACGTAGTTTAAATGGGGTTTTTAAAATATTAATAAATTGTTTGTTGAATTTATGTATTTTACATTTAATCGCTAACAGCATCAGGTCAAACACGAACCTACCCTAAAATATCAAGTAAACGATATGTTACAACTTTTTATCTTAGAATTGATCAAGGAATCACCCCTTAAAGTTTGTCTAGGTACTTAATTAACACGCTGTATGTATATAATGGGTATGCAAAATATAATCTGTCTCCGATAAATAGTTTTTGAGTTATACCGCCAAAAGGCAGACAGACAGACGGAATTGAGAAAACCTGTTTTTCGTCATCTAGGGACCCTGAAACGTGAAGATCTGAAGAACTCTCAGAAGGTGATTTTTTCGTGATTACAATACTTCCTTCGTCTTTCAGAAACGTTAATGAACTATTTGGAAGCTTAAAATCTATACGCAATGAATTCATTAAAAAAAAAGGAACAGAGAAAATGGACTTGGTGTTCTGCGGACGACGCGACTTAACAAAAAATAAAATTGACTTTATGATTAAAGGTGTGGCAGTAATAAAAAATATATCCATTGGCAGCGATCACAGAATGGTTCGGGCAACAATGGAAGTGTCTGGAGCTACCTCAAGAAATAGAAACCCAATCAAGAAAATAATAAAAATAGACAAAGCTCTACTTAATGAAAGGAGAGAAACTTATAAAACCAAGTTAGAACAAATAGAAGGGAATGTAGAAACAATGACAATAGACAATATAAACATTCACATTACTACAAAGAGCATTAGAAGTAACAGCATTGCAGAATAATAAAGCGGTAGCTACAAATAAAAAATCCAAAGAAATGATAGAAAAAAGACGAAAATTAATAAACGAAGGTCAATGCGAAACTAAGGAATATAGAGAACTAATTAAAAATTTAAGGAAACATATAAAAGAAGAAAGAAAAAACAAGAAAAAACACATAGAACAGGCGATAGAGAACAATAAAAGCCTAAAAAACATTAAACAATACTCTGGGAAACAGAAGAAAGTCGTCAATTTGAAGGATAACCAGGGAAACGTAATGAATGACAGGAAAGTAATGATTGATATATGCAAAGCGTATTATGAAGATCTATACAAAACTAAAATGAAACCAACAGCGACTTCTAAGAAAAACTTGAGTAGGGTAATAACAAATGTTAATAGATAAAAAGAAATAAAGCAGCAGGTGAAGATCAAATTATTCCAGAACTTCATAAGGAAGAAGGAGATTATATACTGCAAAGTTTGAAGAGTCTGTTGAACAGATGGCTAGATGAAGGTGTAATTCCCACAAGCTGGAATAATGCAAATGTTATTCTAATACATAAAAAGGGGGATCCTCTAACTTAAATAATTACAGGCCCATAGCCTTGCTCTCACAGTTATATAAAATTTATACTAAGATTCTTATGAATAGATTACAACACAAAATCGAAATCTACTAAACCGTAGAGCAAGCTGGCTTTAGGAAAGCATTTAGTACCATTGACCATCTCTTGACCATAAGGATCTTCAAAGAAAAAGCATTTAACGGTATAGAACATTGGGCAGTAAACGAAGCACTAATCAACAGTAGAGTGGATTCAAGGTACTACAGTAATAGAAAACATCTATAAAAATATCAACAATTACGGTACAGCTGAACAAGAACCTAAAAACTGACACAATAAATATTCTAAGAGAAGTAAGACAAGAAGATCCAACCTCACCTAAACTTTTTACGCTTGCCCTAGAAGATCTATTTAACACATTAAACTGGGAAGATAAAGGTATTTTAATCAACGGCACAACATTGAATCATCTTAAATTCGCTGATGATATCCTTCTTATAGCAAACGACTTTGAAGACCTGCGAACGATGCTCAATGAACTACACGAAGCTTCGGAGAGTAAAGGATTGAAAATTAATATGACCAAAACAAAACTCATAACCAACGCAGTTAATCAAGAAACCATTAGAATAGGAATAACACCTATAGATTATGTAGATGAATATATTTATTTAGACCAAGTAGTGAAAATAGACAAAATGAACCAAACTACGGAAGTAAGCCGAAGGGTCAGACTCGGTTGGGCATCGTTTAGCAAATCATATGTCCTTAAAAACAGTAAAATCCCACTGCAGCTCAGAACAAAGTATATAATTCATGTATCTTAACTGTTTTAAGATATGGTGCACAAACTTGGACCTTTACTAAAACGAACCTAGACAAACTTCGTAAATGCCAAAGATCCATGGAACGTCAAATGCTGGGACTAACATTAAAAGACAAACAAACAAACACTTGAATTAGAAGTAGGACGAAAGTCATTGACGTGGTAGAACAGACCATCAGATTGAAATGGAAATTTGCGGGACATAATGAGCGATACCCAGACAATAGGTGAAACAGGAAAATCATAAATTGGCGCCCGTATATGGAAACGCGAGACAGAGGAAGACCGCAAATGAGATGGGCGGATGATATTAAAAAACACGCAGGACTTATGTGGAGAAGGGTTGCCAGGGACTGGAACAGATGGCGCCAATTGGGGGAAGCCTACATCCAAAACCTTCAAGTTGGATAGAGATGGGCTAATGATGATCCTCTATGTCAGGGCTGTCCAACTCTAAGAAGCCCAAGGGCCACTGTACAAAATTTGAAGGTTATGCGGGCCACATCATAAAATGTCTCGTATGCGACTTTGTGAGTGATTGTCAGGACATTTTCAAATTTTACGAATGTATGAGTTATTTATCGATACTTCTAAATTAGGACCCCGTCTATATATAAAATTTTTGTATTTTTTTCGCCTAAATTTAAGTGTGCTTTGAATTTTGTGAAGGCTTTGGCTTTATCGCGTCACGCAGCTGTGAGACCGCTTTGGGCCGTCTGGCTGAACACGTGTACTTCTTATCCCTCTGCCGCTGTTGCGAGGTTGGCTTGCAGCGCTTCCTAGGGTGAATTTAAAACGCCAGTCTATGAGAGCATGAGAGAGGTTAATGAAAGTTTTTCGCTCAGTCGCAGTCTTTCGGTCTGCGTTGCCGACGCCCCGCCAGTTTCTTTCCTTTCGGCAACGTGACGTGATGCGGTGTTTTGAGTGAGTTAGTCGCTGGCTGCTACTACGAGCGGGTTCTTAGAGCGTGGCTTTTAGCCGCCCTGCGACTTCGGTCTCGTAGGCGGCCTGTCGAGGGAGATTTTCGAGCCGTTGAGGCTTGCAGTTGTGTGTGATTTGGTGATGCTCCGCTTTAGTGACCAACGCCCCCGTAATCTATTGTGCCGTGTAGGCAAGTGTCCACTATTGTGTGGGTGGCATCATATCAAACGAGGACGTGCAAAATGTCACCCTGTTTCATTTCCATGCGAGTCCTGTCGCATCGTGTTCTGCGACGGTATTCTGGAGTATGCGTCATCAGCAATTGCAGCTGTAGCCTTGCGACCTTCCGAGCTGCGAAGTGGAGTCCTGCCGCCAAGTTAAGAACCAGGTAATACTAAAGGTAGCGTGTATTTTAGATGTTAGCCGTTAGATCGTGCCTATGCGCATTTAATACCCATTCCTTGCATTTGTACGGTAACTAACGTCCATAATTATATTCTGTGTACTGTTTAATGGCCTCTGTCATATTTCACGCCCTAAATTAACTCTAGTGACCCTATTTTGTGGGTCTAACACATCTCGGCGCGGGGCCAAGTCGGCGCCGGGACAACTCGGCGCGGAGCCATCTCGGCGCCAGCCAACTCGGCGCTAGGCCAACTCGGCGCTAGGCCATCTCGGCGCCGAATTCAAATTTGCAAACTACAGTAACTACGTAAGAAAATTATTATAAACAAATAATCAATAAAGTGATCGCCAAAAAGCTGGCATCAAATGAAAAAAAAAATTTAGAATTTCTTCGACCACTGACGACCAGAGGTGGATGCAAAATGATTACAAATGGGCCAAACAAAAGTTGTCACGTGACTTCCGTTATCAGTAAAATATTAAATTTTTTAAAAATAATTATAAAGCATGTATTAATAGTCAAGGTAGGGACACATTTTACGAAAACAAGTTTTCTGGCCTTGAGATTGTTCAGTCAGCTAAAACTAACACACTGAAAATCTCATGGAAATCTTGCTTACTTTCCGAAAAATAGCACTTTTTGGATTTACAAAATTTCGAAAAACGCTATTTGCTAACTAACTAAAGTGCCTTTTATGTGACAAATATTTCTGTAATGTTTATTTCCCAAATCAAAGAATTTTATTTTTAACAAAGTTTTTTATTATGAAATAAAAAACTTTGTTAAAAAGATTTGTTTTTCCATAACGGTCTTAGTTAAAAGTAAAATTCTTTGATATGGGACCTAAACATATAAGAAATTGTGAGAGATCAAAGTTGGCCGAATATTTTGAAATTTGGTGTAGGAGCCTAGATGTTGATTCTAAACAACTTTTCTTAATAACTTTTTGTCGTATTTGCTACATAAAAGGCACGCTACTCTACAGTAATAGTAGTTGCATACCAAGGCCCTGAAGATTAACTTTGGCAAATAAGCCACATGAGGGATAAAAAGGAACTTCAGTGCCGAGGTGTACACTATGTTTTATTTGAAATAGAGAAATTGTGAAATTACAACATTTTAACCAACTTTTGTAGGTTATGTTGACGTCGGTTGACGTTTATCTGTCGCCTCGCCACCTACAAAAAAGTCGTAAAACAATGGATTACTTTAATGCCAATTTCTCGTATTTTAATGACGACCAAAATATGATAATTTAACTCAACTTACTTATCTACAAAGTTGCTTAGTTTAGCCGCTAGAGGTCTTCAAAAATGATTAGTTTTTCAATAAGTCGAAAAATCCTTGATAGATTTGATTCATTTTTTGGCCATGCGTTTGTACCAGTAAACTACAGCCTTTTGTGGAATAAACCTTAATTTCGAAAATTACAAGGTGTTTAAAAACATTGTCACAATAAATTATCCATCCATATTTTTTAACCCCCTGTATAATCACTACCAATGTTTTTTTGTGAATAGCTACTTTATTTTAGAAGCTATAATAACCTCTCATACAAAATTTTAGTAGGGCAAACGGTTTAGCCACACAAAAAATATTTTCTACAAGCCTGAATCAGTAGGTAATTGTAACTCAACACTAGGCTTGTAGGGATTTAAAAAATATATTTTTGTGGCTAAACCGTTCACCCAACTAGAATATTGTAAGAGAGGAAATAGCTTATAAATTAAAGTAACTATTTAGAAAAAAAAATGTAGTGATTATACAGGGGGTTGAAACATTTAAAAAAGTTAATCATTTTAAATCATCATATTTTGGGCAAAGGAACTTGTGGTCTTCCGTTGTACACGTATTTTCCGGACACCCTGTATAAAAGGTGCTTTTAAGTTGATTCTTTTCTTTTACCAGGATATAAAGCTAAAAAAGTAAGCTATTTTTTCATTTACCACTTTTGCGAAATATCAAAACTAACGGAGGTACAGGGTGTTAAAGTTTCAAATTAAGAACTAAAATTACTTAACAAAAATTAAACTAAACTTAATCTAACTTAAATGATATGTTCAAAATTATCAGCATTCGCTTCTACACACACGTTCCGCGTATCAGAGCAATGCGGCAGCGGCATTTTGACGACACTCCCAGCAAATAATAAGCATATTCACTTCGTCATTATTTTCATAAACATAAGTCATTGATGTAGCAATAACATTAAGAAAATTACAATGGCAAAATAGTTGAGATGTCATTGCTTGACAACAGAGATAAAAAAAATAAAATTGTCCAGCCGCCTTTGCGCCAAAGTTTAGTTTTTAATTTGAAACTTTAACACCCTGTACCTCCTTTAGTTTTGATATTTCGGAAAAGTGGCAAATGAGAAAAAAATCTTATTTTTTTAGTTTTATATCCTGGTAAAAGGAAAGAATCAACTTAAAAATCACCCTTATATACAGTGAGTCCCCGGATAGGTGAAACGACTCTTTTAAAGGTAAAAAATTCTCGATTTAAATTTTTATTTTTTGGGGTTCAGCCCTGCTTGTTTAAAGGCGAATTTCTAACAGCATTTCAGTTTTGAAAAATAAAGTATGCCTTAGAAGTTTTCAAAAAATCTATTTTACTGTAGAGTAGCGTGCCTTTTATGTAGCAAATACGACAAAAAGTTATTAAGAAAAGTTGTCCAGAATAAACATCTAGGCTGCTATACCAAATTTCAAAATCCTCGGTTTGATCTCTTACATTTTCTTTTATGTTTAGGTCCCATATCAAAGAATTTTACTTTTAACAGAAACTGCTATTGTTCAAACTATTTTTGAACATGAATTTTAGTGAATAATGTGAAATAATGTAAATACAGAAGTGCACGCAATTAGCCTACAAAAACTGCATAACTTGCGCCAGATAAGATATGGGTCAAGTTTCTGTGTCGCGATAACAACTAAAAGTAAACGACACACGCAACAAGCGCCAGTTCCTTATGTTTCAAAACAGACGTTGCAGGTTTTAATTGTGTATTATATCGTATATAAAAGGCACAACGCAGCAATTCTGCAACTAGTGGGTCAAAATAACAAATTTAGCGTTTAATATTACGTTAGGTTACACACATATGATTGTAATTATTAATAATAGGGCGTAAATATGGCATACATTTACTGTATAAAAGCTCTGTGATATGTATTAGAATTTAATATACATTTAACCACTAATGTGTATTCATTGATGGGGATGAATATAGGCTACAAATATTCGTAAAGA
Source organism: Agriotes lineatus (assembly GCA_940337035.1). Taxonomy (NCBI): domain Eukaryota; kingdom Metazoa; phylum Arthropoda; class Insecta; order Coleoptera; family Elateridae; genus Agriotes; species Agriotes lineatus. The sequence continues at coordinate 5,004,882 of OW679195.1, forward strand.
GTTGGAAAAGCCTGGCCTTCTCACCCTATCTCTTAACAACGCAATAAACTCCAACTCCTGTCAAATAAAACTAAACTGGTTTTAGAAACAAACATAAAAGATGCTAGGTTCCAATTAATTTGCTCTGGGCAAGTAACACTGGACCGGATCTGCCATATCCGTAGGAAAATTTGGAGGACTCGCAACAAGATTGGTATGTACTCTTCTGTGTAAAGATTAGGGAGAAGTTCAAATTGAGCCGTCGCCAAGGAGAAAACGTCCTACGACTCAATCAAAGGAATTCCGCCACAGGAAAAGGCGAGAATTAGTGATAGCAGCATAAGTCCTGCTAGTAACTTCCAAGGGCTTCCGCCGTACAGCGAGAAGAATCTTCAGCGGCAATCGATCCGCTAAGAACTTGGAAAATACGTAAAGTGGTAAGATACTACTTATTAAGCCAGTTTTAGTACCAAAGCCATTAAAAAGACCGCATCGACATGGAGTCAATTATAAAGCAGCAGAAGCAGCTCGCGGACAAAATGTGCCAACTGTTCACAAATATGAAGAAGGATTCCGGAAGCAGAAAGAATCAGATGTACCTAGCCAAAAAAGAGGATGAATTAGAAGAATTGTGGAAGGCATTCGAGAGCGGTGACATGGAAAACCACATCGAACAAGTAGGCAGACTCAAGAAGCAAGAGATTGAAATGCAGTTATTTAGCGAAGTACTTGACGATGCAATATTAGCATTGGAACAAGTCCAGACAAAAATGTTCTATGAGTATAAAACCAACAAGATTTCCAACGAGTGGGAGAATATTACGAGAATGCATAAGGAAATCAGATGCGAGAGCGTTATAACCAGGTAATAGCTCAAATATTTAACAAAATAAGTAGCATCCCGAGAAGTGAACAACCACGAGCACGAGAAGAACTGGCCATCCCATTGCCGAAAATCACGATGCCGATGTTCGAAGGAAATTATGAAAATTGGACCACGTCCCACGACATTTTTGGGCGACTCATCTACAACAATACCACATTAGGCAATGCAGAGAAGATGCAGTACCTCAAAACTTACCTCAGAGGCGAGGCAAGTAAATTAATAAAACATCTCGACGCATCGGACGCTAACTATGAGACCGCATGGGACCTACTACAAAGCAGGTATAATAACAAAAGAATTTTGTTTTCAAAATTTTTAGACAACATATTAGAACTGCCCAACCTGAATTGTGAATCAGCAGCCAGCCTAAAACAGCTGCATGATACCACATTGGAAAGTTTACTTTCCATATCCAACATGGGCATGAATACTGAGTCGTGGGGACCAATGATAGCACATCTGCTGGCAAAGAAGCTAGACAAAGATACAAAAAAGTTATATGAACAGTCGCTGACAAATTCTCGAGAGATCCAGGATCTAGCAAACTTGTTGAAGTTTTTGGAAAAAACATTCCAATTACTGGAGGAAATTCAAGATTCCAAGAGGAAGCTGGAAATCGCAAAACCTATTAAAACGTCAGAAGCAACAAGAAAACCATGGCCAGTAAGGAGTTATCAAGCAAGCATCAGTAGATGTCGGATCTGCAACAACAGCCACAATATCACACAATGCCCGAAATTCATTTCCATGAGCAGTGACGATCGATACCAAACCATCAGAAGTCATCGGCTGTGTGTGAGATGTTTAGTCCACAAGGAAAATGAAAAATGTTATAGTTCAAACAAATGTCAAAGCTGCGACAAATGGCACCATACTATGCTGCATAAGGAATGGAGCAGAACTCCGGTAAGATGTCCTCAACAGGTAATTGCAAAACCTCAGCAGGAACCAATTACGAAGTCCCAAGTGGCCTCCACCTCCGGACAAACAATGGAAGAAGTAAGCAGCCTAGTTAACAGAAAATCGAAAAATCCCAACCAGAAGGAAGTTCTGCTAGCCACGGCATTTTTAAAAATAAAGGCAGCCGGAAGACATTATGAACTGTTGAGAGCCTTGGTCGATCTAGGATCACAGGCATCATTTATAACTGAAGAAGCAGCACAACTGTTGGCATTACCAAGAATTAAAATCCAAGCAGAGGGCTAGGAAAAAGCGAAGCAGGGAAATCCAAAGGAAAGATTGAAGTCGAAATAAGACCACGATTTTCCAGCAACTTCCGAATGTATGGGGATCTGCTTATAATAGCAAGATTGACAGGAACGTTGCCAAGGAATACGATCGTGGAAAAGGAGAAGGACGCATGGGAACACTGCCTACTGGCCGATCCTACCTACAACATGCCAGGTCCAGTAGATATCCTGATAGGAGCCGATCTATACAAGGATATACTCCTAGAAGGGGTCAAGAAGACACGACAAGGGATGATGGCGCAAAGGACAGAATTAGGATTGATCTTATCTGGGGCAGTAGAGGCAGCAAAACAACCCAATATGAGAGTGGTGAGCATGGTATCTAACTTAGAAGAAGATCACCAACTCAGAAAATTCTGGGAAATAGAAGAGGTCTCAAGGGAAAAACCTATCTCTCAAGAAGATCAAGACTGTGAACAGCAGTTCGAGGAATCCCATTTTCGGAAGCAAGATGAGACCCATGTGGTAAAAATACCAGTCAAGGAGGACCTCAGTCATTTGGGCGAATTAAGAAGAAAAGCAGTTGCCAGAATGCTGCAAATGGAAAAACGATTCGAGTCTAACAGAAAATTGGAGTCCGAATATAAAGAGTTCATGAGAGAATACATTGCCTTGGGTCACATGAGAAAAATTGATCAAGATGAGGATCCAAGAGGAGGATACTACATTCCTCAACAAGCTGGCATAAAGGAGGACAGTGATACAACCAAGTTAAGAGTAGTCTTTGACGCTTCATCCAAGTCATCAAATGGGAAAAGCCTAAACCAAATGATGTACACTGGGCCAAGGCTACAGCAAGATTTAACAGATATCCTTCTGAGATGAAGGAAATACAAGTTTGCAATAACAGCAGACATTGAGAAGATGTATAGACAAATACAGATAGCTGAGGATGATCACCACGTCCAGAAAATTGTGTGGAGGTTCTCGCAAACAGAACCACTCCAAGAGTATCAGCTAACCACAGTGAGTTATGGCACAACCGCAGCTCCTTACCTGGCAGTTCGGACTTTGCAGCAGTTGGCCAAGGATGAACAATTCCGATTCCGAAGAGGCTCTTAGATTGCCATGAGGGACTTTTATGTAGACGATCTTCTAACAGGAGGCCAGTTCCAATGAAGACGCAAGGAGCATCCAAAACGAACTAACCAAGATGTTGAAAACTGGAGGGTTTAATCTCAGGAAATGGACTAGTAACCTTCCAGAAGCTGAAGAAAGCACCAACATCATATTAGGGGACAAGGAAGATGCTACTAGGAAGACACTGGGAGTACATTGGTCACCAACACTTGACGTACTACAATACAAAGTCAAGCAGCAACCAGAAGGCAAAATAACGAAAAGGAAGATCCTTTCAGAGATAACACAAATTTTTGACCCATTAGGACTACTAGCACCAGTGATAATAATTGCTAAGTTATTAATACAAGAATTATAGGTCGGACAGTATTCATGGGATGAAAAGTTACCCAAGGATATACAAGACAGATGGTCAAGATTCAGGCAAGAATTACTGAAGGTGGAGGAAGTGCACATCCCCAGATGGATAAATTATGGAGACGATGGCCACATAGAGATGCATGGTTTCTGTGACTCTTCAGAGCGAGCTTATGGGGCGGCAATTTACATAAAAGGTCTTCACCATTAGGGACCAAGACAGTGACGTTACTCACAGCCAAGTCAAAAGTGGCACCCCTCAAAATGAAGAAGACACTGCCAAAACTAGAATTATGTTCAGCTGAATTATTAGCCAAACTAATAAAGAAGACCATTTCAACCATGGAGTTAGACAACGTTGAAATCTATTCCTGGACAGATTCAATGATAACTCTAGCCTGGATAAAAGGAAGTCCAGATCGGGTTGCTATAATTCACGAGTGCGTCGGCAAGCAGTGCTGGAATCACGGCAGGTTAGAAGATAACTCGGCAGATCTGGTCACAAGAGGAATACAACCATCCAGATTAGGTGACCAAGAGTTATGGTTCCACGGCCCTGAATGGTTATCAAAGGAAGATACCCAGGAACGAATAAAAGCCCAAACAACAGTAGAGAGTACTACTGAAGAAGAAAGAAAAAAACCTCGGCAGGTAGCAGTTCATGCGGCAGTCAGTGAGACAGCAGATGACATGGAAAGATTCTCATCATTCAACAAAATGATAAGAGTAACGCTTACTGTAAGCGGTTTATGAAGAAATGTAGGAAGGAAGTAAAAGCGGTCCAACAATTAACCACCAACGAGCTACGTGATAGCCTAAAGTGCATAATCAAATCAGCACAAAGTCATGACTTACCAAAAGAACATCACCTACTACAGCAAGGCAAAATGGTAGACAGCAAAAGTTCCTTGTTCAACGTATACCCATTCCTAGATGGAGATGGAATTCTTCGAGTGGGAGGAAGGATACAGCACTCGCTGTTACCTTACGATGAAAAGTACCCTATCATCATAGCCAGCAACAGTCATATAGCCAAGCTGATCATCAGAAACGAGCATCACCAAACGTTACATGGAGGTAATCAAGCTACGTTAGCCTTCATAAGAAGAAAGGACTTGATAGTACGAGCCAAGCAGGCGATTGCCAAAATCATCAACAGATGCATGACATGCGCAAGGGTTAAGGCAGCACCTATGCATCAGCTAATTGGACAACTACCCCCTGCACGAGTGACACTGTCCATTCCATTTACACACACTGGACTGGACTAAGCTGGACCAATCCAAATTAGAGTATCCAAAGGAAGAGGCAACAAGTCCTACAAAGGATACATCGCCATTTTTATTTGTTTGGCCACAAAGGCCATACACATTGAAGCAGTGAGCGACATGACTCCAAATGCCTTCATAGCAGATTTTAGAAGGTTCACTGCAAGGAGAGGAAAGTGCGCCCACATTTACAGTGACAACGGTACCAACTTTGTGGGAGCTATTAAGCTATTGGACTCCCAAATACATAACAAATTAAGCACCGAAGCAGTCCAGTGGATTTCATCCCCCCGGCAAGCCCCCACATGGGTAGAATCTGGGAGGCAGGGGTGAAGTCAATCAAGTACCATATCAAAAGGGTCAGCGGAGACAATACACTCACGTTCAAAGAGACGACAACCCTGTTGTATCAAATTGAGGCTTGTCTGAACTCAAGACCACTGACACCAATGAATAACGATCCAAACGACATGTCAGCAATCACCTCAGGACACTTACTGATCAGACAAGCACTCATCACACCAGCCGAACCAGACGACATCATAGTCACTGACAATCATTTAAGCAGATGGAAACTGCTACAGAAAATGAAAAAAGATTTCTGGAAAGCATGGTCAACAGAATACCTATCCAGGTTACAGCAACGTGGAAAATGGAAAACTCCGAGACAGAACATAGAAATAGGGGATTTGGTACTCCTCAAGGAAGACAACATATCGGCAAACAAGTGGCCGTTAGCACGAATAAGTAATACACATCCAGGAAAGGATGGATTAATAAGAGTAGTGACAATCCAGGGCAAAGATAGAAGTCAAATCAAACGACCCATAACAAAGGTTTGCCAGCTACCTATAAACAACGAGGGCAATCCAGTGCACACAAGGATCAGCAGTTCCAGACCTACCACAAGGTCAGCACGGAGTCCAGATATGAAAACACACGCAGCATTATTTATATGCATGCTCATGATGTGTCACGTAATTCCCGGCAGTACAGCGAACTATACGCTGCAAGGCTTACAACCCGGTATATACGTGGAACACGTGGGTAATTCGAAGCTCGATAGAGGGATAATTCGAATAGGGATGGAATATTCGATATCTGCCTTCATCACGGACGAGCATGGGATTAACGCCACCACTGAACAATTTAAACAATTATGCGACAACAGCAACGAGATGACGGAAAACCAATTTTGCGAAGAACGTATGCACCACATAATGGAACAACAAATCAATATCCTGTGGGACATGAGGAGCATCCGGACAATAGCTTCACACCGAACACGAAGAGGACTACTAGGGAAGTTCCTGACATCAGTGGTTGGAGTAAACGAAGAAGTGTATAAGGACATCGCTGATCTAGACAAGAATCAGCAGGTACTAATCGACGCTTCCGGTCGCCAAGCGAAGTTGATGTTAACAGCAATAACTACAGTGAACAATACAGAAAGCAGGATCACAACAAAGCTAGAAAACTTCCGGGTAAAATTCAACCAAGGAATTCGCCTTATTAACGAAATGAAGGCCTGGTACAGATCCATTGACGCCAATAAATTAAATGTTCACGTGTTGTCAGCATATCAAGTTGCCAGCAACTATTTGCAGGAAGTGGCAGAAAAATACAAGAAGTTGCTTGACGCAGTGTTCAAGCGGAGCCATTTATTTGAGTTCGTATCACCAGCTGAAATAGCAACAATAATAAGTCAGCTGTCCTTGAAGCTACCACCAAACTTACGAATATTGCCATCGCCAGTGTACAAAATGGAGGTGGGACAAACCAAGGAAGCCATTAAGATATTTGGATACTTCCATATCACCGAAGTAACCGAATACGAAGTCATCAAGGTCACCGCCATCCCTAAAAAAATAAGAAGCGGAGAGTATGCGACAATCGCAGTCAACCCGTATTTCTTAGCTGTGGACTACAACCATCAGCAGTACTTCAGCATACCACCGTCCAAGTTTGAGGTCAGCATTCCAATAAAGGAACACACTTATTTATGTACACCTACTGTCATAAATAGTGTCGAGAAAACCCCAACTGCATCATCGACGAGATGTATCAACGCTTGGACAAGGTGTCATGTAGCATACAACGCTACAATGTCACCACAATAAGATGGAAGGAGCTGTACAAAGCAAACACATGGATGTTTATAGCCAACAAGGCCACCAGTGCAGCAATCATCTGTGACGACGTACGAAGGAAGTGATTATTGAAAATACCGGAGTCATCCAGATCGCTCCAGAGTGCTATATCCACACAGGACAACACATTCTCTACGCACGATCATTCAGTACGATCCCGGTCGTTGCAACATTTAACAAGATTCTGCAAGTCAACATTACATCACCGGCAGGATCAATAGGAATCGAGTATCCAAGCTTAGCCGAAGAACCGAGCTTGGAAACATCAGGTCACGTAAGCGTGCTGCTAACTCGACAGCAGCAAATAATACATGACCTATCCACTACACACTGGAGGCACCTATCCATTACGACAGGGTCTGTCAGCAGTATAGTAACAATACTGGTCATTGGCCTACTATGCGGCATCAGCTATTGTGTATGGAAACACAACTGCCGGATCAAGGGACAACAGAAGCCCAGCACCGGCCAAGACGACTTCAGTTTGGAACCCTTATATGCCACACCTTACGCCAAGGGAAATGTCCATGAAGCAGCCCCTGCAACAGGCATCTAAACCACACCAACTCCGATTGCTCAGCAAGTGACCCGGCCAGAATGTTCAAACTATTTTTGAACATGAATTTTAGTGAATAATGTGAAATAAAGTAAATACAGAAGTGCACGCAATTAGCGTACAAAAACTGCATAACTTGCGCCAGATAAGATATGGTTCAAGTTTCTGTGTCGCGATAACAACTAAAAGTAAACGACACACGCAACAAGCGCCAGTTCCTTATGTTTCAAAACAGACGTTGCAGGTTTTAATTGTGTATTATATCGTATGTAAAAGGCACAACGCAGCAATTCTGCAACTAGTGGGTCAAAATAACAAACTTAGCGTTTAATATTACGTTAGGTTACACACATATGATTGTAATTATTAATAGTAGGGCGTAAATATGGCATACATTTACTGTATAAAAGCTGTGTGATATGTATTAGAATTTAATATACATTTAACCACTAATGTGTATTTATTGATGGGGATAAATATATGCTACAAATATTCGTAAAGAGTTGGCAAAGCCTGGCTTTCTCACCCTATCTCTTAACAACGCAATAAACTCCAACTCCTGTCAAATAAAACTAAACTGGTGTTATGTACTGTTTGAGGCTTTCGCGGTTACTCGAATTATTCTCCTTAGCATAGAATTTCGGCTTAGACCGCGTAGTATTTGTATATGAATACCCAGCATTTCCTGGCTTAATGTGCCTTGCACCTTGTGAAGTCGAGAAAAAACCTGCGCGATGGCCATGCTCTCTGGTGGCTCGTGTAGTTTGAGTATCTTGAGAACGAGGATACTTAGGCAGATTTGTCCGTTTTGCTGTTTGTGCATCCATATTCACTAACGTTTCGCAAGACCTTGCAGCTTGCATCATCAGAGTAAAAGTCGCACTAAGAACCGAAGGTCGGTGTGGAGCTATTTATAGTCCTCTGTGCCAGGCGCGCGGAGTGGCGTAACGCTGGTTGGTCATCTGAGTGCAACATAATCCGTGGGGCGTGGCCGTATGACGCACCGTGGTTGTAATGCTTTAGATCGTGTATCACAGGGGTCCACGCTTTACTAAGTTTAAAGCCATCTTCCCTGTTGATATTATTTGGATGTTTTTCTATTTCTATGGCTTCACGTATAACTCGCGGGAAGTAATGAGGTATTCTGGCAAGTACTCTGGCATGCTCAAATTCTAGAGTGTGTCCATTTGTAAATGTATGCTCAGCTACGGCTGATTTTGTGATGCGTTTGTGTTTGCAATCGCCTTTATGTTCTTGGAGTCTTAGATCAACGGAACGACCAGTCTGTCCAATGTAACTCGAGCCGCAAGAGCAAGGAATGCGATATACGCCAGCGGTTTTTAAACTTGGAATCTTGTCTTTTACCGATCTGTAGCCGTTACCCAAATATAATGGCGATTGCAAACAATAAACGCATCACAAAATCAGCCGTAGCTGAGCATACATTTACAAATGGACACACTCTAGAATTTGAGCATGCCAGAGTACTTGCCAGAATACCTCATTACTTCCCGCGAGTTATACGTGAAGCCATAGAAATAGAAAAACATCCAAATAATATCAACAGGGAAGATGGCTTTAAACTTAGTAAAACGTGGATCCCTGTGATACACGATCTAAAGCATTACAACCACGGTGCGTCATACGGCCACGCCCCACGGATTACGTTGCACTCGGATGACCAACCAGCGTTACGCCACTCCGCGCGCCTGGCACAGAGGACTATAAATAGCTCCACACCGACCTTCGGTTCTTAGTGCGACTTTCACTCTGATGATGCAAGCTGCAAGGTCTTGCGAAACGTTAGTGAATATGGATGCACAAACAGCAAAACGGCCAAATCTGCCTAAGTATCCTCGTTCTCAAGATACTCAAACTACACGAGCCACCAGAGAGCATGGTCATCGCGCAGGTTTTTGCTCGACTTCACAAGGTGCAAGGCACATTAAGCCAGGAAATGCTGGGTATTCATATACAAATACTACGCGGTCTAAGCCGAAATTCTATGCTAAGGAGAATAATTCGAGTAACCGCGAAAGCCTCAAACAGTACATAACACGCCTTTAGGGCGAGGAAGTTCACAACCAAACCAGAACATTAGACCAACTAAGGCAGAAGAAGGCGAAATTATTAGCGGACCTAGCCTTTCTAAAACGTTGCCGTGACAGCAAGGTCTTACCTAACTGTGTCCACATTAAACACCATCTAAGAAATCATCATAACAACAGAATTCTCAACAATGCCAGTCTGGGCTTATTAAGATCCGAAATACAAAGAGTTAGACAGGAATTAGATAGCACAGGATCAAGGCTGTACACCCTACACATAAAACTGGCGAACACGCTGGAGCCAACATTGTGGGAGAAAATCGACGCTATCACTAAGAGACAAGCACACAATACACTGGAACAAGCAACAGCTAAACAATCAGCCAAATATGATAAGCTAGCGCCTAAGCAGTCTTCGAAACAATTGGCTACGGACAAAGTAATCGTAAACCTTAGCAACATACAACTGGATAAACAGACCACATCCTTACTAAAGAAAGGTTTTAACTTCGCCGTAGCCCCTAAGCAAATACCTGTGGAGGAGATAATATGTGGAGTGGAAGCAGCAATCCAAAAACTTCCCAGAAAAGATGCAGAAATCATCCGACAAGATGTGTCTTGTATTTTAAGAAGAGCGAAACCGCCTTGCTCCAACATCAGTAAAGCAGAGAGAGAGGCAACTAAAGCCTTAAAGAAGAACAAAGACATTGTCGTTCTCAAAGCTGACAAAGGAAATGCTACTGTGGTAATGAACACTGAAGATTATAATGCAAAGATGGAAGTCTTACTATCTGATACAACTTACAAAAGGCTAAACCGCAACCCCACTACCTCTCTCAAAACAAAGATAACCTCTGCCATAAAATGCTCCGATATGGCCTACCTAAGATACAGAAGGAAGGCGTGCCGTTGAGACCAATTGTCAGCGCGATCAATTCTCCTACACATGCTTTAGCAAGACATTTAACCAGTATACTACAGCCTCTAACTGGGAAAACAGACTCCTTTGTCAAGGATTCAGCAGAGTTTGTCCAGAAACTAAAGAACATAAAGTTAAACAAAGATGATCTCTTAGTCAGTTTCGACGTAGTATCACTCTTCACGAAAGTGCCTGTTGATGAGGTGCTAGTAATGCTCAAAGATCTCCTGCCTACAGACCAAGTTGAACTTGTTGAAATTTGCCTGAAAAACACTTACTTCAGTTGGAACAATAAAATATACGAACAAGTCGAAGGAGCAGCCATGGGTTCACCGCTATCACCTGTTATCGCTAATATCTACATGGAAGCTTTTGAAACCAAGGCTCTCGAACAAGCGCAGCTAAAACAGACTTGCTGGTTGAGATATGTAGATGATACCTTTGTCATCTGGTCACATGAACGCCAGACATTGAATCTGTTTCTAAAACACCTGAATTCTGTACATCCCAACATACAATTCACAATGGAAGTAGAGGAAAATTGCAGTATTCCGTTTCTAGACGTCCTGGTGAAACGTAAATCAGATGGCAGTTTAGGACATGCAGTCTATAGAAAGAAAACACACACGGACAGATATCTAAATGCTGACTTACACCATCATCCAATGCAAAAAGCAACAGTTCTCCAGACTCTGGCGACAAGAGCCGTTCGTATCTCAGACGAGGAAAAGCTAGAGAGAGAAAAGCTACATCTGTTTGACTCTTTACAAAGGAACGGATACACAACTACCGCCATACGAAAAGCACTAGACAAGACTATGACCAAAAAGGCTAAAGAAGAATCTCCACCTCTGGAAGGCTTAGCATTTCTACCTTACGTTAAAGACTCGACTGATAAGATAGGACGTGTCCTGCAACGATGCAACATCAAAACTGTGTTCACGAGCAAGGAAACTTTGGGTAACGGCTTCAGATCGGTAAAAGACAAGATTCCAAGTTTAAAAACCGCTGGCGTATATCGCATTCCTTGCTCTTGCGGCTCGAATTACATTGGACAGACTGGTCGTTCCGTTGATCTAAGACTCCAAGAACATAAAGGCGATTGCAAACAATAAACGCATCACAAAATCAGCCGTAGCTGAGCATACATTTACAAATGGACACACTCTAGAATTTGAGCATGCCAGAGTACTTGCCAGAATACCTCATTACTTCCCGCGAGTTATACGTGAAGCCATAGAAATAGAAAAACATCCAAATAATATCAACAGGGAAGATGGATTTAAACTTAGTAAAACGTGGACCCCTGTGATACACGATCTAAAGCATTACAACCACGGTGCGTCATACGGCCACTCCCCACGGATTACGTTGCACTCGGATGACCAACCAGCGTTACGCCACTCCGCGCGCCTGGCACAGAGAACTATAAATAGCTCCACACCGACCTTCGGTTCTTAGTGCGACTTTCACTCTGATGATGCAAGCTGCAAGGTCTTGCGAAACGTTAGTGAATATGGATGCACAAACAGCAAAACGGCCAAATCTGCCTAAGTATCCTCGTTCTCAAGATACTCAAACTACACGAGCCACCAGAGAGCATGGCCATCGCGCAGGTTTTTGCTCGACTTCACAAGGTGCAAGGCACATTAAGCCAGGAAATGCTGGGTATTCATATACAAATACTACGCGGTCTAAGCCGAAATTCTATGCTAAGGAGAATAAACTGGTGTTACGATACTTTTGGAGCGACCCTCGTATTAGTAAACTTTTGCTAGTTGAATTTTTAGCCTTGAGTCTCATTAGGTGGCTTTTTGGAATTTTGCATGCTTTAATCTGGGTATAATTGGCTGTATCTTATTTTTAATTACTCTCCTATAATTATCATGCAGTTTCGTAAGCAACCCCTCGTTTAATTACTCATATCTTGCAAATTAGGTTTATTCTTGCTATATTTTTACAAATATTTGAGTACGGCCGCTAGGCAACCGGTGTTACAATTATTTTAAACTATTCCATTTGTTGCTAGAGCAATGTTATCTTTTCCTGCAGTCAAACTTGTCTGACTGGTTTTTTTGGCATCTTCTGGCCCAAATTTTGTTATCATATGACCTGTAGGCTGGGTTTTTGAATTTTTCGGCTTTCTTTTCAAGCTAAATTGTCGTGCTAGTAGGTGTTCCTCTGCAGCTAAGTGCTCCATAGCCCTTTGGTAGGGCTCGCCTCTTCGAATAGATTGTTTGAGGGATCTGGAAGCATTTCTGCTTGATCGTGGGCGTTCGTAATAATTGGTTAGCTACTTACTTGCGTCCTTTCGCTTTTGGCGGATCTCCTGGAACCGAGTTTAGCACGCTTCTTTCGGCTCCACCCCCAGCTTGAGGTAAGACTAGGCCAGTTTCTTCTTAATCGGGAATACATTTGGGTTCTGTGCGTTTTTAGCCATTTCCGGTGGGAGTTAAAACACTCCCCATCTGGTTGAAATCCTTCCTGTCTGGAGTAGCCCTACCCCGTTCGACTGCACCTGCTGGAATCCAGTCCGATGCACTGGGCCCCTAAGATGGTCGCATCGCCTGTGAATTTTGCAACTCTTGTGGGCAACGCTGAAGATTGAGCAACTGCTTTACACCTATTTGCCATTTGCGACCTCCATAGCTGGCACTGCATCCCGCAGCTGCGGCCGTGCTCGTTGCTTCGTTAGCTACGTCCAATCACAAGGGAGCAAACTGAGAGGTTAGGTTCTGGTGAACTTTCCTGCAGGCAAGACGTTATTGTAGTTAATATGCATTGCGCCTGTTGTAACTTATAATTGAATCATACTGTTTCATGCCGTTAGTACTTAGGGCATGTGTGTTTTTATCAGCACGGATCGTGCGATAGTAGGTTTCGTGCATCGTTAGCGTATTAATATTTGTAATTGTGTTATTCTTGTTAGAGCCGCCGCGCAATGATATGCGGTTACCTTCTGCTACTTGCTAAATTGAGGTCATAAGGTTTACCTGTGTACTGCTCTGTAGTTGTTGCTTCGGTGGGCACACCCACTGACCTCTGCGTTATCTATAAAATTTATAGAGTAGAACTTGTAGGGCTTTGAGCTTCAATTGTGTCCTATCTGGACGTCGCTTTTACTCACCCGCTTGCATAACACAGTTCGGACCACAAAACAGTAACTCGGACGCCTTAAGCTTCGCTATTTTCATGTCAAACGTTCAGCGTGAAGATAGGCACACCACGGTGGCAGTGTCGCGTGAAGTCGCTACGGGAGCATTGTGATTATTTGCCGATTTCCACTAACCGGATAAGAGGCAAATCCAAGCCTTCGCTTTCATTAGCATGTAAATATACATACTTATACTTTAATGCATTTTTAATATGGACACCGTCGTTGATGTGTGGCCACGCAAACGCACGTTGATTCCGCCCATTAGAAAATTTTGGATATAGATATAGCGTCATTTAGGGCTAACCTTCGGGGTTAAAACGTTAGCCAAGATGGACTTGCATTGCTCTGAGCCGGTGCACGCGCAATTTTAAACCCGCTCCGCGGATCGTGCTTACTCAATTTACATTATTTTAATTGTCTCCGCGACGCCCTGCGTACCCTCGTTTTTTTTTAGAGTGTTTGTATTGTCCAACGTTTCGCGGCCTAAATTTAGCTTTACGAATATTTGCATGGTAATATTTATTTTCGGCTCGAAACTTTATTTCTTCTTTTTGCATGCATTTGTTGTAATTTACCTAGACATATATATTTACATTGAATTTATAATTGTTACAACTTAGGGATACGTATATGTATTTGAACGTCTGCCCGATTTAGTATATAATTGTGTTTGTATTTGCACTATAGTACATATCCACCATTTAACAATAAAGCTGTGATATTTTCATTGGTGGTTGGTTTGATGATTTTTCTTTGTTTTGCTGGAAATTGTCCTTACCTTGTGTACGATCCGGCACAAGGATTAGATCTGAGTCGAGGACCTGGCGCCCTCTCCTATTTTTTTTATTATTCTCTTTCAGCATAGCTGGAACCTTGCGACCCTCGCGGCGAGCTAGCCCAACTAGGCCGATAATTACCAGCCGGCAAAATAACAAATACAACTTTCGCCAAAAGGTAAGGCCGACCGTTTATCCCCTCGTTACACTGGTTTTAGAAACAAACCTAAAAGGTGCTAAGTTCCAATTAATTTTGGGCCACACCTTTTACAGCTATGGAACAACAAATATATTTTAAAAAAGTTTTTTATTTCATAATAAAAACTTTGTTAAAAATAAAATTCTTTGATTTGGGAAATAAACATTCAGGAAATATTTGTCACATAAAAGGCACTTTACTTAGTTAGAAAATGGTGTTTTTCGAAATTGTGTTAATGCAAAAAGTGCTATTTTTCGGAAATTAAGCAAGATTAATTTAAAAAAAAAAGATAAAATTTTACTCATGACGGAAGTTTGTTTGGCCCCTTTGTAATCACTTTGCAACCACCTCTGGTCGTCAGTGTTTTTTTCCAAGAAATTCTAAATATTTTTTTTCATTTGATGTCAGTTTGTTGGCGATCATATTTGTTTATAAAATTTTTCTTACGTAGTGCACACTGTAGATTGCAAATTTGAATTCGGCGCCGAGATAGCCTAGCGCCTAGTTGGCTGGCGCCGAGATGGTCTCGCGCCGAGATGGCGGCGCCTAAGCGGCGGCGCCGTGATGGCGGCGCCGAGTTGTCCGGCTTCGCTATTTTGTGCCATATTTAATAGCAATACGCTAATTAACGTCCATGATTATGTGTTGGTGTATTCTTGGACCATATGTGTACTTTAGACCAATAGATCGGTTTGTTATATATTGCCTTGTGTTTTCTTTGCTCACGTTGTATGCATATTTTCAGGCCGGGTTGTCAGCAGTGTAAGATTGATGTGAGGTAGAGCCTGGAAGAAGTTGTAAGCGTCAAAGGTAGGTTAGGGCGGTCCGTCACAGTGCCGGGGAGTCGCAAGGCTGCACACAGATTCTATTATACTCCGTTTAGCTTTTGGTTTTCCCAAGCAAAAAGTTGAAATGTAGGCTCATTTGCTTTCCGGTTCTCAGTGGGTTTACCTTTTGCATTCTCGTTCATATTGATGGAACTGGGTGACCCTCAATCTATTTTATATCTGTTTACCGTCGATTAGGCCGTTGCCCGTAGGTTATCTCGTGTTGGACGACCTCTTGCTTCACTGAGTCTAGTCGGCACTTCTTGTTACGGGCAGGACAGCGGTCCTATGTGAGTTATTCTTCAAATTTTGGAAGTTTTTGTTCGCGCTAGTCCTTTAGCTTTTTTGCAGGCGCGGTGACGTAAATGTCGTTTTAGACCGTAACATGATTTGTAATAATTATAAAACGTGTATATTTGAATACTAATTTTTATTTATTCAAGAAGTTTAGGTTACATTACAAAAATCATTGAAACATAAGAGAGATATACAGGGTGTTTCCTGAGGTAACCGACAAACTTACACCATGTGTTCTAGAGGCGATTCGAAACAAAAAACTTATATTCATTTTAGGTTAATTACTTTCCGTTCTTGAGATACCGATAAAAGAAAAAAAATTACATCAATTAATGTAAATTTAAGTATAAAGATAAGTAAGCTAATTAAAATGACATTTGCTGATAAATAAAAACTGCCAAAGTAATCCTTAATTAACAACAATGAACAACTAGAAGAACTAAACACTACTAAAAACCAATCAAAAACAGGTGTGTGATCGCTACAGCACCATTCGGGTTGGTGGCAACTGCCAGAATAAGTGTAAAAAAGGCTAGCCAAAATTCACTAGAACTTAGCACTTTTTTGTAGAACCAGGTTAGTTCTTTGACAGGAGATGGAGCTTATTTTTGTTGTTAAGAGATAGCGTGAGATGGTCAGGCCAAACCAACTCGTTACGAACATTTGTAGCCTTTGTTTACCACTATCAATAAATATACGATCATTTCTAAAGGTATATTGAATTAACTTCGAGATTACAGATCTATATATACAAAAAATGTGTGCAGTGTTTTCACGACCTATTGTTAAAAACTACTTTCGTATGAGTTTAAACTAACGTAATTCTAAACACTTGGTTTGTCATTTGACCCACTAGCCGCGCAAACTTGCACCGCTTGTACGCTGCGTGCTTCGTAATATGACCTACTACACTTGTAAAACTGCAGCGTTTGTTTGTAAACGCGGAAATTGTACTCGATTGAATGTGTTTCTTGCATTTGCCAATTTCACTTTGTTTTACACTATTAACGCTAAATCAATGCTTTAAACGAAGTTTGAACATTCTGGCCGCGTAAATTGATGACTGCCGGGGCTCCTGTGGTCAGGCGTCCGTCGCAGGGGTTGCTCTGTTGACGTTTTCCTTGGCATTAGGTGTAGCATACAGGGGCTCTAGGCTGAAGTCATCTTGGCAGGCGCTGAGTTTCTGTTTGTGTTGCTCTTTGGTTCGGTAGGTGCGTGTTCATACGAAATAGCTTATGCAGCATAATAAGCCAACAACCAGGAGTGTCATTATACTGCTGACAGACCCTGTCGTGATGGATAGGTGTCTCCAGCGTGTATTGGATAGGTCATGTATTTTTTGCTGCTGTTGATATATTAACACGCTTAAATGACCCGATGTTTCCAGGCTAGGTTTCTCGGCTAAGCTTGGATACTGGTTTCCCATTGTGTCTGCCTTTGATGTAATGTTGACTTGTAGAATTTTGTTAAAGGTTGCAACGACCGGGATTGTACTAAATGATCGTGCGTACAGGGTGTGTTGTCCTGTTTGGATGTAGCACTCTGGAGCGATCTGGATTACTCCGGTGTCTTCAAGAATCACTTCCTCTCGTATGTCGTTGCAGATGATTGCTGCACTGGTGACTTTGTTGGCTGTAAACATCCATGTATTTGCATTGTACAGTTCTTTCCATCCTATAGTGGTGATGTTGTAGCTGTGTGTGCTACAAGGCGTCCTTTTCAAGCGTTGATATATCTCGTCGATTATGCAGTTGGGGTTCTTCTCGACACTATTTATGATTGTTGGTGTACATAAATAGGTGTGATCCTTTATTGGAATGCTGACCTCGAATTTCGACGGTGGTATGCTAAAGTACTGCTGATGGTTGTAGTCCACAACTAAGAAATACGGGCTGACTGCTAGGGTTGCATACTCTCCGTTGCTGATCCTTCTGGGGATGGCGGTGACTTTGGTGACCTCATATTCGGTTACTTCAGTAATATGGAAGTATCCAAATATCTTAATGGTTTCCTCGGTTTGCCCCACCTCCATTTTGTATACTGGCGATGGTAATATTCGTAGATTTGGTGGTAACTTCAGGGACAGCTGACTAATTATTGTTGCTATTTGAGCTGGTGACACAAACTTAAATAAATGACTTCGCTTAAATACCGCGTCGAGCAACTTCTTGTATTTTTCTGCGACTTCTTGTAAATAATTGATGGCAACTTGATATGCTGATAGCACGTGAACATTTATTTTATTGACGTCGATGGATCTGTACCAGGCCTTCATTTCGTTAAGAAGGTGGATTCCTTGGCTGAATTTTATTCGAAAGTTTTCTGACTTTGTCGTGATCCTGTTCTCAGTTTCGTTCACAGTGGTCATTGCAGCTAACATTAATTTTGTTTGGTGACTGGAAGCGTCGATTAGTACTTGCTGATTTTTATCTAAATCAGCGATGTCCTTATATACTTCGTAGTTCACTCCAAACACTGACGTCTGGAACCTTCCCAGTAGTCCTTTCCGTGTGCGGTGTTTGGTTATTGTCCGGATGCTTCTCATGTCCCACAGGATATTGTCTTGCTGTTCCGTTATGTGGTGCATGAGTTCCTTGCAAAACTGGTCTTCCGTCATTTTGCTGCTGTCGTCGCATAATTGCTTGAATTGTGTTGCGGTAGCGTTAATCCCATGCTCGTCTGTGCTAAAGGTAGATATTGAATATCCCACCCCTATTCGAATTATCCCTCTATCGAGCTTCGAATTACCAACGTGTTCCACATATATTCCAAGTTGTAGCCTCTGCAGCGTATAGTTCGCTATATTGCCGGAAATTATGTGACACTTCATGAACATGCACATTATTTTTGCTGAGTTTGCTTTTATGTCTCGTTTCCGTGTTGACCTTGTGGTAGGTCCGGAATTGCTGATACTTGCTTGCACTGGATTGCCCTCGTTGCTTACAGGTAGCTGACAAATCTTTGTTATGGGTCGTTTGAATTGAGCCTGGAATTGCCCTGGATTGTCGCTACTCGTATCAGCCTACCCTTTCCTGGATGTGTTTCGATTACTCGTGCTAACGGCCATTTGTTCGCCGAGATATTGTCTTCTTTTAGGAGTACCAGTTCTCCTACTTCTATGTTCTGTTTCGGAGCTTTCCATTTTCAACGTTGCTATAACCTGGATAGGTAATCCGTCGACCATGCTTTCCAGAAATCTCTTTTCATTTTCTGTAGCAACTTTCATCTGATTAGATGGTTGTCAGTGGCGATGGTGTCTTTCGGTTCGGCTGGGGTGATGAGTGCTTGTCCGATCAGGAAATGTCCTGGGGTGATTGCTGACACATCGTTCGGATCGTTGTTCAATGGTGTCAGTGGTCTTGAATTCAGACAAGCCTCAATTTGATATAACAGAGTTGTCATCTCTTCGAAGGAGAGCGTACTGTCTCCGATGACTCGTTTGATGTGGTACTTCATTGACTTCACCCTTGCCTCCCAGATACCACCCATGTGGGGGCTTGCCGGGGGGATGAAATGCCACTCGATTGCTTCGGTGCCCAACCTGTCCTTTATTTGGGTATCCAATAGCTTGCTTGCTGCCACAAAGTTGGTACCATTGTCACTATAGATGTGGGTGCAGGGAATCTTCTCAATGCTGCTATGAAGGCATTAGCAGTCATGTCGCTCACTGCTTCGATGTATATGGCCTTTGTGGCCAAACAAATTAAAATGGCGATGTACCCTTTGTAGGACGTGTTGCCTCTTTCTCTGGATACTCGTATTTGGATTGGTCCAGCGTAATTCAGTCCCGTGTGTGTAAATGGAATGGATGGTGTCACTCGTGCAGAGGGTAGTTGAACCAATAGCTGGTGCATCGGTGCTGCTTTATGTATTGCGCACGTCATGCATCTGTTGATGATTTTGGAAATGGCCTGCTTGGCTCGTACTATCCAGTACTTTCTTCTTATGAAAGCTAATGTTGCTTGATTACCTCCATGTAATGTCTGGTGATGAGTGTCCCTGATGATCAGCTTGACCACATGATTGCTGATGGCTATGATGATGGGATGTTTCTCATCGTAAGGTAACAGCGAGTGCTGTATCCTTCCTCCCACTCGAAGAATTCCATCTCCATCTAGGAATGGGTGTACAGGGTGGGCCAAAGTAGACGCTTTCTTATGGAAACTCATGTTCCTGTCAGAGTGATAGCCTAAAGTGCATCATCAGATCAGCACAAAGGCATGACTTTCCAAGAGAACATCATCTGCTATAGCAAGGCAGAATGGTGGACAGCAAAAGTATATTATTCAACGTACAGGGTGGGCCAAAGTAGACGCTTTCTTATGGAAACTCATGTTCCTGTCAGAGATAGAAAAATGTTGACCAACGTCTCGCGAGCTCAAATTTTATGAGAAAGTTGCTGGTGCAAACAGAATTTTTCTATCGTAAACCGTTAGGCCGCTAGGGGTCGTTGTTCAAAATTTGTCGAGTTCTTTAAACCCTTCTAGCTTTTTTGTTTTTAGGAATAATTGAATTCTGTAAAAACTTTCTCATAGCATTTTTTGATGTAGAATAGGCTGGTCCATTTTGTTTTAATACAGGGTGATTAGTAAATTTGCTGCAACAAAAAATTTTTTTTCTTATAGGACACCCGGTATATTTATACATTTTTTTGTATTCCTTAAAATTATATTTTCAAAAATATATAATACTATATGTTTAAATTTAGTATTTTACGGGATATTTGGCTTTAAGTTAAATAAACTAAAAATATCAAGTAGCCATTGTGTCAAAGCGCCGCATGACTATTGTTTTAAACCAACATTAGCAATATTTATGAGGAAAACAAAGTTGGCGGCTGTCAAATTAGTCGAATAGCTTTTGAATGTGAACAGAATCTGTTTTTTTATCCTTGTCTATTTTAATTTACTCTAATTAGACTTTTGTAATTAAAAATGTATCAAAACTATGAAAAATATGATATTTTAAAATGTTATATTGAGTGTAATGAGAATGTGGAAGCTGCCAGTCTTCTTTATGGAAACCGATATCCAGAACGAGCACAGCCATTTGGTACAATGTTTAAACGATTGAAAGAAAACCTAAGAAACTTTGGTGCGTTTTCTAAACCACGACAGAACAACAATAATAATATTTATCACCAAGAAGTAATGGATATAGCAGTTTTGGGCTCAATTGAAAATAATCCTAAATTGTCCACCCGAAAATTGGAAGACGAAACTGGAATCGCAAGGACATCTGACACACGAATTTTAAAAAGACATAAGTTTAGACCCTATCGAACCAGAAAAATACACCATCTACTGCCTGCGGATCATGATAGAAGGCTCCAATTCTGTCAGTGGTATTTGCAAAAGTGTAGTCAAAATGAAAACTTTGGCTTGAACTGTATTTGGACGGATGAGGCATCCATCAGCAGCGCGGGAATATTTAATAGGTATAATGATTATACATGGTCCCGCGAAAATCCTCATGCAACGGCGACCGTAAGAAATCAAGGCCGTTTCAGTTTTAATGTATGGGTAGGCCTATTTCGTGGACGATTTATTGGTCCCTATATTTATGATGGAATACTAAATTCCTAACGATACTTAGAAATCCTGCAAACGCAAGTTGAACCCTTTTTAGACGAGTTACCTTTAGTCGAACGGCAGGAACCATATACTTCCAACAAGATGGTGCACCGCCCCATAATTCAAGAGTTATAACTAATTACTTAAATGTGCAGTTTGGTGAAGAGTGGATAGGGAACCAAGGACCAATCGCTTGGCCAGCGAGGTCCCCCGATATGACACCCCTAGACTTCTATCTTTGGGGAAAAAAATAAAGATTTGACATATAGACAACCGATTACATCAAGAGAATTGCTAGAGGAAGCAGTGCAAAATGCATTTGCTACAATTTCTAACATTGAGCTAAGAAATGCTGCAAATGATGTCAAAAAACGTTGCCACTTGTGTACTAATCAGAACGGTGCCCAATTTGAACATATGTTATAAAAGGACATATCGTTAGGTAGTACCTAATATGTTTTATTAATTTTGTTATTTGTTATAAATTTTTGTAACCTTATACGCTTCTTGTTTTTTTTTTAATTTAATTAGCGCCAACTTTGTTTTCCTCATAAATATTGCTAATTTTGGTTTAAAACAATGGTCATGCGGCGCTATGACACAATGCCTACTTGACATTTTTAGTTTATTTAACTTAAAGCCAAATATACCGTAAAATGCTAAATTTAAACATATAGTATTATATATTTTTGAAAGGATAATTTTAAGGAATACAAAAAAATTTATAAATATACCTGGTGTCCCATAAGAAAAATTTTTTTTTGTTGCAGCAAATTTACTAATCACCCTGTATTAAAACAAAATGCACCAGCCCATTCTACATCAAAAACTGCTATGAGAAAGTTTTTACATAATTCAATTATTCCTAAAAACAAAAAAGCTAGAAGGGTTTAAAGACATCGACGAATTTTGAACAACGACCCCTAGCGGCCTAACGGTTTACGATAGCAAAATTCTGTTTGCACCAGTAACTTTTTCATAAAATTTGAGCTTGGGAGACGTTGGTCAACATTTTTCTATCTCTGACAGGAACATGAGTTTCCATAAGAAAGCGTCTACTTTGGCCCACCCTGTACGTTGAATAATATACTTTTGCTGTCCACCATTCTGCCTTGCTATAGCAGATGATGTTCTCTTGGAAAGTCATGCCTTTGTGCTGATCTGATGATGCACTTTAGGCTATCACGTAGTTCGGTGGTGGATAGTTGCTGGATTGCTACGACTTCCTTCCTACATTTCTTCATGAAACGCTTTCAGTAGGCGATTATTCTAATCATTTTGCTGAATGATAAGAATTTTTCCATTACATCAGATGCTTCACTGATCGCTGCATGCACTGCTACCTGCCGAGGTTTCCTTCTTTCTTCTTTAGTGGTGTCTGGGCCTTTATTCGATCCTGGGTGTCTTCATTTATTAACCATTCAGGGCCATGGAACCATAACGAGTGGTCACATAATTTGGACGGTTGCACTCCTTTTGTGACCAAGTCTGCTGGGTTGTCTTCAGTCTTGACATGATTCCAGCACTGCTTGCCGATTCACTCGTGAATTGTAGCAACCCGATTTGCCACAAAATGCTTCCATTTTTCTGGACTTTCCTTTATCCAGGCTAGAGTAATCATTGAGTCTGTCCAGGCATAGATCTCAATGTTATTTAACTCCATGGTTGTACTGGTCTTTTCCAATAATTTGGCTAATAATTCAGCCGCACATAATTCTAACTTTGGCAGCGTCTTCTTCATCTTGAGGGGTGCCACTTTTGCCTTGGCTGTGAGTAACGTCACTGTTGTGGTCCCTGATGGTGAAGATTTTTTCATGTAGATCGCCGCCCCATAAGCTCTCTCTGAGGAATCATAGAAACCGTGCACCTCCATGTGGACATCCTCTTCATAGTTTGTCCATCTTGGAATGTGTACCTCTTCTACCCTCGGTAGTTATTGCCTGAATCTTGACCATTTTTGTTCTATATCCTTGGGTAATTCTTCACCCCATGAATATTGTCGGACCCATAACTCTTGTATTAATAACTTATCAGTTATGATGACTGGTGCTAGTAATCCCAATGGGTCGAAAATTTTCGCTATTTCTGATAGGATCCTCCTTTTCGTTATTTCGCCCTCTGACTGCTGCGTGAGTTTGTATTGTAGTAAGCCAAGTGTTGGTGACCAATGTACTCCCAGCGTTTTACTAGTCGCATCCTCCTTGTCTCCTATTATGATGTTGTTGCTTTCTTCAGCATCTGTTAGGTTGCTAGTCCATTTTCTTAGATTGAATCCTCCAGTTTTCAACATCTTGGTCAATTCGTTTTGGATGCTTCTTGCGTCTTCTTTGGAACTGGCTCCTGTTAGAAGATCGTCTACATAGAAGTCTCTCATGGCAATCTGAGATCCTCTTCGGAAGCGGTGTTGTTCATCTTTGGCTAACTGATGCAGAATCCGGACTGCTAGGTATGGAGCCGCGGTTGTGCCATAGCTCGCCGTGGTTAGCCGATATTCTTGAAGTGGTTCTGTTTTCGAGAATCTCCACACTATTTTCTAGAAGTGCTGATCATCCTCAGATATATGTATTTGTCTATACATTTTCTCGATGTCTGCGGTTAATGCAAATTTGTAATTCCTCCATCACAGAAGGATATCTGTTAAATTTTGTTGTAGCCTTGGCGCAGTGTGCATCATTCGGTTCAGACCTTTCCCAATTGATGACTTGGATGAAGCGTCAAAGACTACTCTTAACTTGGTTGTATCACTGTCCTCCTTTATGACAGCTTGGTGAGGAAGGCAGTATTTTCTTTCCGGATCATTATCTTGATCTATTTTCTTTATGTGGCCTAAGGAAAGATATTTCTTCATGAATTCTTTGTATTCGGACTCCAATTTTTGTCTTGAATCGTTTTTCCATTTGCAGCATCCTGGCAACTGCTCTCCGCTTCGACTCTCCGAATTGACTTGGGTCTTCTCTGAACGGTATGTTTACCACATAGGTCCCATCTTGCTTCCGAAAATGGGATGCCTCGAACAGTTGTTCACAGTCTTGATCGTCCTGTGAGATTGGTTTCTCCATTAAGATCTCTTCTATTTCCCAAAATTTCCTGAGTTGGTGATGTTCTTCCAGGTTAGATACCATACTCACCACTTTCATATTGTGTTGTTTTATTGATTCTACTGCCCCAGATATGATCCATCCTAATTCTGTCCTTTGCGCCATCATCTCTTATTTCATCTTCTTAACTCCTTCTAGGAGTATATCTTTGTATAGATCAGCCCCTATAAGGATGTCTACTGGACCTGGCATGTTGTAGGTAGGATCGGCAAGTAGGCATGTTCCCATGCGTCATTTTCCTTCTCAATGATTGTGTTTCTTGGCAATGTTCCTGTCAACCTTGCCAATATAAGCAAATCCCCAAAAATTTCTACTTCAAATTTTTCTCTGGATTTCCTAGCTTTGCTTTTTCCTAGCCCTGTGATGTCTGCTTGAATTCTTACTCTCGGTAATGCCAATAATTGAGCTGCTTCTTCGGTTATAAATGGTGCCTGTGACCTTGGATCGACCAATGCTCTAAATAGTTCATAATGTCCTCCGACTGTTTTTACTTTCACAAATGCCGTGGCTAGCAGAACTTTCTTCTGGTTGGGATGTTTTATTTTTCTGCTAACGAGGCTGCTTACTTCTTCCACGCTGTGTTCGGTGGTGGTGGCCACTTGGGATTGGCTCCTGTTGTGGTTTTGCTATTATTTGTTGTGGATTTTTTACCGGAGTTTTGTTCCATTCCTTATGCAGCAGAGTATGGTGCCATTTGTCACAGTTCTGGCACTTGTTTGAATTATAGCATTTTTCGTTTTCCTTGTGTACTAAATATCTCACACACAGCCGATGGCACCTGATGGTTTGGTACCGATCGTCACTGGTCATGGAAATAAATTTTGGGCACTGTGTGATCTTGTGGCTGTTGTTGCAGATTCGACATTTACCGATGCTTGTTTAAGAACTTCTTACCGGCCATGGTTTGCTCGATGACTCCGATGCTTTTATTGGCTTTGAGACTTCCAGCTTCCTTTTTAACTCTTGAATTGCCTCAAGTGATTGGAATGTTTTTTTCCAAAAACTTCAACATATCTGCTAGATCCTGGATTTCTCGAGAATTAGTCAGCGACTGTTCATATAATTTCTTCGTTTCCTTGTCTAGCTTCTTGACCAGCAGATGTGCTATTATTGGCCCCCACGTATCCGTATTTACGCCCATGTTGGATATGGCACGTAAACGTTCCATCGTTGTATCAGGCAGCTGTTTCAGACCTGCTGCTGATTCATAGTTTAAATTGGGCTGCTCTAATATATTGTCTAAAAATTTTGAAAACAAAATTCTTTTGTTATTGTACCTGTTCGTCAGTAGGTCCCATGCGGTTTCATAATTCGCATTAGATGCGTCTAGATGCTTTATTAATTTACTCGCTTTGCCTCTGAGGTAAGTTTTGAGGTACTGCATCTTCTCTCCTTTGCCTAATGTGGCATTGTTGTGGATGAGTCGCCCAAAAATGTCGTGGAAGGTTGTCCAATTTTCGTAACTTCTTTCACAAATTGGCATGGTGATTTTTGGCAATGGGATGGCCAATTCTTTTCGGGGTCGTGGCTGCTCGCTTCTCCGGATGCTACTTATTTTGTTAAATATTTGAGCTATTACCTCATTGTAACCCTCTCGCATCTGATTGTAGATTCAGTCCGTGAAGTAATCCTCCGCAAATTCTTGCTCCCATCCCAGAATCTTCTCATGAAGGCTCATGATGTTTTCCCACTGCTCGCATATTTTGCTCACCTTATGCTCGTAGACCATTTTCGCCTGGGGTTGTTCTAATGCCGACACTGCTTCATCGAATACTTCGCTAAATAATCGCATTTTAATTTCTTGCTTCTTGAGTCTGCTTCCTTGTTCGATGGGGTTTTCCATTTTCTCCGTTTCTAAGCCGTTACTCTTCTCACTGGCTGGATTTAGCTTCTCCTGCCATTCGTGTATGTAATCTGTAATTACTTGATATCTTTCTTTTGCCTGGCTGTAGAAATCCTTTTTAATGTATTCGTGATCTGCTGGAAGTCGCTTCCGTAGTTCCATGTTACTGCTCTCAAATGCCTTCCACAATCCTTCTAATTCATCTTCCTTCTTGGCTAGGTACATTTGATTTTTCCTGATTCCGGAATCCTTTTTCATATTTGTGAGCAACTGGCACATTTTGTCCGCCAGCTGCTTCTGCTCCTTTATAATTGATTCCATGTCGTTGCGGCCTTTTTTACTGGCGTTGGAACTAAACCTGGCTTTTGCAATTTCCAAATTCTTAGCGGGTCGAATGCCGCTGAAGATTCTTTTCGCTGCACGGCGGAAGCCCTTGGGATTTCTTAGCAGGACGTATGTTGCTATCACTTATTCTCGCCCTTTCCTGTGGCGGGAATTCCTTTTATTGAGACGTAGGACGTGTTCTCCTTGGCGACGGCTCAATTTGTACTTCTCAATCTATACACAGAAAAGTACATACCAATCTTGTTGCGAGTCCTCCAAAATTTTTCCTACGGATATGGCAGATCCGGCCCAGTTGCTTAATTTTCCCAGAGTATTAAATCTGTTCCGCGTGTCCCAGGACTCTTGATTGTTGCACTAACTTCTGTTCTTCAGCCTCCAATTGATTGGTTTGAGAATTTTTCCCCTAAACTCCAGTTTCTTCTTGACCGGGGAGTTATTGGCTCGAAGGACCAATGTAAAAAAGGCTAGCCAAAATTCACTGAAACTTAGCACTTTTTTATATTTTGTAGAACCAGGTTAGTTCTTTGACAGGAGGTGGAGCGATAGCGTGAGATGGTCAGGCCAAACCAACTCGTTTTGTAGCCTTCGTTCACCACTATCAATGAATATACGATCATTACTAAAGGTATATTGAATTAACTTCGACATTACAGATTTATATATACAAAAAATGTGTGCCGTGTTTTTACGACCTATTATTAAAAACTACATTCGTATGCGTTTAAACTAACGTAATTCTAAACACTTGGTTTGTCATTTGACCCACTAGCCGAGCAAACTTGCACCGCTTGTACGCTGCGTGCTTCGTAATATGACCTACTACACTTGTAAAACTGCATCGTTTGTTTGTAAACACGGAACTGGCACTCGATTGCATGGGTTCCTTGCATTTGCCAATTTCACTTTGTTTTACACTATTAACGCTAAATCCATGTTTTAAACGAAGTTTGCACAGTAAGACAATGGACAAGACAAGCCTTGCATCGGAGGTGCACGGGACTATTTCCTAACACAATGTTGCCAGATAAAGTAAAAATTATTTTACTAACGATATATTTTTGTACCTTTGTCTTATGTACCTATTTTATATTGTTTTCAATTATTTATGATGTATAGATATGATCATTAAATGATAACGCATTCAATAAGTACACAATAATAAAGCAGTTTAAAATAATGTTTCTAAAAGAAGTGATGGTTTCGTTTTATCATTGGAATTTCGGTTTTTTACAACTGTATTTGTAAATGATTTATAAATAGTCCAGTTTTGATTGCAATTGTAATACTAATTAGTCAAGACTTATCTGAAAAAAGCAATTATTATTATAAAATGTAATATAAAAGTTTAATTCTTACATAGTTGATCATGTAATTGAAGACATACACAATGTAAAACTGTTAATCTAAAAATATAACAATTAGAAAAGTCATAACAAGTAATAAAAGAAAACTGTATTATTATTTGTTTGATAACCATTGGTTTTGGCGTGTAGTTTAAAAATAAACCGAGCAAATGGGTTGTATAAAAATATAAATTGAATTAATGCAAGTCCCAATTGAAATTGCATTTAATAGTCAATTTTAGACGTTAATGTACTGGTATGTTTATATTGTCATACACCTAAAGAGTGTGATAGTCAAATATTAGTGCGTAATTAAAAACTTAGCGAGTGCATCGATTACTACTACACAATGATGTGCTGCCAACCACAACGGGGATAACTGTAGCAGAGATCTGGCGAATAAAAGATTATAGAACATAAAAAGCTCGAAGGTAGAAGCTTACAAAGTGAGTCTATTAATGTTCAACTTAAAACAAGACACATATGAAAGGAAAGTAGAAATATAAAATATATCTGCTACTTATTAAAACTGAATTCAATTGAATCATAAATTAGCTAATCATAAAATTGTAAACAAACAGTAATATTAATCTAAGAGTGATTTAACTGAAATTAAGTATTTATCAAATATTAAGAAAGGTGATAAACGTATGATAAAGGCAGATATTAATTGCTTAATAAATACAATTGTTTTATATCTTGCATTACAGTTATTCATTGTTTATGTCTTGATCTGATTTTAATAGTAACCCTGAGATAGAACTAAGGTTATTATAATTACATGCTAAAGACTGTGGACAAAAGGTGAGATTTAAATCAAAATTTTAAATAAAACCCTGAGAATAAGATTTAAATTAAATAAAACCAAATAATAGTATATTATACATCAAGGTAGCGAAGCGCAGTATTATGTTATAAGACGATTCGCTACCGTGGTGTATATACTATTTTTTGCACTACCAAACGGCTTAATACCTAAATTCCTAACAAATTTCGAAAATATTTTAACTGTCAACCTGACAATACAGCTCTTTAAAACGTCAAAATTAAAATACTCATATTTGGTAACTTAGCAATTTATTAGTTACCACGGTGAAATTTGTTTATTTTACTTTCTCTCCCTTGGTGGAGAAAATCAACTTCACGACCTAAAAATAGGCCAATAACGATGCGTTCTGGGACTAGTAGTGCAAAAAAGCTATTAGACCACAGCAGTATATTCCAGATTAATATTTTCTGAAAGTATAGTGTCTATCGATCCGCGGACCACAAAAATATCCTGGCGGGCCGCATGCGGCCCGAGGGCCACGTGTTGGATAGCTCTGCTCTATGTTACTATTATTATCTGTAAATGTTGTTTTTAGTATGTGAATGATTTCTTCAGATACTTTTTCCTTGTGTCGTCTTGTTTTAGTTTTTATACATTTATCTTAATTGTGTTTTTGTATTCTCTTTAGTCGTAACTTAATCTTGGCGAATAAGAGGTGATGGTCAGAGTGAATGTCAGCTCCTGGATAGGCTTTGATAGATGATAGTGCATTCTGGAATGGGTCTCAGAAAGCCCACACTCTTCGGTAAAGCTCTCCAGCCCTCCGAATCGGTCAGATATCTTGGAGTTATCCTGGATTCAAAGTTGAACTGGAGAACTCACTTAGAGAGACAAATTCAAAGGGCCACTGCTTCCCTGTGGAGATGTAGACGGACCTTTGTAACCAGCTGGGGTCTCAAGCCCCATGTCGCCAAATGACTATACACGGTGGTTACAAGACCAATAATAACATATGCTGCTCTTGTTTGGTGGCCGGCAATCAGCAAGGCAACAATCAGAAACCGCCTCAACAGACTACAGAGATTGGCCTGTTTAGGCATAACTGGAGCAATGCGCACTGCTCCTACGGCAGCTCTGGAGGTGCTTTTGGGGCTTCCACCCCTCCACCTAGTGATTGAGACGGAGGCTAGGAAATTGGCCTACAGACTAAGCCAGTGTCAGATGTGGGCCATGAAAGGGGAACAAGTGGGACACTCAGAGATCATCCAACATTTTGAGAAGGTCCCAGAATGTCTCACAAGGAGCGACTTCACGGCTCCGCTTTACATGTTCCACAAAGCATTTCAGGTACTCATTCCGGATAGGAACGATTGGTGTCAGCAACAGCGTCTTCTCACTCCAAGGTGACTTGTTTGGTACGCAAATGGCTCCAGGATGGCGGGGGGATCTGGTGCTGGCATCTACAGCTGTAGGCCGAGAGTCAAACCCACCGTTGCCCTAGGAAAATATGCCACTGTATTCCAGGCGGAGGTATTTGCCATCCTAACCTGTGCACAGGAGAGCCTTCAAAGAAGTTATTCCAATCTGCATATCTACATCTTCACAGAGAGTCAGGCAGCACTAAGAGCATTGAGTTCACCCAGAATCAACTCCAGGTTGGTTCTGAAATGTTGCCAGACACTGAGTAGACTCGGTACAAAAAACTGGGTGAAACTACTATGGGTACCAGGCCATAGTGAAATAGAGGGTAACGAAGAAGCTGACCCAGAAGGGGTTCTCAAGAGCCGCTCATCGGCCCTGAGCCGGCTTTAGGAATTATCCGTGCCACTGCAAAGAGACAAGTTGAGCACTGGCTAAGGAACACAATCCAGTGCCAACTGGGCCTCGGTACCAATGCTACGTCAGGCAAAACTCCTAATCGGGAAAATGTCGCCTACCAACACGTGTCAATGAGCAGGAAGGGGTTCTCAAGCTCCGCTCATCGGCCCTGAGCCGGCTTTAGGAATTACCCGTGCCACTGCAAAGAGACAAGTTGAGCACTGGCTAAGTAACCAATCCAGTGCCAACTGGGCCTCGGTACCAAGGCTACGTCAGGCAAAACTCCTAATCGGGGAAATGTCGCCTACCAACACCTTCACTCTCCTGTCAATGAGCAGGAAAAACATTAGGATCGTGACTGGTTTACTAACAGGACACGGTCACCTACAGAAGCACTTATTCACAATTGGAATCGTAAATGATGCCACCTGCAGAAAGTTCCATTTGGAGAAAGAAACCTCAATTCATGTTTTATGTCAATGTATGGCTCTTCTAACACTGCGACATAAACATTTTGGAGCCGGCCTGGTGAAACCCCAGCCGATAAGGGACGTTTCCATGGGTAGGATTCTTTCCTTCGCGTTGGAAACCGGCCTCTTCGAACGAAACCCATAACAAATTAGGTGGGAGCACAATGGACCAATAGGTCTCAGTGCAGCTTACAACAAGCCCCATCAGAAGAAGAAGAGGTTATGGTCAGAGTGAATGTCAGCTGCTGGATAGGCTTTGATAGATGTTACTGCATTCTGGAATCGTCTATTGATTAGTAAGTAATCAATTTGGTTGCGAGTAACATGTCCTGGTTTGTCTGCTGGTTATCTCCAGGTATATAGCCTTTTTGGTGGTAGCTGGAATTGAATATTTGTGATGATATACTCTTCTTCCTGGCAGAATTGTGTGAGCCTGTCGCCCCTGTCATTTCTGGTGCCAAGTCCAAATTTGAACATTATGTTTTTGACTACACCTTTACCGACTTTTGCATTAAAATCCCCCATTATTATATTTACTTCCTCTCTTCTTATGTGTTTTATTGTTTTCTTTATGTCCTCGTAAAAAGTTCCAACCTCCTCTTTAGGATATTCTGCTGTTGGGGCATATATCTGAATGATATTTAAATTTATTGAAATTATTATCAGAGATAGACAAGAATCCAAGTACGGCATTAGTAAAATCGTTGCGTATTATTATGGCAACTCCATTTCTATTTCTGGTAAAGTTGTCTCTGGAATAATAGATCTTATATCCATCTACGGGGCATTAGCCGTTATTGGGACATCTTGTCTCGCTACAACCTACGATATCTATTTTCAATCGTTTTTTTTTGTTATATTGGCTGTTTTACCTGACTGGTACATGTTTTGGACGTTCCATGTATCTACTTTTTGTATGTCTCTTGTTTGAGTGGAATGTTCGGTAATGGTTTTGCAGGGATTTCGCTGGTTGACGACCTGCTGGAAGGCCCTGCTACTCCCTCTCCTGTCGGATCTTGGATTTCCAGTTTCATGATCAGTAACTTTATTATTTACGGTGTGTTTAGGCATTGTGATGATTTTTGGAACTTTGCAGCGTTGGTTTCCTCTTGCCTTCCGCCCCGCAGTATCACAGCCGGTAACATCATATGTGGTGGCCGCCTGTGAGTATCTGATACTAGACCTGCCAATTACCGCAACCGTAACCCAGTAATGACATAGCGGCTGCCCTATGTTATCCTCAGTGGATCCGCGGGTATTTATTTACGTAGTCTTATTCACACCTGTCCTGCATTCCTACAGGAATCTTCCTTATCAGTCATTGGGACGCACTGTATCGTCCCCATCCGATCCTGTATTCTAGGAAATTATGAACGCCTTATACTCAGCTTAGGGACCCTCCCTCAAGGAAACTGAAGCCCGGCACCGCGTTTATCAACAATAGCTCCCGTTTCTTCAAATTCAGGTATGAAGTTTTAAAAAATCGAACAAGACTTGAAACAAATCCATTACGCCACAATACAAAAATGAGTACTATAAAAACAGAAAAAAAGATAAGAAAAGACCAGAACCTGTTTCAGATGGACAAGACGTATCGCGAACGAGAACGTTGTCAGTTGCAACAGCAAAGAGTGAAAAAAACTGAAAAAAAGTAATTACCTAATATGATTTCTTCCGGCCGGTTAGGAAAGGCAAGTAGAAAGAAAGAAAAGAGCGTCTCTCTACGAAGGAATTAAATATAAGCTGCTTGGCTGACTATGAAAGAAAAATAGTAGAAGACCATGACCAGAGAATGATCTTGGCGAAGAAAGAAAATCTGGAACCAAAGGTGAACAGAAAGAAGAGCCCCAGAAGGTTTCGATGAACACTGATAAAGGGAGAGAAATAGAGAGCCAGAACCAGGAAATAATTATTTCAGAGTTTATATTGACTCACTTCGAAATGTTTTAAGAAAAAAAAATTATGTTGGGGCTGGAACAAGATAAAAATTTACAATAAATAACATCGAAATATATTGAATAAAATACAAAAGCAAGGTTAGGTTGTACTTACAAACATAAATGTGGTCAACGGTTATAAATACCTAATATCTTAAAAGAACATGATAATATGACAACAAAGTCGTATTAGTGCACTGTGAACGCGACGTAAAACGTCGTGATAATGAGATTCTGATTGAAGTTAAAAATCTAAATAACTTACAGAGATTAGATGTGCTCCATTAACCAGGAGGATACAAAATATCAAAATAACAAGTGGCAAAGCCGACATAAAAGAAACAAAATTAACTAATGAGACGTGTAAATAAAAGAGTGGGAAATTCAAATCAATCGAATAATATTTTAAATTACTGGAAAATTGGGTAAACTCTAGTATTCTGGTCATTCATTAGTCATTAGTCATTACCTTGCATTTGAGGAAACAATTGTTTGAAAATTTAGTAATTTTTGTATGAGTATAAGCTTCTTGAAATTCTTTTGGGGGTGGAGCAAATTGACATTAACGTTGGAATCGAAGTTGTGCTTGAAATTGAAAATGCCGTCGGAAAAGTTTGAATTCTC
Organism: Agriotes lineatus; assembly: GCA_940337035.1. NCBI lineage: Eukaryota > Metazoa > Arthropoda > Insecta > Coleoptera > Elateridae > Agriotes > Agriotes lineatus. The sequence goes on from OW679195.1 coordinate 5,038,451, forward strand.
TGGTTTGTTTAGGTGAATAGCACAAAAATGCTTTCTTCCTCGAGTATAGCCCTGAAAGTCATTTGTTCAAGTGTGAATTACATTTGAAATTAAGTTTGAAAGGATTCCCAAACAGAAAATGATCTTGGTTGTTCTAGGAAAGAAGGTTCTGGGGATTACCATAAATAACGAAAAACAGCCTACCCTGTTCGTGTATACAGAAGAAATAAATATAAACTCCTTAAGCTGAGTAGGGGAGAAAATAGACGAAAATTGAAGACCAGAACCAGATACTGCTCTCGAATGAGGAAACACATTTGGAACCAGAGTTGAACAGATCATATCATGAACGAGAAGATTCTGAAGCGCGCCATCGAACAACGGAAAATAGGCTACCTGGTTCACGCATACAGAGAAAATAAATATGAATTCTTCATGCTGATTAGGGAAAGGGAAATAGAAGGAAAGAGATGACCAGGACCAGAAAATGCTTTTGGCCGAGGAAGAAAATTTGAAACTGAACATATCACGAACAAAAAGTTTTTGAGGTAGTATGGAAGAGCAGGGGTTTCCATTTTGGGAACTTACTGAATGCTATCTCTTTTCCTGTGCAAATCGATCCACATTTATTTTGTTTTATTTAAGATTATTTCTTTTGTGTATATTAGTTGAGCAGGAAATAAAAAACTATTATTATTATTATTATTATTAAAAAACAAAAAATAACCTATCTTGTTTACGTATGCAGACAAAATAAATATAAACTCCTCGGCTGTTAGGAGGTAAATATGAACTCTTTATGTTGATTACTGAGAGAGAAATAAAAGAAAGTGGAAGACCCGAACCAGAAAATGTTTTTGGTTGAAGAAAACATATGGAGCCAAACATGAACGTAATGAGAAGATTCTAAGACTCACTATTAAAATGCGAAGAACAATTTACTTTATTTACGTATGCAGAAACGATAGATATCAACGTATCATGCTGTACAAAGAAAAATAAAATAGAACAAAACCAAAGCCAGGAAATGCGTTTACTTGAAGAAAAAGACCTGGAGACCGAGATGAACCTTACGAGAAGGTTTTGATTCTTACCATAAAAAAACGAAGAATATCTTACGTTGTCCGCTTATGCAGAAGAGATAAATAACAACGAATCATGCTGTACAGAAAGAAAAATATAAAGAAACAGAATACCGAAGCCAGAAAATACCATTTCTTGAAGAAAAAATCTGGAGCTAGAGATGACCTAAAGAGGTTTTGAGGCTTAGAATAAAGAAACAAAAAACAACCTACCTTGTTTACGTATACAGAAAAGATAAATATTAGCGCATCATGCTGTATGGAGGTATATAGAAAAAATAGAAACCTAAAGCCAGGACATGCTTTGCTTGAAGAAAGAGATTTGGAGCCAGAGATGAACCTAATGAGAAGATTTTGAGTCTCACTATCAAAAAACGAAGAATAGATTACCATGTTCACGAATGCAGAAGAAATAAATATCAACGCATCGTGCTATACAAAGAGGAAGATAGAAAAAAAACAAAAGGCCGAAGCCAAAATACTCCCTTGCTGGAAGAAAATATCTGGAGCTAGAGATGAACCTAACGAGAAGGTTGTTAGGGCAACCTGAGTTTTGAAGCCTTTGTTTTGGTTGCTCGTATTTTCCCGCATTTGAATTTTTGAATTTAGTGATTTGCCGTATTTGTTGGGTTCTGCTGGACAACGTTTACTGCGAACCCGAGTGTCTGGCGACATCAGTTGCGCCAAGCTTACAGAATTACAATTTTTCAATAAATCACATCTTGTTCAGCTGCCCTGTTAAGATTCCTAATTTTTATCGTCCGGCTTTGTGCAAACTTCTTTAAATATTTTCGGTACGTGCCAGACGGCATGTACGCTTTATGAGGTCTTATCCTTAATTAACGCTTTGGTCCCAGATGGTTGGCTTTCTCGGACAAGTTGGAGCAGGTGATCCCTAGGGATCGCTTTAGTTATGGAAATTCTTGCATCAGATGGTGCAATCTTGGCGTTTTATATGAGTCAGAGAGAGAAAATAAGTAATGTGCTTTTGCGTTTCCTTTTGCTCCCGACCTGATTTTGTGGCATTCCTGATCTAACGCTATCACAATCCAGTGGCAAGAAGTAGTTTTTGTTGGTGAATTTCCTCAAGCCCAGAGTCCCTTTTGTTGGACAGTGTGTTTATGTGCCATCCAAACTCTTTGCCCTACCGATGCATTTGTTTACAAATTAACGCTGGTTAGTGGATTCTTACAAGGGAGAGAGAGGTTTATTGCCAATTACAAGGAGTGTGGTCTTTGGTCGTCGAATTTGATCGCCCCCGAAAACATGCATCAGCAAGGATTTTAATGCCGATACCTTTAAATTGGATTTCATCGCTTTGCTCTCGCCTCACCCGCAAGTGATCCATGCTACAACTTGAGACGCTGCGACTGCTTGAACAAGAACGCTTTAAAGGGTACGAAGTAAAACGCCTTTGTCAACTGTGAGCGACGCAGTTTGCTGATTGGGCCAGCTACATTCAGAACTAAGATGCGTGATGATATGTTTTTCGGACTTTTTCCACTGTCTAGGGTGTAAATCACACAACGTTTCGAGAGTTTTGATCTACTCCCGTCTTCAGGTGTTCTTGGTTAGTCCTGAGAAGGACTGATATTATACGTTTTTCTACGTAAATTTGTGCCTCCCCCGGGGTTTGAACCCGGGACCGCTGCTCGCTAGTCTGCCACTCTAACCACTAGGCCACCAGGGCGGTTATATATTTTAGTTGTAAACTTATATATATCTTACCGCTGTATGCGCAGTAGACTCTTTTTGTAATTCTCTGCTCAGTAGTGGCATCCAAATGGGCTTTAGTTCTGCGCTAGCCTGGCTAATTGGTTCTACTGCCAGCGCTATGTATGTAGCTTCTTTAAGCTTCCTACGGAATCTGTTTTCCTCTTTAGCTACAATTGATGCGTTATCCCATTGTATGTGATGGTCTTCGTTCCAGACGTGTTCTGCGATCTTGGATTTGATGGTTTCGCCCATTAGGGGTCGTTGTGTTTCCCTTATGTGTTGTCTTCCACACTCGCACGGTACGCTGTAGATACAGTTCTTTGAACTCTGATCTTCGTTCTGAGGCTTGGTATGCGTCATCATGCCTCTTAGGATTGTTGTGGACTTGAAGGCAGTTCTTATATTGAATCTGTTTCCGATTCTTCTCAGTTTGTCGGAAACTCCTCGGATGTATGGTATTACGGCGGTGGTTGTAGGCTCCGTCTCATCCCCTGCCGGTGTTGTATTTCTGTCCATCTCTTTTAGCGTTTGGTTTAGAGTTCTTTTTGGGTAGCCATTAGCTTGCAGCATTTCTGTGATTATCTCAGTTTCCCGTTTAAAGTCTTCTTCCTCCGAGAATATGGTCTTGGCTTGGCTATATAGGCATCTTGCAACGCCACGTTTCACCCTATTGTGGTGGTTAGAATCGTAGTGTAAGTATCTCCCCGTATGGGTTGGTTTTCGATATACCTTTGTTCGTACCGTGTCACCATTCTTCTGGACTAGTACGTCTAGGTATGGGAGTTTGCCTTCCGATTCTATTTCCATCGTGAACTTAATTGATCGAGCTTGATTCTTGAGATGTTCCAGGAAGCCGTCCAGTGTCTCTCTTCCATGGGGCCATATTACGAACGTATCATCTACGTATCGCAGCCATAGACTAGGTTTGTTCTCATATTGAGATATAGCTCGTTCTTCAAAGTCTTCCATGTAGATGGGACTGACTACTGGAGATAGTGGAGATCCCATAGCCACTCCGAACTCCTGTTGGTAGAACTGCTCGTATGCTTGGAAATATGTGGTCTTAATGCAGATCGTTAACAGCTCCATTATTGTATCTACCTGTAGATCTGTGCGTTCGGCATACCAAGCCCCAGAACGAAGATCAGAGTTCAAAGAACTGTATCTACAGCGTACCGTGCGAGTGTGGAAGACAATACATAAGGGAAACACAACGACCCCTACGAGTGAGATTATCGGAACACCGCAAAAATGTTAGAATGGGCAAAACCATCAAATCCAAGATCGCAGAACACGTCTGGAACGAAGACCATCACATACAATGGGATAACGCATCAATTGTAGCTAAAGAGGAAAACAGATTCTGTAGGAAGCTGAAAGAAGCTCCCCCCGGGGGAGGCACAAATTTACGTAGAAAAACGTATAATATCTGTCCTTCTCAGGACTAACCAAGAACACCTGAAGACGGGAGTAGATCAAAACTCCCGAAACGTTGTGTGATTTACACCCTAGACAGTGGAAAAAGTCCGAAAAACATATCATAATAGACCACTGCCAAAAAATGACATTCAGAGAATAAGATGCGTGATTCATATTTACAGTAGCGATAGCTATTTTTAGCGTATTGTTTGATTAATTAAATAGTTTTGTGAGCTGTTCACCGTTGTCGATTTTAATGCAGTGTGTTACAGTATTAAATTAACCTTACGACACTCACGGATGGGGGAGTATCGAATGCTAAACAAATCCGGAAAATAGGGTAAGCTCACTCTGGGAATCGTTAAAAACAGGCTTCGGCTCGAACGCGCTCAGGGAGATGGGCGTGATTCAAAACGGTACACCGCAAGGCAAGCGTGTCGATGTATACACAGAGTATTGCTAAAGAAATGGGTGCCACCAGATCCAACTCAAGATACCCACGTTCAACCGGACCTGGAGAGTTAAACGGGGCGAGAAGTACTCAAATAGCTACGTCAGAAACCCCGGTGCAGCGACAGACACAAACACCTACGTGGAATGCTCATCCGCCACGTCCTGGCCTCACCTTACAGTGGTCGTAACACAGTGACACCGTCACCCTGTAAACACACATGCACAAGACACAAAAAGTTAAAGAATAAGACTGTACGCTTAATACATTTATTGGCCACACCAAGTGACCTACCAAACCCTGCCGGCTCGTAAGAATGACTTATAAGGTACGCCCAGCTGGGAGGCTCGTTAACTAAAAGTTTCGGCGCATAACTGAGTCGAACAACAAATCCAGGCCGAAAGAGGTAAAACGACGGTTTAGGCCTCAACAGGCATGACGCGCTAGTGCAAAACCTGAACTTGGGTTCTAGTCACCAGACGCCCTGTCTTACAGTGAGACATTTAAGAATAACAAACATGAACGGTTAATCTACACAAACAAAGCTGTCTGCCAGAGCAAAACATTAGAGCACTACGTTAAATCTTACTCAGAGTGTACTCTTGCAGTAGTACTTAATTAACAGCAACAAGCCGCCTTTCAGCACAAAAGGTTGGAATACTACGTTAAATTTTAGTCAGAGTGTACTCCGGAATTAGTACATAATTTTACAGAAACACAGCTGCCTTGCAACACAAAGGGTTAAGACACAGCGTTAAATTTTACACAGAGTGTACTTTGGCATTAGTAAATAATTTTACAGAAACACAGCTCACTTGCGGCACGAAATGTTAGAATACAACGTTAAATTTTAGTCGGAGTGTACTCTTGCATTAGTACTTAATTTACAGCAACAAAGCCGCCTTGCAGCACAAAAGGTTAGAATACAACGTTAAATTTTAATCAGAGTGTACTATGGCATTTGTAAATGATTTTACAGAAACACAGGTGCCTTGCAGCACAAATGGTTAGAACACAGCGTTAAATTTTACACAGAGCGTACTCTTGCATTAGCACTGTCTCGAGCGCAAACTTGTATAAATAGTTCGCACGAACATGCGGCGGAAATAGTTTATTGCATAATTTTTTACCTGATTAACGGGCGCAGCCTACAGCGGCGGTAGCATCCAAGCCGTGTCGGTAATTAACTGACACCTGGGTGTGTGTGACATGAATCGGAAAACTAGGGAGCTCCCCTGGGGTCCACTATAAAGAGCGAATTGCGTAACGGGACACCTTGACCATCACAAGCTTAACAGCGTAACGATTGTTTGGGAAAATTTCAGGAATTGAATCCCGCATTCAAATGACAGCGGAAAATTGACTTTAAAAACCCACATATGGACTGACTTCCTACATTGATTTGCTACGGGCTTCTCCACACCCACACTCAAGTGCACCACATCTTAGCTACATATTGTCTCGCGGCCAACTGCCCTAAATACACCGCCTCCGCACCCAAACAGGTGGGAGGCGGAAAAACAACACGTTATTACGACTTCATTGATGGGGCTCGACTGCCTCGATCATCGCTCACGCCAAGCCGAACTTCACGCGAAAATAAAGCGTTGTCACGCCACAATAAGTGGCCAATCGCAAGGCAATGAGTCCGCCGGGTAACAACAAATCGTCTAGGAGCCACAGGGATGAATAGATGCTTTCTCATTTGCTCTCGTTGAGTGAATTTTAAAAAGGTCGAAACTGAACGCTCTTGAATGCGATGAACTCAACAGCTGCACGAAACCAGGGATGCACAAAGGGGTACGAAATCGCGACAGCAATACCAGGAGTATACAAAATTTACGATAGCTAATGCTTGAAGCTAAATGTTGCAATTTATTCGATGGACTAAAGCAAAATTGGACTCGAAATTCAGGCGTCCTCGCCAACTCTGTCCCAAATGTTTGCGGAATGATTAAATAACTAACGGAGTTGGAGAGAAATAAAAATGGCCTGACAAGTGAGTTACCCTCTTTTGTGATCCAGTCAATTTATTATCAATTAATTAGGCCTACTAACGCTCCTTATTTTACTGTTTATGTCAGCATTTACCTGAATATTTAGCTTTAATAGATTCAAATTGATTTTAATTTCATTGTCTTTTATTTGTGTTCGTGTATTTACATGTGTTATTCTTTTTTTTTATGTATGTTGATTGTGCAATGTCCCGGCAAATGCAAGCGGTAGGTCTAAAAATACGCAGATTTCATTAGCTTTATTTGTGTTTGTGTATTTACATGCGTTATTCTTTCCTTTGGTGTATGTTGATTGTGCAGTGTCCTGGAATATGCAAGGAGACCAGCAAAGGTATGTCCAAAAATACTCAGATTAAGACGCCTCACACAGGCACCGAAGCAAAGCAACTGTTTTTGGACTTCGGATTTTTACAAAGGCAAAGGCAGTTAGTTATTTATAACGAAAATCCGTGCCCCCCTTTTCCACATTTGCTTTTAGTCACAATGAACAACTCTTGTGACAGCAACTTGCCCTAAGCTGTGTCGTGTCGAATTGAACCCCCCTTCCACTCAGTTTTAGTCGGTCAACTTTCTGTTACAGGACAGTTGAAGCGCAATTAAGGTGAGCTTTGACTTTTGTTTATTAAAGTGTCTTCAGGATCAATTTAAACTGTAACAGATTAAGTGTCATGTCGTAAAGGTCGTTTTTTGTCTTGTAACATGATTTTGAGGCTCACAATAAAAAATAAATCGAGATAAAAATAAAAAAAATAAAACCGCAGTCAGAAAATGTCGTTCCTTGAAGAAAAAGCTTGGAGCCTGAGATGCACCTAACGAGAAGGTTGTGAGGATTACCATTAAAAGCGAAGAACAGTCTACCTTTTTGCCGTATGCAAAAAAGATAAATATCAACGTATCATGCTGTACGGAGAAGAAAATAGAAAAAACCATGAAATGCCAAAGCCAGAAAATGCCTTGCATGAAGAAAAAATCGAGAGTCAGAACCTGACCTAACGAGAAGGTTTTGAGGCTCACCATAAGAAAACCAGGAACAGCGTACCTTGTTTACGTATGCAGAAAAGCAAATATAAACGGATCATGCTGTATGGAGAACTAAATAGAAAACAATAGAAAACCAAAGCCAGGAAATTTTTTGTTTGAAACAAAAGATATAGAGATGAACCCAACAAGAAGGTTTTGAGGCTCACCATAAGAAAACCAGGAACAGCGTACCTTGTTTACGTATGCAGAAAAGCAAATATAAACGGATCATGCTGTATGGAGAGCTAAATAGAAAACAATAGAAAACCAAAGCCAGGAAATTTTTTGTTTGAAGCAAAAGATATAGAGATGAACGCAACAAGAAGGTTTTGAGGCTCACCATAAAAAAATCGAAGAATAGCCTACCTTGTTCACATATGCAGAAGAGATAAATATCAACTCATCATGCTGTACAGAGAACAAAATCTGGTGTGATACACGCACACAACTTCCTTTTACAGTGATCTTATAATTAGCCAAAAATTTGATTTTAAATTTTTAAGCATTTGTCAAAAATTTTCAAAAATTAGAAGTCCTACAAAAACGGTACTAAATAGAGCGTTAGTTGAAAAAACAAATTTTCTCTAGAATTTTAGCTAAATTCAAAAATTTAATAATATACCTGGTGTTCTATTTAAAATAGGAGTTAATAAGAAAAATGGGAAGAAACCAAAAGAAACCCATTTTAGAAATATTCAATTGAAAAATCATCTATTTCACCTCAATACACATTAAAAATGTAATAAAAATGTGAAGTTTGAAAAAAATCGTTAGAGCAGTTTTTGAAAAAAAACGAACAAAAAAGTAAACACCTACTTCTGGTTATGCGATTTTCTTCAAAAGCTTGCTGTCGCATCTACATAGTACAAAAAACTTATATATGAAGTTTCAATGCCATACCTTTATTCGTTTTTGAAATATTCTGTTCACAGATAGACAGACACACAGACACACACAGACAACCACGCACACAGACAAACTAATGAAAAAAATATGTTTTTTGGGTTCAGGGGACTCTAAAACGTGAAGATCTGTTGAAAACTGAATTTAGAATTTTTGGGGTGAATCCAATACTTCCTTTATTGTAAAAGGAAGTAAAAATAGAAAAAAAAAAGGGCGAAGCCAGAATATGACCTTGCTTTAAGAAAAACATCTGGAGCCAGAGAGCAACCTAACGAGAAAGTTTTGAGGCTCGCTATCAAAATATAAGAATAGCCCACCTTGTTCACGTATGAAGAGGAAAATAAAAAAAACGAAGCTATAAAATGCCATTCCTCGAAGAAAAAGCCTGGAGCCCGAGATGAACTTAATGAGGTTTTAGGGTTCACTACCAAAAATCGAAGAACAGAAAGAAAAACAAAATAGAACAGAAGGCCGAATCCAGAATATGCCCTTGCTTTAAGAAAAAGATCTACAGCCAGGAATTAACCTAATGAGAATGTAAAAGATGGTAGCCAAAATTAATTGGAACTTAGCACCTTTTATGTTTGTTGTAAAACCAGTTTAGTTTTTTTTGACAGGAGATGTGGAGCTTAGGTTGTTGTTAAGAGACAGGGTGAGAAGGCCAGGCCATGCCAACTCTTTACGAACATTTGAAGCTTGTGTTCGTCCCCATCAATGAATATACGATCGTGGTTAAAGGCATATTGAATTATTAAAACGTATCACAGAGCTATATATACAATAAATGTATGCCGTGTGTTCAAACTAATTTGAACATGGGATTTTAGTGCATAATGTGAAATAAACTGTAATCCAGTAAATGCAAAAGTTCAAGCAATTAGCCTTCAAAAACTGTATAACTTGCGCCAGATAAGACATGGGTCAAGTTTCCGTGTCGTGATAACAATTAAATGTAAGCGACACACGCCGTGTTTACAAACAGACGTTGCACTTTTAATATATTGTATGTCGAAGGCACAACGATGCAATTCTGCATGCTAGTGGGTCAAAATAACAAACTCTAGCATTCAGAATTACGTTAATTTAAACATATATGATTGTGATTTCAACATTAGGCCATAAAAACATGGCATACATTTTCTGTATATATACGCTGTAATAGGACTAAGACTTCCATATACGTTTAACCACGAATGTGTATTCATTGATGGGGACGAATATAGGCTACAAATTTTCGTAAAAAGTTGGCATGGCCTGGCCTTCTCACCCTATCTCTTAACAACAAATAAACTCCATCTCCTACCAAATAAAACTAAACTGGTTTTAAAACAAACATAGAAGGTGCTAAGTTCCAATTAATTTATTAAAAATTACAATCATATATGTTTAAACTAACGTAATTCTGAATGCTTGAGTTGTTATGTTGACCCATTAGCATTGCAGAATCGCAGCGTTGTGCTTTTGACATACGATATACTAAACATGTAAAAAGTGCAACGTCTATTTGTAAATACGAAACTGGCGCATGATTGCATGTGTCGCTTACATTTAATTGTTATCACGACACAGAAACTTGACACATATCTTATCTGGCGCAAGTTATGCAGTTTTTGTGGACTAATTGCTTGAACTTTTGTGTTTACTTGATTACAGTTTATTTCACACTATTTACTTAAAACCCATGATCAAACATAGTTTGAACAAGAATGTTGGAGGCTTACCATTAAAATAATACGATATTCCCAAATATAATTAATATATATCTAAATTTTAAAACTAATATTTTTATGCGCAATTAACATTATCCAATACGTTTTTAATACTAAACGACGCGGAAAATGATTCTCTTTAATTTAGTACCACTGCCATTTTTTCCATAAAAATGACGAGCATGAATATGCATAACCGTGATAAGCCATGTAAATTGCATATTTTCAACCACCCGGTATAAGTTTTGTGTACTATCTAGATGCGACAGCAAGCCTCTGAAGAAAATCTCAAAGTATAGTGTTATTCTTGTTATTTTTCAGTTCTTTTTATTTTTTCAAAAATTGCTCTAACGACTTTTTTTCAAACTTTACATTTTTAATGTGTATTGATGTGAGATAGGTGATTTTCAAGTCAAACACCTGTAAAATGGGTTTCTTTTGTTTTTATTTTTTTATTAACTCCTGTTTTAAATAGAACATTTGGTATATTATTACATTTTTGAATTCAGCTTAAAATTTTAGAGAAAATTTGTCTCGTCAACTAAAGATCTATTCTGTACGGTTTCTGTAGAATTTGTAATTTTTGAAGAATTTTGACAAATGCTAAAAATTAAAAATCAAATGTTTGGCTATTTATACGATCACTGTAAAAGGAAGTTATATCACATTAGATTTTCGTAAAAATAATACCAGACTGTTTCAAGCTTTTTACGCCGTTATTGATTCAGAACACACAGTTAATCATGTAATGTTCTGTTCAAGATCTATGATTATTAAAACTTTATAATGATTCGAGTCAATTTACGATCAGATTCAATTTACACCTGGAATCGATTCACGATTTCAATCGATTCACAATTTCAATAGATTCACGATTGGAATCGATTAGCTATTTAATCGCTCAAGCCTGAAGCACAATTTTTTAAGATTAGCTCAAAACACAATTGCAGCCTCTGTTCATAACATAGATGACATGTGAGGGAGAGGATGTAGCTGATTCGTAATTCTGATTTTACAAGGAGAGATAAATTATTATTTACCAATAGGTGTGCTGGCACAAGCAGATGAATAATGCAATTCCTAACCGGTGGTGAACAATACATTCTCTTATTAGTTAGATATTAATCGACCATTAAAGAAAATCAATGCCTGCTCATTGAAATTCCTACTTTAGGTTGCAGTATGCCTATTACAAATAAAAGTACATACCGGCGGTTAAATTGCCTTTAAAGCGTAGGAGCCCTTAATAAGAGTTTGCAGTGCTTGGTATCTTATCAACATGTTTCATATTTAGCTTATAATTATTGAATTATGGTGTTGTGGGTTATGCGACTTTCTTAATAGAGCAGGTTTTATATCGTTCTCGCAATTTTAAAGACCAAGATCGATAGTCTAATTAAAAAATTGGTAATATATATTAATCGAACATTTGGGTTTACCTATAATAAATCTAGAAATTTTCAAAGCTACTTCCACAATATTCAAGTACTCAAACTTTGCAACTACTTAAATTCTAAAAATTGTGTAAAAGTAGGCTGTACGTGCATAATAATCAAACATTGAAACTAAGCGATTATCATAACAAATACATAAATCATGTGTGAGTAGCAAGACTAATTTGTAAGGTATCTTATTTAAATGTCACGAGCAATACATTATCACAATTTCTTGGTTGTCTATTTAAAAATAGCATCCGTATAACCATTTCTAAATCGATCTGCAGATTTTCAAAAATTTCCGGAGATCGTTCGTTGAATCTTTTATCGGAAATTGGCGGAACAGTATTTTTCAACGAGGCGAGTTCGACTGCTGCACCTAAAACCGCTATTCTCGAAGCAGTTAGGCAGTTTCATTGCAGATTTTGAAAACAATTAATGCAATACTCTGATAACTGGCTACATTTATGCCTTGATTATTAATTATTAGCGCGCTTGATCGTCTTTGAGAACCAACGTGCTGATTAGCAATTTTCATCCAATTGTTTACCTATGCGCCCAGCTCCGAAAACTATTTTTAATGCTGCCACCTACTGATTGTGCAATTTTGAGAATTGAAATGGAAGTATTTGTGAGTGTCTTTGTGTTGCTTGTGATGGTTAATGCAGAAAGGTGAGTTATTTGCATTTTGTACAAATACTGCTATTTACATATCATTGCTGTTTATGGAATTTTCGTCAATATTTAAATTTAATATTTGCAGCAACCGAGAAAGATAATTTTGAATTCATTTAAAAATATGCTATTTGCAAACTGAACAAGGAACGCTATAATTAATGTTGGATTGTAACTAATAATACAATTGGTATGAAATAAATGTGTACAGATTAAATTGAGCTAAGAGTGAGCATCTCCGTCCGCTAACTCTTTTTAGAAATGTGTTTTGCAATTAGTAAATACTAAATATATCCTCTTGCACTATTGCTTGAACATATTCTAACATAGAGTAATTCCTTGTATTAATATCATGGATAAACGTTTTAATTCGTAGACGTTCTTGACTTTTATAATTACGATTAAGAGAATTAGCAATCCTAATTACGCTAAAACAGGGGTAAGAAACTAAATAAAGAAAGGAGAAGAAGAACAAGGAGTTAGATTATAAATACTATTTCAAGTTTGCTATTTTACTTTAAACTGAAATTGCTGATGTCGACTATTAGGACTGTAATTGCGATTACCTAACAATGACTTTAAGATTGAAATTGATATCTTAATTACTACATCAATTGCATAATGCTCCATGACGTAACTTTTGATTTCGATTTTTAAGTTACTCTTGCGGTTTTAAAAACCTTTAAACCTGCGATACCTAATAGTCCGAGTTTGAGGTTTTGCTTTTTAATATTAACTTAAATTAAAGATTTAAATTAATACATAAAATAACGAAGTGTAAGTATGAAAATGCTTAATTAAAGTAAAAATAGTTATAACTATGTTACGGCTGTTGCAATCTTCATGCAATCAATATCATCAAACAATATAGTAAATAATTGGCTTTTGTTCCCCAGGGCAGCATTTAAAAAAAGATACTAATTATTGCGACATTTCTAGTCATTATACAGCCTGTTTTAAACGAAGTGTGCACTATTGCTAACTTCTTTATTATTGGACGTACGATATCTGTTAAATTAGCAAACTAGTAGCATTTTTTCTGTTGATTAGAATGGCGAACACAGAAAAACAATTGAACATCGCCTTCTCGAGAAATTTGGAAAAGTTTACTTTTGTTAAATGGAACACCCTGTATATTTTTATATAAGACGATTGAAAATCGCGATCTAAACATAAAAGTTCATAAGGTGCGGGCCTAAAACTAACAATAACCGAGTTATTACAACTTCTTACTTTTAGACGAGGTGGCTGTGTATTTCTGACATATGTACATAAAATTGTTTTTTTAGTAATAGGTTTTTTCTTTTAGTAAGTTGTTTTTTAATTGTCTAATAAATGAGATTATTAAGATTTATTTACAATGTTTATTTAAACATAAATTTTATTTTATGGATACACAGCCACCTCGTCTAAAAGTAAATAATTGAAATAACTCGGTCATTTTCAGTTTTAGGCCCGCACCTTATATGAACTTTTATGTTTAGATCACGAATTTCAATCGTTTTATATAAAAATATACAGGGTGTTCCATTTAACAAAAGTAAACTTTTCCAAATTTGTCGAGAAGGCGATGTTCAATTGTTTTTTTGTTTTAGCCATTCTAATCAACAGAAAAAATTCCACTAGTTTGCTACTTTAAGATTGTTTTCAACCTGATCTATCCAACTAGATATGCCTGTTTATGTTTTTTATTGCCAATTATAACGTACTAATCTCACTTTCTCTGTCTCGAAAAGGGAATAAAACTTTTCGAAATATTAGCGTAGATGAAAGAGTTTCTTTAATTGGTACGTTAGAATAAGAAACTCAATTATTTATTATATTGCTATTGTTAATCTTAGATTTGTCACTTTGGAACCAGCATGACTTGAGTTTTAAATGTACTATTTCAATTAACTGCGCCTACTTATAATGCTTCGATTGAAACTTACACCTCGAATACTATTAGTAAACTGCTTGAAATTGTATTTTAAGTGTAACTTTAACATTTGCAGTTGTAATTACTTTTTATAAACTGTAATTTCTAAGTTTTGCCATTGCTTAATGCAGACAATTGATTTTAGACGAGTGTAATTTCGTAATAAATTTGTTGTTTTATTTGGACTTGTCATATCACCTTTTCGCGGGGTGTTATTACAAATAATATTAATTGAAATATACCCTTTTATTATTAACAAGAAGCAGTATCAGGTATAGCTCATTAAGTACTTACCTTACTTCTTAATGAAATAAATCGAAATTGACGTACCTCATAACTCAATTTGACACTTTGAATTATGTCATGTAATGTTTTTTAATACCTCGGCTAGTCAGTTTAATAAGCAATGAGAATCCTTATTCCCAGCTGGATGAGTAAATGTTCAACTAACAACTTTTTATTGTAGTTGAAGACTTAATTACTTTAAAATATAATAATTATTTGACTTCGTAATCAAGTACACGCTTCACTTACTACACAAAATTGAACTTATACTCGTACTTCAGTTCGTTGGTATCGCTTCAAAGTTTGGTCTGACATTACAAAAATTAGATAGATATTGTCAAAATATTTTAATCAAATGTTTAAAAATCCAAATTTGAATTAAATTATGCTTCTAAAATATTCTAATCCAAAAATATAAATTTCAAATTATAATAACCGACATACGTCAAGTACTCGAATAACTATTAAAATTTAGAAAATTAATTATTCTAAATTAATTTTTGAATATATAATAACAATTATTTAAATTATTTGCTGCACCAAACTTGCTATATACTTCTTAATATTACTGAAGAAATGGACACTAACTTTCTGATAGTATCTCTTGTACCTGAGTGTTATCCCAGCTCCTAACTGGATGCTAGTCAGCAAACACCTCCTTGGTTGTTCACGACCAAATAAAAACTCGTTGCAGCTCTTTGATCCCCTTATTATATCGATAGACAGTTCAAGAGCATATCACACACACTCACTTGCACTTTTTTACTGGTTTCGAAGCAAAATACCACTTTAAATGGCTTCAAACAATCTTGAATTCTATTGTGAAGAATACTTGTGACCCACGGTCAAATTTGATCGTAAATAATACTATATTGCTATTACGTTTCAAATATTCAATTATTATTCCTCACAATTAATAGGATTTTAACCCTTAACTTTATTTATCGCCGATTATAAATTCAAGTTATTTTTTCTACTTCCTGTAAACAACCACTCTGGTTGCCTATTACAACCCCACCATTTAAAACATACAACTGTTATATCACATGATACCCATTGGATATCTGGATATTATTATTAAATTAAATTCATCATTCATACAGTATGCTGCCTTACAGACTAGCTCCGACCTTTCCGTTTTTTCGTTATAAATTTATTATTACTTTGGTTACAAGAAAAGTATTTTGGCATTGGCAAAACTTTAAAATGACCCTTCCTTTTTTTTCAATGATACTAAATTGCTTATACAGTTTGCCATAGTAGATTGCACTAAATTATTGTTTTTACATATTATTTACAAAAACGCTTATTTAATCTGAACAAATCGATTTAGCTCTTGCCGATTTGTGTGGAATTCTGAATAAAACGATTATGGAATTTATTGCTTTGTAGATAAACTAATAAAATATTATTGTTATATATTTGTGCAGTCTACTATGTCACAAACTTGAATCGAATTGAATAACTCAGAACATTAAAATCGACTATTAGGTATGCGAATTCAAAATTTCGTGTGTTTTCTGATTAAAAAAATCCTGGTCTATTAACAAAAATATGTTTGACATGTTACTTATGAATATAAATCGAATAAATCTGGCAGCAAAATGATAAATCCAGCCAACACAAATAAAAACCAACTAAACTTAAACCCAACCTAAAACAAAAAACTACCTTTCTATCAGTCACCAAATCACAGCACTCCATGTTCCCTAAAAAAGATCAAGCCATAATTATAGATACAATTGACGGAATACCGCAGACCACATTGAAGCGATAGTTAAAATTATAAACCCAAATTACATCTGTTTCGTCTACAAAATTTCAAACAGTCGTTTTGAATTTACTTGTGAACAACAGAAATTGTCGATCAAATAATAAATACAGGGTGTTATGAAATTCGCGGATACGGACTATACCACGTTATTCTACACTACATTAAAAACTGAACAAAAAATGCCCTTACCATTTTTCTTCCAGGTCAGTACTTTATAAGCTACCGTTATTTTAAAATTCTAAAATAATAAAAACAACATAGTTTCCAAATGTTAACTGTTTAATAAATTATTCTAAAATTAAAATCACAATTATTAAACGAAAACTATTTACTTAATCACGCAATCTAACATTTGCTGAAAATGATCCCCGTTGGCAATTATTGTGTATGCCACAGCACGTTGTTTTACTGCTCGAATAGAATTCGTTACCATTGCCGGTGTTATCTCTTGCGCTGCCTGAAGTACGCGGTTTTGAAGCTCATTTAGGTTGAGTATCGGTGTTCTGTACACCAACGATTTTAAATGATCCCACAAAAAGAAATCACAAGGATTTAAATCTGGTGAACGAGGCGGCCAACTAATTAGACCGCCTCTGCCAATCCAGTGTTCCAAGCAGGTATGAGGTATTCTCGTACATTTAACGCAAAATGGGGACCCGCTCCATCATTCATAAATACCATATTTTGACGAACATTTAAAGCACCGTCTTCTAATAATTTGGGAAGATCTTGTTGGAGAAAATTCAGATACGTTTGTCCATTTAAGCGATTTGGAAAAACGTGAATAAACTAAATGGAAAAATGAGATTGATATGAGTAGTTTGTACAGAAATGTCTTACCAGATGGTTACCTAACAATCCACCCCACACATTTAAGCTGAAACGTTGCTGGTCATTTCGTATGCTAACTGCACCAAGATTTGCATGGACTCCATTGCTGTTCATTATGCACGTTAAAAACACCATCACGTGTGAAAGGACATTCGTCCGTCCAGAGAATTGAATCTTTGAAGAGCAAGGTACCATTCACAAAACTCGATTCGAAGTGGATAATAGGTGTTTTTCAGATACTGCATCTGCGTATAGTGGTATGGATGTTGTTGACCACGGTTTAGAGAACGTCAAACGCCGGTGTGTGCTTCGTTTGGGATTAATGTTTATCAAAGACGCTGACGACCAGAATTTACAAGTGGTGGCACAGTAACACTACCATTAAACAAAATGCGATCCTCCAATCTTCTAAAAACGTTAATGCTTGGTCTTCGCCCCAAAAGAAATCTCTCACCGTATAGTCGGACTGCTTGCCCTGCTCGATTATTAGAAGCTCCGAGAGCCATTAGCATGTCATAATATTCTCGATTAAAAAAATTAGCAGCCATTTTTCGTAAATAAACACACGAGAATATGAACACAATAAAGATCCTGTCAATAAATTATTCTAAACAATCATTTGTTTCTCGACATCTGACATTTATTAAAGCCACTCGATTCAACATTAAAAACCGATGTAGTTACAAAAATAAGGGTTTTATCGAAAAATGGCAAATTAATTTTTTGTACAGTTTTTAATGTAGAATAACGTAGTATAGTTCGTATCCGCGAATTTCGTAACACTCTGTATAACCAAAAATAAAATAGAAATTGGAACTCAAATATTAAAATTATGACGACTTATAAATCCCAGCAATTAGAATTGTACTTTCCAATGGATCTCCAACAATACCGCACCGAGTCCCCAATGACCTTCCTGCGTGTTGCCTCGCTGACGGTGGGCTCTCGAATATTCTCAGTTTACGACGACAAATATACATTTCAGAAGAATGCCAAGATATTCTAGACTCTTTTTTAGTCGAACATGATGACTCAGTATACAGAATCAGATCAACCGATTCAATATCATGCTACTTATGTAAACAACCAGGACATCTAGCACTACGATCCACCAATAACACTATCACAACAAATAATAAAACCACTCTTTTTTTGGAAGAAAGAGAACCGCCGGAACTACGAAAAACACAAACGGAAGAAACTTTCTGCCAAAAAGGAATTAAGGGACAAGTATCATACAGTACCATCAATGAAACTCCGATAGACCCATGCCCAGCCATAACAAAAAACTCAAACACTGCACAAATCCGAAAAGAAACCAATTAAATTTTATAAAACCGAGTCCAAAGTCAAAATTTTAACAAAACCTAAACTTCTAAAAACAACTATAACCAGCAGAATTTATCTTAAAAGTCGACAAAACGGTACATATTAAGTTAAGACCTATTCAAAGACTTCTTGGAAAATGCATTCAGCTCAAACGATCCACTAAGTGTAGCACTAAATTACACCAAAAATATCGAAGAAATCGCAAACATGATCAACGATATCTACCCAAGCCCCAAACACAGAAGTATAAAAAGACCATGTACCAGAAACAGAAATAAACTTTCTGAAAATCAAACCACCGACTCAGATGCACGCTTAATTCACTCTTCTTACTAAAATTCAATCGCTTACAATGGGATGTTATCAAAATACTCTCCTGACTTATTTTTGCATTCAACAAAAAAATTTCAAAGATAACAAAGTTGCAACTCTCAAAGGCTACTCTTTTTATCACAAAAAAGCCGTCCCAAAAATAGCCAGTGGCGGGGTGACAATATAGTATATAAAAAACTCGTACTCGTGTAAACAAATCAACCTTAATACAAACTTCGAAGCTAATGCAGTAACTACAAAGTATCAAAAAAAGGTTGCCGTATGTTGTATCTATCTACCGAACAACCAAAAACTTGAATACAACGATTTCATCAACCTCGTTCAGCAGGTATCATCACTATTCCTCATTTTGGGCGATCGTAATAGCCATAACCCTTTTGGGGATCTCACATAGTAGACACACGAGGAAAAATCGTTGAAAAAGTAATAGATAACTCAGATGTAGTAGTCTTAAACGATGGCTCATCAATCCACATAACTATGTCCACGGGATTATTTTCTGCTATCGACCTCGTATCTATCTGCTCAAGTAAAATAGCACCCGAACGATTCCCGATCTGCACGATAACCACTTCCCCATTTTTATTAAATTTAAGAATACTACAAAACAGAGTGTAAACCACATACCCAAATGGAAGCTATCAAAAGCCGACTGAGACACATGATTCAACCAAATTTATTTCAAATTCGATAATCTAGAAACGACAACAGACACTAATAACTTAATATCTAGATTTACACAAATAATAACAGAAGCAGCCGAAGTAGTCATCGGTAGAACTACAAAAAATCTCCCAGTCTAGAAAATCTTATAATCTTAAAAAAAATGCCGAGCAGAAACAAGACGCGTCGTTAAACTAGTCATCGCTTAACCAAAACACCAACATTTCCGAAGTTTGGAAAAAAATCGAAATTTTGAATCGTGGCTCTTATAAAACATAACACCACCGTAACTTCACCAAAAGAAATACCTAAAACACTAGCAACAAAATTAGCAAATAAATTCAGTAACGAAAACTGTGACCACCAATTCACAGAGTACAAATAATACAGGAGATCACAATATACCTATTACAAATGATCTTGCCAACCCAAATATGTTGGAACTCAAGTTCTCTTACAAAATTGTCGAAATTTAGCACCAGGTCCCGATGGCATACCATTTGCACTTCTCCACAGATTGACAAACAAAGCATACACCTATTTACTTGATATATACAGTGAAATGTGGATAACTCATCTTTTCCCAAGTGCTTGCAAAGAAGCAGTAATAATCCCAATTCTTAAACCGTTGAAAAACAAAACCGACCTTGAGTACTACCGACCGATATCCCTTACAAACACCCTATGCAAGCTCTTCGAAAAAATAATAAATTATAGACTGTGCTGGTTCTTAGAACAAAACATTTACTATCAGATCATCAGAGCGGTTTTAGACAAAACCACTCCAATTAATTCGTTTAGAAAGCGATATATGCGACTCATTTGCTAACAAAGCACACTTGATAGCAATATGTTTCGATGTGGAATAAGCCTTTGACATGACGTGGATATATCTTATAACCAAAACTATGCACAACTTTGGACTGATCGGAAATATCTTAGCCCTGAGGGATTAAATATTTTAATCCCTCAGGGGTTAAAAGTGGAACTTTGGTCCTTCAAGATGACGCCTAAAGTACTTAGGTCGTTTAGTCTCGGGAGTGCAAAATAGTATATTATGTAACAAGTTTATATAATGTGTTACATACTATACTTTTTTCTAGAACCACAAATTTAGACAATATAACATCATACTATTTCATTAGGATTTTGAATATTATGTTAGGTTAAAACGCTTGCGAAACATCAAAGTTGACTGTTGAAAACTAACTTGATTTTAGTTTTGGCTGTGGCTAATAAAGCAGATACTGTTTGAATCTAACTTCACACCGTTACTAAAACGTCGTTGCCAACTTCAGTCCGTGACTAAGAGGCTCTTCAGTCACAGGTTATGAAGGTATGGTTAAAAGGTCACTTAGCTACGTGTATGTTAGTATGTTAAATGCCATTTTAGTTACAGGAGTAGAAAGAGGTAGTTATCTACAACTGTCAAATAATAAGTGCATTGTATATCCAACTGTAAATACAAAAAGGGGCTCATATTACACTAGTGGAATATGAAATTTCATATTCCACAGGATATTTTTTTAATTAGTGGGCTGCATTGTCAATAAATGACTTAACGTCGAGGTTAGCAGGTTAGTTTTTGCGTCAGTTTTGACGCAGACTGATGCAAAACCTAACCTGCTAACCTCGAATTTGACATAGACTGACGCAAAACCTAACCTGCTAACTTTGAATTTCACATAGACTTACAGTATCACCAGTTATATACATACGTAGTTAATAATAATAATGGCTGTATTACACTTGGATGATTACAACACTCGCCTTCGGCTTGTGTGTAAACTTCATCTTCGTGTAATATAGCCTACATTATATGCTTGTCAAATAAAATACTATTTAATCTTAGGAACTAAATGTGTTGTATAGCAACATACACTTTTTGTGTCAGTAAGCAAAACGTCAACTTCAATGACAGATTTTGGTATTAAAAGTAATGACTTTTAAGACGGCTGCCGAAAAAATGTGTTTATTATTGGTTAGGTGGCACCATACTTAGCAATATAAATCATCAGCTAATGGTGTACTGAGAATGTTCCACCATAAACGACCTGGCTTTCCACTCCGTGAAGATGTGCAACCTCGGCACAAAGACGAACCTACCTCTTCTTTTAGGAATCTTATTCCTGAAAACACATACTGCAATTTGTAAAACAAGAAGTCAAACAGGATGTATTCTAATACTGCTCTATTAAACACACAAAGTTACAGCTGTGGACTGGGTTAGTATAACTCAATCTCATACTAGTTAACCGTGTGACGTCACGTCTTTAATAATAGACTTTTTTTTGATGAACTAATAGTCACGAGTCCGTTAAGTGGACGATGAGTAGGATGTTACGAATATTACAACATACGCGGCGTAAAGCATGCAAGAATCACCCAATAAATGAGTACCTATACCTAGCTATACTGCAGTAAATAACGGTATTAAATTAAAGATCAGGGGGTTTGGAGTCGAAGTTTGAAGAAAGCCTAAGGAGTTAGCGGTCAGCAACGAAGCACCATCTGCGAGAAATTTGACCCAATTTTTGAGTTTGGAAATGCGATACTTGCAACTCAAAGGGCGGTATAAAGAAACCAATAATGCAGAAATATTCAATACGATGCTGATGGTATCATATATAAATTGAATATTGGAGTTTCACGATATCTAAAGGAACGTGAACGAAACTTTAACTACACTAGTGAAGCTACCAACGACGCCACACAAAGGACCAAAAATTACTTCCACACGGCTAGCACATTGCGCTATGAGAGCAATTTAAAAACCGCAGGAGGGTTACTATGCAACAGACAGCTGACTTTTTTTTTTGACGATGCGGGGAGCATGCCTTGTCGTCCAGACGTTCAACTCAAATCCACCCCTCTTCGCTGGGCCGAATCCAGTGGCGACGTGACCTTTTATTTCAACGGGACGGAATGAACCCAACAGTGGACAAGCCGCATTTGCACAATAAAGTCTTTAACCGCGCATGATTTTTTAATTTTTGGAAACAAAGAAATACCTAAAAGCAAAATCTGGACTGCATATGGAGGGTGAGCAAGCAGTTAAATTCCAAATTTGTATAAGAAATTTAACGTTTTCGCGGCTACATGCAAAGATGCATTATCGTGGTGTAATGAAATACCACGCACAGTAAATTTTTGGATATGACTATAGAATATTTTTCAAAGA
Source organism: Agriotes lineatus (assembly GCA_940337035.1). Taxonomy (NCBI): domain Eukaryota; kingdom Metazoa; phylum Arthropoda; class Insecta; order Coleoptera; family Elateridae; genus Agriotes; species Agriotes lineatus. The sequence continues at coordinate 5,061,170 of OW679195.1, forward strand.
CTTGGAGAAGGCAAGTTTCTGTATACCGATCAAAAGTTTCTGAACGCCAAGGGCGATTGTTGCGACTTTGATCATCTTCCAAAAGCGGAGCTGTCCACCTCCTTCGAGAAGTGCTGTCAAATGGTGAGCAATTAAAAGAAGAGCAGTCGTAGTTTTAATTAAATATATTCCTATTCTCTTCAAGTAGCTTTCTGGTAGCACAAACGGCTGCTGGAGGTCGTTCAGGTTTTGGTTCATCTTTTAGGTTACACTGTCCACGTTTGCCTTCGCGGAACCAATGGATAACTATGGATAACCAAGGACTATGGTGACCAAAAGCTGCCATTAAATTTTAGTGGCTTTGATCATAGTTGCAAGTCGAAAATATCAAAATAATGAGCTTTCAATCTATATAACTGTTTTTGTTTTTATTGGCATTCCAACGTCTTGATAAATTTTTTAAACTACAGAGGTAGTTTTTATCGTACAAAATGTCACTGTCTACGTTTTAAAAAGTCGCCCATCTGGTAGAACACAAAGAACAATTGAGCAGCTCACGTAATGTATTCAATACCGGGCTATGAGAAATTATTTCCGACTATAAAATCAAATTTTATGGCAATGCCCGTGCGAGCTGTTAATAAGAAAAGGAAATTAATCTGAGTCGTTTAAAACTACGGCAATGCTATTCGAACATCTAAAATAAATCAACGTGGCTTAAATTAAGCCTTTTACATTTAGTGGCTATTCCAGGGCCACATACGAAAACACATTGCGCATTCGTTATTTAGGTACTTGTTTTGAAATCTGAAATGTTCCTTATCAGCAATTATTCCATCCGATTGTTTTTAAACTAATAAATAGTCAACACAATGTTGCTATTTTAACCAAATTTAATGGCTTGCAGCTTGTCCCGCTTCGAAGTTTTTCCCGCCGACGCAGCCCAACTCGGGCAGGTAAAGCGATTCGGCGATTCTCAGGGTTCCATCTTCGGGAAATCCACACGGTTCGCGGATTTCAACCACCCTGTGACCTTGTGGGTCCCTCCGTCCACCGAGGAGAAGTTCACGGACTTCCTCATGTGCCGCGGGATGAAGTTCAACGTTGTGACGGACGGACAAAGGTAATTAAGGGGTCATTAATTTTTCGATAATAAATGCGAATTGGAATACTACCGCGGTTAATGATTCGGCGTGGGCTGCTGTAAGTGGGTAGTATTTTAATTACGAATTTTGGATTTACGGATAATTTGTTGCAGTGTTTAATACTGGGCTATAATTAGAGAATTGTTCGTTGAGTTATTTTGATTTGGAGCGGCTAGCGCAGGTTTAAATTGAGACGAGGGCGTCTTGGGGGTGTCCTGCTGCCTTTGTCCTTATCGTGGTTGCTTAATGTGATGCTAAATTAATTTACTAGTTTCTGATTTGACCAGTATCAGTCCGTCGACTTTCGAAATCAAAAACACAATCTCTAGACTTTTCTAAAATTAGAATACAGGATTAGTTTTTTTCTGTATAACATAGAAAACCACATACCTATAAGTACTATGGATAACTGGTATAATGGAAGATGCAGTTTTACATGCCTTATTTAACCATCTGCTGTTTATTAAAAGCTGATTATTTACTGTATTTTTCCATATAATTAAATTTCGTAATTTTCTTGAATTTTTGTTGTTTCATTTATTAATCAATTTAGACACGAGGTGAAGAAAGAAGAGCTTTAGATAATTTTATTCCTATTAAGACTTAATTCAGTTAAATCACCTTTTTTCGTTATGAGAAAGTTAGAATTTTTAAATAGGGTCTACTTTCCTATTTAAGATTTGGAGCAATTACTACAAACAAAGAAGTATAAGTGTTATTGATTTAGATTGTAAATAACCCACAGAACTAAATCAACGTAGAATAAAATGCATGATCGCTAATTAACATAACAAGGAGAGAAAGAAAAAATGAATTCGAAATCGTCAAAAGTCTTTACCCTTACTTAGGTTGTCTTTCGAACATATAGAAGATGTCAAAACTATATATGAAAATAAAACAGTCTAGGAATGAACATAAACAATGTAACTGTTGAGAAAAAAATTGGCATCACAATGCAAATGATGTCAACGATGTGGACACACACAAAGGTGCTGTGTAAATGCGCGGGCAAACATTTAAAAATAGACTGTAATGGATTGACCAGATAAAGGTTAGAATCCTGGAAAGTCCATACAGAAACTAGAGAACAGTGATAAAGCGACTGCCTCGAAATAGCAAACTGGCCAACAAAGACATCAGCGTATCTACCTGGAATGCTATTGGGATCTTGCAATAACAGCACGACTTGCAATTATTCTTTGATATGGACAAAATAGACATGTACCTCTTTTCTGAGACTCACCCTACACAACACTATTGTATTAAATTTAGAGGATATACATTTTATCACGTTATCCAACCATTAAGCGTAGCAAGAAGAGAAAATGCGAAAATAAGTAGAACAATTTGAAACAACATCTTCCAGAAGATACGCTGGCTCCAAGCTACCGTTCTTCAAAATATAATCAAAGGAAAGGGAGTTAGTTCAACGTTCTAAGAAAATTAGCAGACAGTTTTATAATTGAGGGCGACTTTATTTGCAAAAATACAAGATGGGGTTCTACAGCTACCAGAATCGCAGAAAATGAGTTAGATATTTAAAGCAGCTACTGAATTAAAATGTAACCATCTGATAACAGGAAATTCAACATACTGGCCTACTGACCTCAGGAATATTCCAGAACTAATAGACTTCTTTATATCTAGGTAAGCTTTAAACAATTTCATAAATGTGGAGCGCCTTCGATTCCTATCATTCCTCAGTAGCCGCCAAGTGAAAACATAATAAAAAAGAATCAAATCAAACACTAGTCAACTAATTAACAGACTGGGAAGGATTCCAGGAAGAGTTGAGCAACTGCATCGAGCTGAATGTACCACTCAAGATTAAAGAGCTCAAAAATTCAATAAGCTGACTGGATAAAAACTTTGGGAATTAAGAGGAAAATAGTAGGAAAGACAGAACATTCACATTCGACAACCAAGAACAAGAAAGAGTCGAGCAATATGTTTATTTGGGATAAATGATCAATCTGGGCAAAGAAAATCAAACTTATGAAATAAACAAGAGCTCTCATGACATGGGCAGCAGCGGGTAAACTACGATTGGTTCTCAAATACCCGAATTTCTCTATAACCCTAACCCCGGTGATGGCTTGTGGTATGACCATGTCGTTAACCGTCAGCTTAGTAAATAAACTAAGAACAACCCAAAAAGCTGTAGAATAAATCTCAGAGACCACTTCAGGAACGAAGAAATCAGAAGATGAACGAACTCTCAAGGCGTCATAGAGAGCGAGATAAGTGGAGTTGGGCAAGACATGTAGCTAGACCAGAGACGATACGATGGACATCACGCATTTTACACTAGAGACTAAGATTACACAAACGCAACGTAGGATGTTCACGATAGACAGATCACATACATAGGGTTGAAATAAGTTGGTTACGTGTGGCACAAGACAATAAAGAGTGGAAACAGAAAAGGGAGGCTTATGTCCTGGAGTGGATCGCAAAATGCTGTTAAAGAAACAGAAGAAGAAGAAGAAGAAAAAAACACCTACCCCGCGAAATTAGAAAACTAGTACTAAAAACAGAATAAAACTAAGAAAAAGTACCAACCAACGAGAACAGCAGAAACAAAAAAAAATTGAGCAATGTATCGCAGAAACTGAGAAGATAAATCAGATAACTCAGAACTAAACCCATCAACAGTAAATTACTTGCAGGAACTGGCATGTAACATGTTATAGGTTAAAACCCGTTTACTGCCTGCAACAGACTTACAAGGTTGGCACGCGACTAACTAGTACGATATACGAATGTAAAATATGTAGAGAAGAAGAAAAGATTATTGTTTAGAGACCATCATGATGATAATTCATGGATGACCCTCCTTTGGGCTTTGGGAAATAAATGTACTCCCGCTCTTAGTCGAACCTATTTTCCTCGGCCCTCTCTGGAAAAGCTATCTTATATTCCTGAAGATGCGTATTGCGTTTAAGTTTATAAGAGATCAAACAATATGTAATGTAATAGAGCTATATTAAACACGCACCAACTGATTACAATTCGGTTCGGGTCAGCAAAAGCCTCGACCTGTATTACATTACCCTTAAGGAACTCTTCGTAAGCGCAACGTCACGGTAAGTTATAGGCTAAAGAAGGAAATATTGATGGCTTAACGGCAAGTTATCCACGGTTGCAAATAGCGATTAGCCCACCCACACGGGGATGCGCTCGAAAGCCGGGACCGTTACGCGGTCGGTACGTAAATTATTTATGTCTTACTAGTACATGATTGTTTCTTAATAACTGGGATATAAAACATATTATGGAGTACATAATACCCTGACGGGCATTATGAGTTACTATGGTACGTGAATGGTCAGAAATGACAAGCATCATGTTTCTGACCAATCACGTACCTCGATGTGTCGATGCCGTCACTTATATTTGATCATCCAATATAAGCGTTCTAATCAATTATTTAGGTCATTAAAAAACAGTAGTCAAGCAGTCATGTCGCCGAGACGAGAAAATTTTCGACCTCGTCTTGTCTCGCCTCGAAATCCAAATCAAGATTGGTATTTTTCGTTCTCGAATTTTCGAGACAAGATTAATAAAATTCTTGAATATTGGGACAAGATTAGCTAAATTCTAGATCTTGACAGTTTATAAATAGTATTTTTAAAACCCACATAAAATCGTAGTAGAATCGGTCTATTAGTAGTGATATCGCCGAGACTAGATAACTCTCGATCTTCTTTCGAAATTCAAGATTGAGATTGACATTTTTCGATCTCGAATATTCGAGGCGAGCGAGATTAATCAAATTTTTCAATATTCGATACGAGATTAACTAAATTCTCGATCTTGACAGTTTTTCAATAGTATTTTTAAAACCTGCATAATAACCAAATAGAACAGTTATAGGACTTTATTTAAATTTTTTATAAAACTTTTACTAAGGTTGCCCTAAAATAATCGCAGCCTGCAATTTGGTAGCACAGCACATGTTTAAAATTCCAGAATCGAGATTCCCGAGTTCAGAAGAATCGACGTTCGAGAATTTTCGATATCGAGATCGACAATGGGTAAATCTCGTCTCGTCTCGGCATCACTACTAGTAAGACATACAATTTTGTATGCAACATGGGCATTATTTGCTGTTTAAACTCTCGGCGGCTTTCAAATCTTCCAGCCAGAGGCCCTCGGGCTTGTAAACTTGTCGCCATCGAGCGTGTACAAACATCTTTATAATCCTCTTGGTATATTAATAACTATTCACACATACAACTTAATTGGCACATTCAAATGGGCGATAATACCGGGTGTCCCAAAAGTCTTGAAATCTGTCATTTTTCAGAAGCTGCTAGTAGTTGTGAATTAATATGCCGGGTGTCCCAAATCCAATGTAACCCCCTGCATTTCTATTATTACTTACGATACTGAATTGCTATATGGTACTTGCGTTATTGTGTAAAATCGTATTAATTTGCAAATATTTTGACGTTTGTGCTACTTCCGGTTTCACCGGAAGTACAACTGACTTTTTTATTTGTTCCACACAATACTTTAGTATTTAGATTTCTTCGAAAATTCGAATTTTTAGCATAACCCCCGTAAAGAATTTTCTTTGGAAGAGCTAGCCATGAAAAGTTAATCAGTTACAAATTGTCGATAAAATAGCGTTGTCTTAGGAAGCAAAATTGATTCAATGCTAAAAATTTTAACATTCATTAAATTGAAATTTTTATTTTAAATAAAAAAGTCAGTTGTACTTCCACTGAAACCGGAAGTAGCACAAACGTCAAAATATTTGCAAATTAGTACGATTTTACACAATAACGTAAGTACAATATAGCAAATTAGTATCGTTAGTAATAACAGAAATGCAGGGAGTTACATTGGATTTGGGACACCCGGTATAACATGTCTCTGCATCTTTATAGCGCGAGTTGATTACAATACTTTTGGGATACTCGTTACATTTAGAAAGGGAGATAATACAAAGTTATTAATCGTATTACGCAGTGACTTACAGATACACTTAGCTTGAGTGCAGTAGAATCGACGGTATAGTTCGAAAGTGGAGGCGGCCAGCCGACTTAAGAGTCGGTCGAAATGTGTGGTGGCGAGCATACCAGGATGGATAACGCATAGTTTTGACCCAACTACGGGTTCAGGCGAACTGCTGCAACTTAATCGGGCGGTGTTGCCCAGATGACTACTTTGCAGGTCGACAAAAGGATAAGATAGCCGTAGCTTGAAACGGCACATAGCGTCGAAGGCGAACTCGAGATGATGCAATAGCGAGTGGAGTCTAATGGGATACTTGTAATGTGAACAGAACTTCAAATAATAATGCACTCAGGAAAGCTTGTCTTTATACAGCAAGAAAATCGATGGTGCCCAAAAAGGCTGAAAAAGAAAACCCTTCCACACTAATTACATCGCACCCGAAGAAATAAAAACCCTTCTCCGCTGGCTTAAAACTAGTGGAATATATCTATATCATTTCAGACCCACACAACAAACAAAGACAGAGATTACTTTCTTTGGGGAGCTACCAAGGACTTAATGTGACCATTGCTGCATAGTGCTCTAATACGATTCATGGATGATAACTGGGTAAGAAACAACCAATACAAATCCTAAATATTTGTTACCCATCTGGAGCAAACATTTCAACCAAACGACACTGCAGACGATTTGTCGAAACAGGAAAGCGAAGAAGAATTTAAAAGTAACATCACTCCATCACAAGCTTTAGGTTACAATCTTACAGCAGGAGAAATATTTAAACGATTACTAAAGAAAGCAATCGTAAAGCTCACTTATTCACTCAATATACAGTGTGTCTAAAAAAGAACTACATCTAGTGTGCTTTGAATTTCCCATACAAACGTAAAATGTGCCGCTCTCGCGCGCTACTGTTAGCTAGTAGTAGGCCTAGTAGACGAAAGAATAACATAACCTCAACAACAGTCTTTGTTGACAAAATTTACTTGTGGTTTTCGTTTACTTTTAAATTAAGATATGTGCGCATTTTAACGCATTATTCAACAGCATGAATATCGTAAGAAGTAAGACAACCCTTATTAAAAATGATTAATCCTCATTGTTTTCCAGAAAATAAAAAATATTTCTCAAATACAGAACTTAAAAGTAATGGAAGGAATATAACTTAATAAACTAAAGGTAGTTCTTAGAAAAGGGTTAATTATTGACTACAACAAGTGCTCGAAGTGTCCACCATTTTGCTGAATACACAATGCTACTCGACGTTTCATGTTGTCAAAAATGTGGTGCAACATTGCAGGTGTTATATCGTTGCATTTAATTCTAATGCACTCCATCAGCTCTTCCACGTTGTTAATCCTATCTTTGTAGACCTCATTTTTAAGATGTCCAAAGATGCAGTAATCTAATGGAGTAAGGTCAGGTGAATTTGCTGCCCAAACCCCTCGACTAACTACTCGATTGGGAAAAAACTGCCCGAGAAATTCAAAATTTTCCCTTGTCGTATGCGCAGTGGCCCCGTCCTGCTGAAAGTAACCACCATTAAATTCATCGGGGTGCAGTTGTCCCAAAAAAGGCACTAATAGCTGTTCTCGATAACGTTGACCATTTATGGTGTTATGAAAAAATATTGGTCCTATGATCCTACGACGTGACACAGCTAACCATATTCCAACTTTAACAGGATGTAAAGGCGCTTCAAAATAGTTATGTGGATTATCGACTAACCACATTCTGTAGTTCTGTTTATTTACAAATCCACTTAAATGGAACCACGCCTCGTCACTAAAAAAACTTAAATCAAGAACATCGTTGTTGTTTAAATTTTCTTGGAAAAAGTTGCAGTAATGTATTCGACTAGCATGGTCGCTTTGTCGAATTTCATGTACAACAGACACTTTATATGGATGCATGTGCAGTCGCTTCTTCAAAATGTTGTGAACAGTACTTTTAGGGACATCTGTCTGAGCTGAAATACGACGCACTGACATTTTTGGTTTTTCTACGACAAGAGCTTCGACATTTTCAATAATGTTTGGTTCAGTGGCTGGCCTTCCGGTAGACTTGCCTTTTTCTACACTTCCTGTCGCCCGAAATTTTTCAACAACGCAACGAATGTGGTGCAGCAAAACAGTTTCTTCGACAATTCTGTTAGGAAACTGTAGTCGAAACTGCTGCTTACAAGTCGCATAGGAATATTGCCATTCCTCATTTATTAACTGTCCTGATCGAAAATATGCCTCAATAATAAAAATGTTTTCTTGCACTGTGTACATTTTGTATTGTATTAACAAATATTTTATAATTAAAACTATTTGAAGTGAATATTTACTTTTTTGACAATTAATTAATGACAGCTCTGGATAATGCAATACCAATAATAATCTAGTGGCACATAAAAACTTACATGTAAACAAATTTCACAGGTAACTAGATGTAATTCTTTTTTAGACACTCTGTAGTATTTCGGCTTAAGTATGTACTAGGCAAGTGGAAAATCGGGGAGTTATTATGATTCTTAAACTGATAAACTGATAAACTGTTCCATAGGATAACAAACGCAATTGAAAAACCTTACAAGCAGACGAAAATATGATCAGCCAAGCAGTTCACTGAAATACTACTCGTATAATCCTATATAACATGTTTCACGATAAGCAGGAAGATGAACATTTTAAACTAAGGAAAGTTAAGGTAGGAGTGACGCCAGGTAGATTCCTGGAACTAAACTTCTCTCTGCTGTACAGTGTACACCCCTGACATACAAAAAAAACTAGTAACAGGCACCTTAGCTGACAATTCAGCGATCCTTCCTACTGGTAACAATAGTGATAAAACAGCTAAAAAACTCCAACAAGCAAGTAATAATGTAAATATGTGGACTAAATAATGGAGAACTAAATAACGAAAGCAAGCAAATCGGATTATACTAACTTTACATACAAATAACAATAATAAGTCCCTGTAACAATTAATAATGCTTTGGGTATAGTATATTATAGTACTTGTAGTACTTGGGAAGAAACTTTGATGTTGAGTTCCGATAGAAGGACTATTATTATTTACTAGATAATCGAAGTAAATTCAAGTTGTCAATATATTTCACTGGCTACATGTTGCTGTGCCTCAAATTTGTACTGAACCTTCAAGGATCGACACCGATCAGCTTTTCAAATTACAAACTGCCCTATTTTGTACATATTATAATGTCAATAATTACTAGTATCAATAGCTCCTGAAAACTCAACAGGGGTGGATTCTTTTATTTAGTTACTTGTTTTCCGAAAGATTGATTTTCTAATATTTTAAATCTAATTTTCATAAGTCAATACTTATGTCAACCAAATGTCAAAACAGATTTGAAATTTATATGACAAATACAGATTGTTTCCTTATTACACAACAATATTAAAAGCACAGTAAGTAATTCTTTGATAACTAATTTACTTTTATAGTCTTTTATTTGCCTTTTTCTAGTAATTATCTTTCAATTGATCTCCACGACGTTCAGGTAGTAAACCAACCTGCTCCTCTCTGCCTACTGATACAAGCTCCTTTCTTCCTACTGATTTAAGCTTTGACGCACCTTCCCGCAATGAAAGGTCCCTCCTATAGATAAGACGTCTCCAACTGTCCCAAACCAGTAACTCTAACCTTTCCACAGAATGTAGCCAACTAACCAAATCTGCAGATACTGACTTCCTTTACTGCCGCTGCCAAACTTCCTGGAACGTGCCCTCTTAACTGATGGTGCTCCTCTGGAACTCCCCCTAATCACTGAACAGCTTGATGTAATCCAATTAAATTAATGTCTGACGTTAATGTATTTTTCCAATAAACTTGACTTTATATTCTTCTCCAGTTATTCACTTTGATACATTAATTTTGCTTGCTTATTATTTTTAACCACATACTTGTAACCATCCTTAGTTTTATATATGTGATTCTTCTTATATGTTTAAATCTTCTTATATATTTCACCACGCAAATTTTATAATTACCATTTTTATTATCCAAACAGTTTTTAATAAAATAGGGTTAATTGTCAATACTTTTAATTAATACAAATATTTTTTTTTGAATTTCTGTACAAGTTGTTATTATCAATAATTAGAAAACAAACTTCTTAACTACCTCATTTTTTATACACTCGAGTCTTATCTATTTGAGTTAAACCTACTAAAATGTTATTTTATTTCAAATTAAGCATTTGTCATTCGTTTTCAAACTGTAATTTATGCAATATTATTTTATTTTCAAATCCACCTATTTTCCAATAGCTATTTTTCATTCACATTTTCACCTTATCTCTGAATAAATCCAAATTATTCTATTAACCGATTATAATCCCTTTAATTTTAATAAATTTTATTCTAACTACATTAAGGTCGTATCATAACAATATTATAACAAATTACTAACACATTTTAAAGGCCAATTATTGTGGGTATGCGTAAAAAAGTCACATTAACAGAATTAAAATCTTTTATAACAAGGTTCTCAGAAATATTGTGGATGCACCATGATACTACTCAAACGATTAAGATCTGGATAATTCCAACAATCATGGAGTTAGTCAAGAGGTTTACAGCGAAACACAAGTGAATACTGAGGTACTGTAGCTTCTGGAAACGAAAAGAAGATTCAACTTTTTTCCCCTATTCGCAGCTATTTTGCCCTGATATTTCTGTCTATGGTCAAAATTTCAGCCGCTTCTTATAAAAACAAAGATAGGTATAAATCAAACTCATAATATAGTACTTGTTTCCATTTAACCATTTGTCCATGTGCTATAGTTTCGGAAATATAACAGACGGCTCACATCTATATATATAAAAATGAATCCCTATTTCCCTTGGTCACGCCATAACTTGAGAACGACTTTACCGATTTCATTCATCTTTTTTAAGTTTTCTAATACTTTGTAGAAGGTTCTTACGGAAAGAAAAATTAAGAAATTTTTTTAGAAAATTGGAAAATTTCAGAAACCTAACGACTATTTAACCTTCGCGCGTTTGACAGTTCGTGCGTTTGATAGTTCGGGGAAGGAACGGGGCGGGACTGGACGGGAGGGGACGGGACGGGGACGGGGATGGGATGGGATGTGATGACAGGAAATAATTGGTCATTATTTAATAAACATTTAATAAAAGTTGCGGGTAACAGCTAGTTTTACATAAAATCTGACATATGGTTATAAAACATTGATTTCTAATTTTATAATTGCATTTTTAGTACACGGCAACGTGTTTACGAGAAGAAGCTGAGAAATGGGGTATTCAATTTTGAAACCTATCACAGGCACCATGTGGTAATTTCTTCTTTTCCTATTTCTAGATGTGCATAGTTTTGGCTTGCTATACCTAGATTTTGAATTGAAATGTATTTGATATTCACTATATAATTGCTAGCACCTCCATAGAACCCCTTTGCTTGCTTTCTTTAGAATAAGTTGCTTGAATTACCATAAGGCACAAAGACTAGACTTTTGAGTTATTTAGTACCAATGAAATTCTATTGTAAACAATAATAAAATCATAAAAAATTATTTGCTAATTTTCCAGATAGATGGAATTATTAGGCCTAGAGGATTTATGATACAGTACTAGACAAAAACGGGTCACTTCTATTACACAGTGTAGCTGATACTTCTACCATACAGGCACATTCGAAATAGTAGGTTAGGTTTTACGTCAGTCTGTGTCAAATAGCAAACAAAATCTAACCTGCTAACCTTAAATTTGACACAGGCTGACACAAAACATGTAATGACACTTCATCGCTATACTGATTTACTAAGTCAGAATTAAACAATTTAAATTTAACCAAAATCTCCTCAAGAGTTGGATCGAATTTATTGACCATGACTGTATTTAATGGAAAAGTTAATAACCGTTGTCGGACTTATTATTCAAGAGTTACTTGTCGCTCTGCGTAGCGCACCCACATTTCATCTACCGATAATAATCAATATCATTAAATAAAAAATGACCTGTACCCGTGATAAGTGTCATACTGAATATCATCCAAATCGATTCAGCCATTGTACCGGGTGGCCATAAATACTTGTAATCGCATTACCTTTGAAATGAGCAACGCTTTAAAAGTTATTAATTCAACTACCTAACCTGAATATCAAATGTCATTCATGCCATCACAACTGACATTCCTAGGTGTCAAAATGATTACCTACAGATTCCTATAATTTATTATTATAATTGAAATATAATGCTAAACAACATTTATAAGTAACTAATTCCATGGCCACCGGAATCACAGATATTTATGGCCACCAGGCATTAGCATAAGTAGGTTTTATGAATTTAAAAAGAACTACGAAACAGTACCTATATTGCTTCAACAAAACGAGTCCAAGAATCTGCGGCGAACCCAGGTCCACATATTTAAAGACACCCATTGTAAAGTAAAAAATGATACATTCATTGTTTTAGTTACTTGGAAAACTTCCATATATGTATAGAGCAATCAGATATCAAAATATAGTGATCTCAAAATATAATGTTTATTAAACTTTTCAAAATCTTACTTCTAAACACTTCCTGGTTGTCTTATTGCTGTACACTGCCGTTATCAGACCAATACTTTGCTATGGAGTGTTAGTCTGACTATTATGACTATTACGAGGTATTATGAAGTTCCACCCTAACTGCAGTTTTGTAGACTACTTTGAATTTCCTCCACTAGAATTTTGTTTGGAGGAGGGTCGCTCTAAGGCTGCGGGGAAGAAGCAACGGTGGACTCTTCCTTGCCTAAATTTAGCTTCAAGAAGCATTCCATCCTCGCAAAGGCTGAGATTGCATCTGAACCTGACGAACCCATTTTTACGGATGGATCTAAAACAGCAGAGGATACAGGGGCATGTATCTTTCCACAGGACATGGATCTTAAAGAAAGCATAGCGTTAGGCAGATACAGCACGGTGTCTCAAGCGGAGGTAATAGGTAATCATGCAAGGTATGCCTAAACTGCTGGAGAGTGAAATACGTAATAGAATCATTAGGATATCTAATGATAATATACCAACATTATTTCCGTTATTAAACAACCACATAATTGTTTTAGGAGTGGTACTTCAGTGCTACTGCTATCGCTTTTATAATGTTTCTTAATAGTACCCGTAGTCCCTCAGTCCTTTAGCGCGGGGCTTTACTTAGAGAGTTGCAGATAAACATCCATCTAGTTATAACTGAAAGACTGCTGCAAATATACTAATTTTCTGCTAGTTCTTAACTGCAATTTATGCTTAAGTCAAAACGTAATTAATTTACAAGTTTTAGATTAACGACTATCTTCAAACGTTGGCACTAGAGTATCCGCGTTTGGTAACTCTGGAAAATGCCGGAAAAAGTGCAGAAGGACGCGATCTGCTAGCTGTGAAGATATCAGTCGGGGGCAAT
>OW679195.1:5074776-5301008 GCA_940337035.1 Agriotes lineatus
TAATAATAATAACTGTTCTTTATTACCCAACAGAATATCTCCAATCACAGAATATCATAAAGTTTACTACAAATTAAAAGAAAACATGAGTGAGGGTTTAAGAAAAGAAATATTTAAATATTAAATATGTACCTACCTTGCAAATACATCTTTTACATTTATACTTAACAAATATTTTGTTGTCGTAACATACAATTCAAACAGTATTTAGTATTAATATATAATTGCAGCAATCGCAAATATGCATTTATGAAAATTGGTTCAAGAGAACACATCAATAAGCTTGTTAGCATTGCAGCAGGAACTTTCTTCAACACATTTGTTCTAGATCTAGGGATATAAAACATCTGCCCATAACGACTATTAGCACGAGACGCCCAAGAACGTCACACACGAGATTAGCTAGCTAAAATCAATCTTGTTTAAAAGTTTCAGGAGAAAACGAGCACTGCTTAGTTCCCTACAAAAGCGCGATAATTCATTTAACACCGATTTTTGGACCACCTTGTAGCTATATTTTGTAGCAAGAGAATTCAAGCTAATCGCAGCAAGCGTGTGTACGGAACGATAAACACCTGCACATTTTCGAGTCTCAACTTGTCGTCACATTTCGATTCGCGTTGGCTGTTAAAGCAGTGCAACAGCTGGTATAGTCTTAATATTTTGAAAGGCGTTTTTGTTTTCCAAGCAAGCAAAACCGCTTGTGGCATTGTTGCGGGCGCGCTTCCAGCGTTTCTTCTAATTTTATTCTTTGAGTATTGATTTTGGTTATTTAGGCTGGATTGCTCTGCGCTTCCCCTCATCGAAATTGCTGCGATGCGTCCCCTAAATTAGGCCGTGACCATCATCGTTAAGAATGCTTTTGCGTGCATAATTTCGTTTTCTAATGTTCTATTATTTAAGCCGTTTGGTATGGGCTAGTTTGGGCTAGAAACCGTTAGTATTGGTTTACAAATCAAGCAGCTATTTAGGCTCTTACGAAGGCTTAAATGCAGCATTCCAGAGCTAACGTTTTAGCTCTTCCTTGAGCTAACAGTTTCCCGAATTCGCGCCTTTTGATGCTAGCTCCAAGCGTCGACCTTGGGATTCTGAGAATTTTGTCGGTTGACTTTGAGTATTCATAGAAAAATGCAACAAACAGGACTCTCCTGCCAAACGCTGGACTTCATCATTAATTAAACTGTAAGTACATGGCATTATCAGCTCTGTTTTCATCGATAAAAGCATGATGCTGCAAACTTATGTCAGTTCTTACTAAGATCTTAGCAATTCAAACTGAGCGTGTCAAATCAATCTTTGGCTCAATTGTTATTACCGGTAAAGTGCGAGTATTTAAATAATTCGAAATAGCTGAAATAGCGTGTATACTATATCTCAGATAGCGCCCTTGGCATTATATGTTTATGTCATTTACGATGGCACAGGTCTTACCCTGAAGTTGTAATTTAAGCTATAACTAGCGAGTTCTAAAATGCTACTTCAATTTTAAGTTTTTTAAAATGTTGTTTGTGCTGGATATTAAATATTCTTTTAACTGTTACTGTTAGTATTTGTTGTTGCTAGCATTACTACATTTAGATTGAGGTATGCAGCGAAGCTTACAAGGTAGGTGTTGATTTATTTTGCTAGCTAGGTTTGGTTATTTGTTGTGAATAACGACATGGCGCCCAATTCTTTTATTAATCTACTGTTTAATAGTAAAAGCCCGAAGCATTTCTTAGCCTGATCCTTACACCAAGCCATATTCTGCAGAGAGTTAAAAGAGCTATCCGAGGCCTTGTCAACCCCTTCGTTTAGGGGTGGTACAAGTCATTCTTCATAAAAACTTATCTTACCTGGAAACCCAGAAAAGTGTTCTGTTTGATTTAATGTACAGGGTGTTCCAAAAATTTAAAAACCATGAAGAATACAGTACCAAACATCTTAAGGCTACGTGGAACGGTAATTGAAACAATAAAGAAGCCAACCTGCGACCGATCACTAATAATAATCAATAGTAGTGTAATCGCAGATCAACCCCCTTATCATTTATACACCACGGTAGCTCTGTAATGTTTGTACTCACCGTAATGACCTAGCTAGCTTAATCTCGCAGATTTCTATCATCAGCTGTACTACTACAAGCTCTTTTAATAATAAAAAAACACAGGGCGCCAGAAATCACAGATTTCAAGAAATAAATAAAATAGTAGCAAACAATTAAGTTTATTTAATCAACAGGTCATAATTGGTTGTAACATCTGTATTACGTCGGTAAATTGTTTATCGCAAAGTTTAAATACAGTATATAACTAATGCTGAAAATGCAGCACGCACAAAAAATATGTGAACCTCTTTTGGGCTCTTGGATTGAATATGATTGCAATTCAATGAAGGAGTAAGCTTACCACTGTCATATGTTTTAACCGTTATCTCGGTCTTGATAGCAAAATGGCGTGAGGGCACTTTTTACAAAATTCTTAATACGTATTCATTAAGCAAAACTTTAAATTTGTAAATTGTAAATTAGGGAACAATTAATACATTATGTTTTAAATTTATAAAACATAGATTTATGAATAGTTAATACATTACGTTTTAAATTTATAAAGCGTAGTTTTAAATTTGTAAATTGTAAATCGGAACAATTAATGCATTAAGTTTTCAATTTATAAAACGTAAATTAAATTTGTAACTGGTAAATCGGTTAACGGTGTTGAAGCGTCGTTGATATCGATTCCGCCAACAATTCATGGGCAGGTAAAGTTATCATCAAAAGTTGTAATGAGACTAACCTGGTTGTGACAAAAAAGTCGCATGTAGGCGATGAATAATTGGTCCAGGATAGTCTTAACGTAACAGCCTTCAGCAGCACAAACCTCGTCGCCAAAGTTGATAAGGGAACGGACGCTCCATGTACCACTTGGCCAGCTCAAGGTGACATTCCAGAAAGAAGTTGCTGGTCCAAGTTATTGATTAGGGTGTTAATTAGGAAACCCAAATAAGAAGTCGTCAAAAAACGGCATCAAAGAATGGCGTTTAAAAGTGACGTTGAAAAATTACGTCAAAGAGCTAATAAAAAACGGGAAATTACTAAACTTGAATATCAAACCAAGGAGCGTAAACATACCTGATTTTAGTCATCAGCTCACAAACGAAGTCAATTAAAAATTGGTGCAGTAGCACTCTGGAATGCCTTCGTAGAAGCGAGTTACTTCAACCGAAAGCGAAAGGTAAATGAAATCGCGGACGGAAAAAGACCGCTGCGGCTGGCGCATAATGATAACGAATTATTTTGGGAAAACCAAAATCAGAGAGCTCGCGCAAAGCAAGATTTGATATCGTTTGAAATACAGCGAATAATAATTCAAGTGGGAATATACAGGCTGGCCCGGAAATAAATTGGTAACTAGCGAAACAATTAAGCGGAGCCAAAAAATTGTTTCACAATTAAGAAAAGGGGCTTAGAATTACTTCCGAGATCTAAATCTAACATTTGCTTTGAATGTTGCTTATTTCTATTTTTACTTCAGTGTAATATTTTTTCACCTTTAATTGGTAATAAAATGCCAGTAAGTTGTTAATAAGGCAATTCTTATTGTTTGCCATTGGACTTGACATATCAGATGTCACCTGAAATTAGGATTATTACATTTTTATTGAAATAATGCTTACTTTACAGCATTTAGTTTATCTAGTTAAATGTAACGGTATCGGTAACATTTCCTATCGTCAGTCAATTGAATTATTTCATGAAAAATATCTAGAAGTTCAATATACCCGCTAAAATTTAAAGACTAATACGAAAGTTTTATTTAACGGGAGACGTAAAAAACGTAAAGATCAAAAATAAATCACAATGACGATGATGCAGCCACAATACTGGTTTTGGACTCGGTAATAAAAAATTCGAGAATGTCACTAAAGAAGAGATCTGAACAAATTTATACTAGCAAAACACATATTCAAAGAATTTTGAAATAAAATAAGTTTAAGGCCTTCAAGCCGAAAGTAATTCACACGCTAGAAGTTGTTGATGATACACGTCGATTGGAATGCTGTTTAGAAATAGGAGAAAGAATTGCAGTAGATAGACAGTTTCATAAATATATTATTTTTTTCCGATGAGAGTACATTTTCTACCAATGGGGCGGTATCGTAGCAAAATTATTGTTTTTGGTCGCAAGAGAATCCATCATTTACAATTACTACAAGAAGTCAAAAGTTTAAAAAAGTTAATTTTTGGTATGCGATTACTTTCGACTGAATAATTGGTCCATATTTTTTGAAACAAATTTAAATCAAAATTTATATTTGGAGATACAAAATAGATTTTTCTGGCCAGAATTAGATGAAGCACATTTGGAATATAGACAAAAAGCATATTTCCAACAAGACGGATGTCCCACTCACTCAACACTTGTCAAATCCGCAATTGGCTTGACAGAAAAAATCCAGAGAAGTGGATAGGACTGTTTGCTCATATTCAGTAGCCAACAAGATCCCCCGACTGGTCGCTGCTTAATTATTTTCTTTGGAGATTGTTGAAAAAAAGAGTGTACGAACAACATATGCAACACAATGTTGCTTTCCTGAAAACCAGAATTTTTCAAGCAATAGTCCAAGTAAATCAAGAAATGATCCACTCCACATATATAGAATTTAGAAGAAGATTGGACAGGTGTGTTGAACTTGGCGAAGTTCAAGTAAAAGAGAATATTACTTTGCTGTTTTTTCTTAAATGTATAACTAACGTTTTTGGGTTTTTCAGCTACCTGTATTAAAAAAATCAATGTGCGAACCAGTGCATTTTGAATAAAGCATTTTTTAAATTGCTTTTTCGAAATTATTAAATAGCCAAGGTAGGTCCAGAATATCACAAAATGCGTAGTTTTTACTAGTAGGTAGCTTGCAAATTTGAACATAAATGCAAATTATATACAAACAATACATTAAAAATTAATTCTTTTTTAAAAATAAAAGCAATTCTGGTAGTTCTGATCAAAAGTTTTACCGTGGTAGTTCTGAAATAACTGGTCCTAGCGATATTGTAAGTAACTTTGCTGCCTATTTTTCTTCAGTTTTTAATCAGAGTTCATCGTACAACTTAGAGGATTTAATCCCACAAGTAAATAATTACTCAAATAATACTATATCTGTGCCTTCCTTCGATTTGGCGGATGTTGATAACGCTCTGAAGGCATTGAAGCCGAAGAAGTCCTGCGGTCCTGATCAGATACCACCATATATATACAAAGCGTGCCGTGACTTTTATAAGACTCCTTTACATATTCTATTTAATTTAATATTAAAAACTTACACATTTCCTCACCAATGGAAATTATCAAGTGCCACACCAATTCACGAAAATCTGGTAATAAATCAAATATTGAAAATTATAGACCTATAGCTATTCTTTGTACACCGGCAAAAATATTTGAATCTTTGTTATGTAAATATTTATCTTTTTATTTTAAACCGCACATCTCTGCAAAACAGCATGGCTTTGTAAAAGGACGGTCTGTCGAAACAAATTTAGTCACTTTTACTAATTATGTTAGCGAAGATTTAGATCGGAGTAGTCAGGTCGATGTAATTTACACAGACTTTGCGAAAGCGTTCGACAAAGTAAAGCACGACATCCTTTTACAAAAGTTATATTTAATTGGTTGTGATCTAAACCTAGTAAGCTTATTTAAATCGTACTTACCAGATCGAGCTCAGTTTGTTATGTTTCACGGTTTAACTTCTGATCATTTTAAAACTCCCTCAGGGGTACCCCAAGGCAGCAACTTGGGACCTTTGTTGTTTTCTGTTTTTATAAATGACTTGCCACTACATATAGGGTACTCAAGTTCCCTTCTTTTTGCTGACGACCTTAAAATCTTTAGAGAAATTCGATCCTATGATGATTGTAATTTGTTACAGCTCGACCTTACGTCGATTGTCAAGTGGAGTATTGAATAATGAGCTCCTATTTAATGTTAATAAATGCAAGATTATGATATTTACACTAAAAATTAATAAAATAAACTTTAGTTATAAAATGCAAGATCAACTCTTAAGTAGAGCACATATTATTCGGGACCTGGGCGTAACATTCAGTCCTACGTTAACTTGGGATGATCATGTGGATAACATTACAAGTGCTGCACTAAGGAATCTAGGATTCCTGATGAGAGCCACTTCCGAATTTACCAGTATAAAACCTTGTATAATACTGTATAACTCTATTGTTAGATCCAAATTAGAATTTTCTTGTATTGTCTGGGACCCAGGAATATTGCTGTATAAAAATAAAATAGAGACTGTCCAGAATAAATTCATTAAATATCTTTGCTTTAAAAAATACCATCGATATCCGCTTTTTCATGAATATAGTGACTTGCGCTTCGAATTTGGAATTACCAAGTTGGTTAAAAGAAGGGAAATTGCTGCTCTCTTGTTCTTACACAAACTCGTAAATGGTGTTATAGACTGCTCCAATTTGCTGGCTTTAATTAATTTGTATGTACCTGCTATATGTTATAGGCCCCTTCGTTAATTGTTCTACATTCCTTTTTCTAGAACGGACATGCGCATAAACTCATAATTAGTTAAAATGTTATATATTGCTAATAAAGTTGTTTCTACGTGCGACATAGACATGTTTGGCTCATCGATATGCATTATCAGAAATAAAATCATGCTTTTAGGATAGTAATACAAGTGTTGATCCTGACAGATTGGTTGCTCAGAAGTAATAATTTTTTTTTGTCTTAGTTTTTAGTGAATTTTGTTTTGATTTCCGTAGTTTCTGTAACATTGTAATTGGGTCTTTACCCGTTTTGTTACTTATTAATAAATAAATAAATAAATAAATAAATAAATAAATAAATAAATAAAATTTAATTCCAAAGAATTTGTCTTAATTACCTTTCCATGTAGCGTAAAAATTTTTGGTACTTTACTCTTCATTGTTTTTTTATTTTTTGGACACCCTGTATATTAGAGTGAACAGAATACTTTCTTTTCGAGGGATTCAAGGCAAGCACAAATTTTTATGAAGAATAACTTTTTCTTGAAAATTTAAATTTTTTGTGTATTTGTGGTATAGGCAACCCGAACTGGGGACACCCTGTATATAAGAAACCATATTAAGTGCACATGTTCCAGTCTAGAAATGACCAATAAAAAGGAAAACATTTTGAGCGTTTGGAAATCAACAAAAAGACAAGTAACTCGTTACATAAATCCAAGCGGTCTTTGAAGATGTCTTCAATATGTCTTCAACGTGCAAACCAAAGTTGAGCTGAAAATCGAGGATAACTCAGAAGTCCTCAATTGTACATGTTTTAGGCAGATTATGCTGGATTATCGCATATCTTGAATCACTAGCATTAATTTTTTTCGTATGCGTAACAGATCTACAGTTGTCAATATTTAATGTTAGTTTAAATACCGTGCACCATTCCTCAATGTTGATTATACTGTCTTGCAATAGTACAATGTCTTCTTGGCCGAATATGAAGCAAATCTTTAAATCATCAGCTTACGAAGAACTGAGCAAGAAATAGAATCTATAAAATCATTGATGTATACCATGATTTTATTTTATCACAGGACATAGGGAAAAGTAACAGCAATGTTTTAGTGATGTTTCATGTAAAGACAATTTTTTGAATTTAGCCTTTTTTCCCTTCTGTATTCCAAACACTAGTACTTTTCCCGTTCCATTTAGGCCCAAATTAGTAGTTTATCTATTTTATAAAACCCAAATTTATTAATTTCAAATACTAGCGTCTCGCGGCTTAGTTTATGATGGTCTATTTAAATTTAAATTTAGATGTGCTTGCTTGCCGCATGATTGACGTAAGTTGGCTTATCTTATCTTAATTGCCGGCCTAGCGGCACATTGTTTCCAATTTTCTCGTTTAGGTTCAGTCTCGGCGTATCTTTTTTCATGCGAAATTCTGATTTAATATTGGGTCAAAATGACGCAATCTGGCACTTTCTGTATGCGCTAGAGTGGGTTCGATAAGTAACTCTTGCGCACGTTCCTTTCGATTCAGCATTCACCCGCCTGAGTTCAAAAATGAAACAAGTGATGGTTTGTTCTGCTACGGCGGAGGCCTTGGCATTCGCAGGGCAACGTCGAAATTAAGTGGTGAAGCTGAATGGGTGTTTTCGGTCAAGTTCTTGGTCATCTAAGTGATGTGTTGTGCAGTTGTTAGTCGAGGAATGCTCGTACCGCAGAGACGACAGTTTCGAATTGACGCCTTGGGACGAATAATTAATTGGCAACCTCTTCTGTGCTAATCGTTTGCAATGAAGCTACGAGTACCGTACCGCGACCCTTGCCTGTCGTTACGTTCTTTGTTCTACCCTTTGAGTATTTAACACCGTCCACACCCGCTCGACACCTATAGCACCGCAGGTCGTTTCTCGCAGTTTCTTCAAGCATTTTGGTGTAGTCGCTTGAGCACCACCTGCAGCTCCGTTGGACTTCATCACCGTAGCAAGCTGAACCCCTCAAAGATTATTTTGTAGTAATTTTAAAAGCGCACATTGTGCACTGAAAAGTGATTTTCAAAGTGTCGCCATTTTGCGTAGCGTGCTGATAAGTTGAAATTAAACGTTTTGAACTGTTATTATCTTTAAGTCAATTTTGAGTATTTGACGTCAAGTTTTAATGTTTGTACTGTAGCGATCCGGTTACCTTCTTCATGTTGTGAAGGCAACTATCGAAACAATGTTATACTTTTCTGTACGGTTCTCCAATCGTAACTACAGATTTCAACAATAATCTCTGCATATAACCCCACAATCTTCAAATAATAGTTTTTTTTTTCAATTGACAGTTGACATTTCGCAATACCTTCAAGGCATCTCCGTTTGTACGTACATCTCGCAAATAACGCGACAAAGTTCTATAAACTATATTCTTTTCCAAACAGCAAACATTGATCTCCAGCCTTCCTAAAGCATTTACTTGCACCACCCACGCTCCCATACATATGGAAACACTGTTATTAACTATAATAGTATAACTCATATCGTTTAATCTCGAACAGATATTAAATTTCACAAAACTCTCTGTAGCATGTGCTATCTGTCTGTTTATCCGCAACCAACTTGCACAGCCTTCTTCCGCTTTCGTTGTTCATATATTCATGGCCCGTGTTGACCGGATGCGTTCAGCGTACGCAAGCTACTCTTGTCTTCACACGCATTCATAGCCTGCATTGGTCGTGTGTGTACAATAGTCGCTGTCGCGATCTGCTGTTGTTACTTGTGCGTATCGAAGGCTTATGTTGACCGGATGCGTGTAGCAACCACTTCCGCGGCCTGCTTTCGGTATTAATTCACGTCCATGATTTACGCTGGCCACACTCATGCACCATCTTTAGCGTGCATGTTCGCGCTTCCACAAATCACGCACGCATCCTGGCAGCATTAAGTGCTAGACGCGCTCATATATTTACCGTCTCCAAACACGCCTTCACCGGTTACTATGATGCAACCCACACAAGTACAACCTCAATCATATCACATCGATCGCTTGTCAATGGGAGGCGCATGCATGGAAACCTCACACGCACACTTCTGCATTTGCAAGCCAGCATTCTCCTGCACCACCCATTTTCACAAAATTCACTGTCGCAAAACTGAAAGTTTCTTGCATGTACTATCCTTGCGCTTACATTCAATCTTGCACTGCCTTCTTCTAAAGGTTATTTCTTTTCCCCTCGCATGCAGTCCACATGCAGTTGATATTTTCGGACATAATCGTCTTGTTCTGGTGGGTCTGTTCTGCATCTGCCTGTCAGGCACCTACGTTCACGTACAATTATACACTGCCGTCTTATTCTGACGCAACTTTTGTTTATCGGCCACTTTCGCAGTTGCAACCCCAATTTGCTCTTGCTGCTCACGTGCCTCCACGACCTACGCTGGTCCGGTACGTGCAGTAAACCCTTGTGCTCAGACAATTATTGACCCTTGCACATCCACAGTGGTGTTTTCAGTCTGCTGCCGCTGCCCGCATTCCCGCATGAATTCATGACCTACTATGGGCCGTGCATGCAGCAACCACTCGTGCTCGGTCTTATGTTGTCCCCAGGCACGATTACTATGACACAACCTGCACACATGCAACCTCAATCATAAACATGGGTCGCTTGTCGGGGGGGGCATACATAGCAACCTCACATGCACGCTGCTGCGGGACAGTCAGTTTTATTCGGCTGATCCCGTCTACTTTTTAGATCGACAAAGCTTTCACGCTTCCATGTGTTTATTTGTTTGTTGCTTATAATATTTTTACTTTTTCATGCATACTCTTGCCAGTTTTTCTGTATTTTCAGCTTTCATCTCTGAAGTAGAAGAAAACGCTCGATCAATGACCCAGGCTCGTGTAACCAGGGGCAGTGTATGTGTAGTGTTGTGTTATTTATTATTCATTGTTTCCTTGCATTGTCTTTTGTTGTTATTAATTTTCTAGCTAAATATAATCCTGCTACTTTTATACGGGGTTATAGTAGTTTTCTTACCTGGCCTCCCTCCCTCAGTTTCTCTTTTGTGGGGGGGGGGGGGTAATGTAACGATCCAGTTGCCTTGGTTATGTTGTCAAAGCAACGATCGAAACAAAGTTATAAACAGTTTTAATATATTGATTCTTGAAGCTTAACGTTGTGAAATTAAAATAATTACTGTCATTACGTCAGACTTGAATATTTACCTAAAGAACCCCACTTTTCCTTCTAAGGTTTTAACCGGCAACCTTTGTTACAACCCATCGCAACGTAATTGAGGCAACGGATCCGAGAATTTTCCGATTTGTGTTGATTTATTGGGTAACTGGCGGTCGAGTATTTTGAATGTCAAATTCATGTCGTAATGACGTTTTCGTCTTGTAACATGGTATAGTAAAAACAGAATAAACAATGTATTGTAATTGTTATTATCACTAAGGCACCATAGAAGCGCAAGTCGTATGTTCTGTTTTAAAATAAACATTAGATAGTAATAGCCCCAGGTTGGAGCCCTGTGGAACTCTCGACACCACTTGATACTCTATTGAGTAAAATTTATTATAGAAAACATAATAAACTCGATTTTGCAGGTATAACTTCTTTAATAATAAAGTTGATGGCAACATTCCAAAGTTTGAAAGCTTGGTCAATGAGATTTCATAATTGATCCTTCCAAAATAATACTTTCGAAAAGTCGCATTGTTCTCCATTGCCCATAATCTCACATATACAGGGTGAGTCAGGAGAAACGGACCAAACTCCAAGAATGTATTATACACGTGAAAATAATGTAAAAAAACTCACATGTTGTCAGCCGATCTTCATTTGTTTTCAAGATACAGCGTCATTAAAAATACCCATACGCAGTATTTTTATTTTAGCCTTTGTAATAAATGGTGCATTTCTCGATTGTTTGCAAATTATTACGTCTTAAATTAACAAAAATTTCGATTTTTTTATAGACTCAGTTAAGTTCTTCATAAAAAGTGGTTTTTTGTAATGATGTAACTTAAAAACAAATGAAAATCGGATAACAACATGTGAGTTTTTTTATGGAAAAGAAGATATAAGTACCTTAGTGCAGTCAAAAATATAATCACTTATAATACCATGAGTAGTCAAAGTCGACTATTTTGCGGTGGTATCACTAATGTCCATTGCGCTTTGGTAGGATTAGGACGAGTGCGATAGCACGAGTCCTAATCCCAAGCGCAATGGACATGAGTAGTGATAATAATAATAATAATGGTGAGGCACTAACACCCCATGAAGGAGCTTGGCCTGCAGGGCGGAAGGTCAGAGCATCCGTATCCTCGCTTTCACACCCAGCTGTCGCGTGTCAAATTCATGACACGTGGTGATGTGGTGAGCATCACGCATTAGACAACCGCATTATTACCCCTTATTCTTTCGAACGTAGGTTCCCAATTATTTAAAGCGACTGGGAGAAGGAGAAGTGGGCCCTCTGAGTTATATTTTCGTTCGACCGATTATTAATTGAATTATTTAGAATAGTTTTTGAGAAAAACGATGCAAATGCATTGCCTATATCTTGGGGATCATTATATACTTCGATTTCGTCGTTCAGCTGGCCAGGAATCCTTGTTGTTCCCTTTTTAATGCACAAATTTTCCAAAACTGCTTTGGGTCAGTTTTCAAAGAGCGTAGAAGCTTACTGGTAATAACAACGTTCTAAGCAACGTTGATTTGAATTTTAGTTACTAAACGAAGTGTTTTAAATTCAAGAAAATAGAAGTTAAGTATTCTTGATTTTCTGATATTTACGACTGTAGCAATTTTTCAAACGTAAGTTCAAAATAGATAGATTTACCGTAACAAATTTTAAGATTTCGGTCAACACATATCAACCAAACCTAAACGTTTTCCACAAACTAATAGACTAATAGACATGCCTTATTTGCTAGAATCAAATCCAGAACAAGGGAGCTATAGGATAAGGTAATATTATTTATCTACTCCAGTGGGATAAGTAACGCATTACGTCACTCATTTGACACTATTTCAGTTAGGTAATGAAGCTCATTACACCACTCAGTTATGTAATGGTTTCATTACGCAACTGAGTTGTGACAGATCTGACATTTCTCTTAATGCACTTTTCTCAATTTTAGGCAGTCGTAGATAAAATCTTGTACAATACATGTGTGATAATGCATCATTAATATACTTGTGTGCTTACATAACTCGTGCTACGCACTCGTTTGTAACTTACACACACGTATATTAATGGTGCTGTTAACCCACTTGTATAGTAAATTACTATTATTCGCAATCACATTGTAATGTGTCAATTTCATGACATGAAAACAGCTGGGAACTAGATGATTACTGAAACTAGCCGGGAAATTATTACATACCCCGAAAAATATTGCATACCTGAAGAGTGGGTTATTTTCATGGTAACAAAAATATTGAGTGGGTTATTTTCATTTGCCACATCAAGATGTCTATTATTCAGAATTCAATTGTAGTTATTTTTAAAATTAGATGATTGCGAATAAAATAGTATACATACCACGGTGAAAAGTTTCACTACTGTCTCGAGATAAAGTTAACCTCGACGCTACGCGTCTCGGTAAACTACTTAATCTCTCGACAGTAATGAAACACTTACCACCTCGGTATGTAATATACTATTATTCGCATTTTAGTTAGTATTTATAGTTGTGTACAGTTAGGACGAGAAAGCATTCTAAGGTACCCATTGCGTTTATTAATTTTGTTATGTCCAATATTCGTCTTTGTTTGTATTTTAAATGTTAGATTCTCATTTTTGTTTTGTCAATAAATAAGGAATAAATATTATTACTGAAAAAGTAACTCTTTCTTTGTTTTAAAAAAGGTACATTCAAGATCGTCAGAATTTTGCTCGCACACGGGCGCCAGGTGGTCAAGTTACGTCACTGGATCTTTGTGATATTTTCATTGCATCTGAGCCTGAATTCATAAATGCTCCCAAAGCCAAACCAGCAAAGGGATCCTACTGCCGCTAAGTTCCAAAGGAAGCGAATGATTTATAAACAGGGAGCTTGACAATCTGCCTAATTTAATTTAGCGGCTGCCACACACCGCTTAAGGCAACCCAAACAGAGCAAAACCCAAGGCGTTAATAGTTTAAATGCCCACTTCTTTACTGGTGTTGACTAAGATGACATATCCTAATTGAAGTCAATAAACATCTCTGATTTATGAGTCCGACTTTAAATGGTCCTTTCACACGAGAATATAGACGCTAATAGGCAATTACGGTTTTGCTATCTAATATCACAGAAGAGAGATTATATAATCTCTCTTCTGTGCTAATATCTTGGTATTTTTTTAAACTGAGAATTATAAATAGTTATAAAGTTGAATATAGAATCTACTAGTTATAATTTACAGATTCAGAGTAAGATCCATACTCCCTTAATATCTTTTTTCTACTCCTATAACTAAAATGGCATTTAACATACTAACATACACGTCGCTAAGTGACCTTTTAATCATGCCTTCATAACCTGTTCATATAACAGTTGTTCTTTTTGAATCAATTGCTTACTAATATTATTTAAGACAGTCTTGGTAGATTTTTATCTTCAGCTGTAAAACTAAAATTATTGTATTTTACCTTGGCAGCATCCCCTAATACCGATAATAGACGTTTACCTTTTGGTATTCTCGAATGGCTTCCCAAAAATTCATACCTGTAGGTAGCTACTTCATAATCTTCGCAGTTAGATTGAATAATTCTAAATTATCTCTACTATCTCCTGTTTCAACCTGCAGTAGTTTAGGTCAAGGGAATTTGAAGTGTTTGTAGCGGGACTTGTAGATATTGAAGACATTTGTATTTGCATTTGTTGTAACTGTGTGATTAGCATGTGCATGTTTTGCATTTGTAGAACTAAAAACTCCGTAAGACTGGTCAATGCGACAGTTTCAACACAGATTACTGAACTAAGTTTCACAAAACTAACGTTAATTGTCGAATTGCCCAAACTGCCCCTGCTTTTTGTTGCATCTACAGTGAATTTATTTTAATGCGCAATATGATATTCCCGTTTCCATGAGGACATGATTGTTACTACATATTGGTTTCTAAGGATTCACCACGCCATGTGTAAATGCGTTTATTTTAAAATGCAATATTTTATTGAAAAAGAAGCATCACAAATAACAAGAAGGAATGTAACATGTAATAACCCACATACTTGCTGTAAACCGAAGTCTTTATACCATTTTATCAACAGAATTCCTTCCTCCGTAGAATATATTGTTTTTACATACTCAGTAACGTTTCCATCTTTCCGTATAGGCCATTCAGCAATAATCAGCAAACACAAAAACATTTAAATTTTTTTGAAGTTGGCATATGCATACAATTTTTGTAGTAGGAATTCTGTATTTTGTTTTGCAAAGGTTTCCACACCTGCACAAAGTCTCATGTGAATTTCAAGGTGACAATCAGTGACATTTAATATTTCTCAATATTTCAGTGTCAAAGTTGACATTTTTCGAGAAGTTCTTGAATTAACTTTTATAAAATGTAAAAAAGATACCTATTAATAGACACTACGTCAATAGTATTCAACACAGTGTTTGTATAATATCCTTAAAAGTAATTACTTATAACATTTATGACAGATACTAAGTAAATGCCACATCTTTAAGCTTTTTTACTTAGTTACCGCGTTTGTTTTCAAATCAGGAAGTTATGCTTACTGTTCTACAACGGTAAGTAAAAATTCAGGGTTATCAAGTTAGGTTTTGCGACAATCTATGTCAAAACTGACGGTAAATCTAACCTGCTAACCTCGAAATTGACATAGACTTACAGTGCCACCAACATAGTATTCTGTGGTATAATGTCACATTTTACTGACGTTTGACGAAAAATGCATTTCTATCGTGCAAAAAACGTCATAAGCATCACGAACATTAAGGAATCACCGATCTCAGACAATAATTGGAATCGTCGCTTCGCACCTCCTCCAAACAATTGTCTTCGATCGGTAAAATGTCCTTACCGTTCTTAATGCTTAATATTCTATTAACACATACAACACACACACGTCTGACACAATGTTATATTTTGTAACTGATATTTATTAAATAGGCAACACAAAATATTAATATAAAGAATACAAATCGAAGCTGCTCTGGCGTGTCGACTGTTCAACAACAACAACTACGCCATCTCACCTACTATGGTATAATATCAACTACTTATTATTCACACTACAGATGTAGAACCTCAAGGTTTTCCACCCAAAAAATGCTGAAATTAGTAAACCTGGAAAATACTCGCGATATCTACAATTATTATTTACACATTTGTTACGTTTCGATTGTGCCTCTGTTATTTCACAGTAGTACATAATGTTTTACATTGCGCGCTTTCTCTCTCTCCCCGCCTTCTTCGATTCCGGCCGGACAGCGACTCTCAAATTGTTTGTTCTCCTCGCGGCTGTTTCCTTTCTGACACCGTGATAGCGACTTTGGTTTAGCGTCTTTAAAAAATTTCCAGTGGTTTTCGCGGGCATGCAGGTTAGGGTTTTTGTTTTTGGTCCCCACCAAATGTGCGGACGATTGGGAGCTATTTTTTCACGCCGAGTTGGCGGATTTGAAAGCGCTTTACCAATCGTTATCGACATGCGGCCCAAATTCATCTGGCCAGCCAGTCTAGAACACCTGAAAATCTTAAGTTTGGAGCTTCCCGAAAATTGCAATCCTCGCCTTAACCGGTTGGATTTGAACATCTGCAGTTCCGACCTTCGAATGCTTGACGGGCTATGGCTCCTATCATCTGGGCCAGTTGCGTGAGTTCCCGTAGCGGGCAGAAAGAGCTCAACAAGGAAACTAGAATCAGGTTCTCTTTTCCTTAAGTTAAGATATTGACATTTTTATTATCCTAGGTCTAATTTGTGGTATTTTCCCGTCACTGGATTTAAAATCCGGCTTGTAAAGAAGCATTTGGAATCATATGCGGTCTTCGGCTGTTTAAGTGGCACACATTCCGTTTTACAGCACTGAAAGGAATCGATTGCTGTGAGTGCAAGCGAGGCAGACGAACACGTGTCTTTTATCGATCCGTTTTTAGACGTGAATTTTGTAGCAACGCTCACTTTTAAACCAAGAATTATTTCACTATAGAGCAAACGTTTTCCCAGGCTCTGTCTGGCTTCGTCGTGACATGTGTGCAAGGGTTCTTCTGGAGAGTCTTACGCGAGATCTCGACAGAACAATAAGTGATTTTTATTGTCTATTGTTTCTGCCGCCCCTTTCGGTCTTAGTTGGGGGGACGCCACTAGTTATTTCCTCTGTGTGCTTACCGCCTGAATAAATGTGCCACTATTTGAAGTCCCATCGGTTAGAAATTTTAATAATTGGTGTTTTAAAGTACAAGTGACTTTACTAGTATTTCTGTTTCACCTGCAAGTGTTAGTTGTTGACGGTCGGTCTTGGGGTTTTTCTAAGTGTCGTCTATAGATGCCGTTGTAAGCCATGAGTCCCTGCCTTATCGCAAAGTGGGCAGCTTCGATTCACGCCGCGTGGCGGATTATTTGTGTGTAGGAATCTCTCTTTGTCAGCTTATTCGGCATAATAAAGTTTCGTTTACCGTTTAGGACCCTACTGTCACGGACTTTGTATGTACCCTCGTTGGGGATGTTAGTGTCGCCCAGACCCCTTTCGTCGGCCGCATCTCGTTGCTATTTTACAGTCTCTCCAAGCGTCTTCGGGCAGTTTTTTTAGAAGCGACCACCTGCAGCTTCGTTGGACGTCGAATGCAGTTACATGAGCTTCTTAAGGTGCCGCATTTATTGTACTAGTTTTATAGTGCTTAGATTACAGTGCACGTAGTGTGTTGGTGAAGTGTCGGACTTTTAACGTAACGTTGCTGTCAATGTAACATTTACTGTTTGAACCATTGTAGTTGTCAATACGTCGAATCAATCAATTACCGTCAGATTTTGTGTTTTTGCTTAACCTAACGTTGTGGCGAGTAAAGTATGTACCACATTTGAGCCACGTTTATTTGTTGATCGTCAGGAGTTATTGTTGATAAGCCAGTTCTTTGAATATATAATGTTGTTACCGTTTGCGAGTCATTTCGTTTATTTGTTGTCACGTTTACTGCTCTTAG
Organism: Agriotes lineatus; assembly: GCA_940337035.1. Taxonomy (NCBI): domain Eukaryota; kingdom Metazoa; phylum Arthropoda; class Insecta; order Coleoptera; family Elateridae; genus Agriotes; species Agriotes lineatus. Next base: position 5,092,414 of record OW679195.1, read on the forward strand.
CTAGTTTAAGACGTTGCGCAATATTATTTAACCCTTACTAACCCGTTTCGTTGCATTTATTTACTAAACCATTGTTCATTTATATATTATTATTAATGCAGTTCATTTTTATTTAGTTGTGTTTTTCTTTTTGATGTTTATGATATTTGCTAGCAATTTCGCGTGTGTTTTCTTTTGTAAAAGAAGTTGAGAAAGCTGCACAAGAGTTTTCCACAAGGTAAGTTCAGCGCTGGTGTTCGTGGCTAGTCGACCAAGCACTGCTAAGGTTGAAGTTAGAAGGTGTACGCATTTGCTTCCACTTTTCTCGGTGAGCTCACTTGTATATTTATCATATTAGGAAAGTGCTGGCGCCTTGGCATTTAACAACTATTTTTCTTTTATTAGGCCGTTACCCTCTGTGGTCTCGTGTTGAAGCCCCCCAGCTCCACTGAGCTATGCCGGCAGCCTCTTTTGTTACGGGCTGGAGGCAGCGGTCCTATGTAATTCTTTCCCGACATGAGTCATTTTACGTGCTCGTTATTTAGATACTTGTGTCATGTCGTAAAGTTCCGCTTATGTGGTAACAAACTGACGCCTTGTCGTAAAGTAGTGTTTTATGCTGTAACAAACTGGCGCCCAACGTCTGAGGCCTTGTTTTTTGTCGTTAACGATGTTTTGGCTTTGTTTTTTTGTCATTTAGAACCTTTGTGGTATTGTTTTTGCAAATGCTTTTTTCTTGTTCTTTTTATTTGTCAAAGTAGTATGAATTGGTAACGCGCTTTTTCGTATAGTAACAAATCGTCTCCACTCTCTTTTCTTATCGTATTGATCATTTAGGACCCCTACTTTAAATTTAGTGTTGTTTTTTATATTTCATAGTAATTTTCGAGATTTAGAGAGATGTTCAAATGTAGATAAATTGGGATTGTGTTTTTTTTATTCTTCCTTGTTGTTTCGTTTCTTTTTCGAGTCCTTTCGTATTTTTCGTTGTGTCTTTTCGTGTTTCCATTGGTTTTTCAGTTGTCTTCATTTGTTTTTCTTTGTTTCTATTTATATTTTCCTGTCTTTTCTTGTTTTCTATTATTATGTATTCTATTTTCATGTTAGCAGTTTATTTTCGTAAGAACTTTTCGATTTTGATTTCTTTTTTGTTTTTATCGTCGTTTCTTATCTTAACAATTCCCGAGTAAGAAAAAGTATAACCAGTTCATACTGTCGGAATGTGTAGTCGTAAATTACGCAAAATATTTCCCGTTTCAGTCGGATTGATTACCAACTTTCGATTATTGAAGTTACCGAACCTCGTTTTTTTAATTCATTAGAATTTCGATCTCTTGTAGTTGATTTTGTTTAGCCTTCAGCTATTTTGAAATTTTCTCGTACCGTCCCAAATTTAGGTTTAGAGTTAGCGAAGTTTATGGATTTTGACATTTTCTGATTACCGATGTTGTTAATTGGTAAAGATTCGTTGGTTTTTAACAATGCAGTCTATATTGTTCCAGGCCATGACACCATGGGCGGAGTTTTGGGGGGGGCTGGAGGGGCCTGGCCCCCCCAAAATTAAACCCTTCTTTCGCAGCCTAATAATATTCAATCAACTGACCTTAAGCTATTTCACTATCTTACTTTAATACAGGTTACGTTACAAAATAATTTGGCCTATCTTTTCCTTATTTGCATAGCTACCTAGGATCACGCATGATACTGAAAAATAGAAGGCATTTATCATAGATTAAACACAACGTTGAGGCGACCTAGTGAGTAGGGATATTTAGTAAATCGCCCGCTCCGCTGTGGGAAAATGTAAAATTAACGTTGGCAACACTGACTGCCTGTGACTGTGTCGTCCGTCCAGTTCAGTGTTCATTGTCGTTACGTTAGATACATTTAGACAGTGGGACAGTGCGTTGTGCCGTTGTGCGTGAGCGTGAGTAAGTAAATGTAAACAATGAATAAAGAACTGAAGCCTGTGCCTGACATTCGTTCGTTTTTTAAAAAAACTTTTGACGACAATAAACCAGCATCACAACAACGGGAATTAAGTGATACTTTTGAACATACACTTAACCCGCAAACGTCGGTAACTTATCCAGAAACAAATACTGAACCTGCGCCTACGCTTCCGTCACATGACCTTGGTGATCTTTGTGGCGGACCAGCTAGTCCAGTCTTGCAGCATTATCCCCGGACAAACTTTCCAGGTAGCAGAAAACGCAACTTTTCTCTTTTTTACTACAAAAAGTATGAATGGGTAGAATACAGCATTAACAACGATGCCGTTTTTTGCTTTGCCTGTAGGCAGTTTCCCTCAAGCAACAGAGATACTTTGTTTGTCGAGAAGGGCATGAAAAATTGGAAAAAAGCTAGTGAAAAATTAGATAAGCATGCAATTAGTGCAGCCCATTCTTTTTCCATGTCAAAATGGGTTGAATACAGAAAACCAACTCAGTCTGTGTCAACACTATTGTCTAACTGTCACAAAGAACTGTTACTAGAAAACAGAGATTATTTGAAAAAGTTGATCGATATATTACAATAACTGTCAAAGCAGGGTTTACCTCTAAGGGGTCATGATGAGTCTGATATGTCAGACAACAAAGGAAATTTCTTGGAAATGAGCGATTTTTTTTCCAAGTACGATGAAATATTCAAAGAAAAATACAATAAGTATTTTAACATGACTAGCCCTGACGTCCAAAACGAGTTGTTGGGTATCATCAAAACAGAAGTTTTGAGGGTTATTGTAGACGAAATAAACAGCTCTGGTTTTTTTGCACTAATGGTAGATGAAGCTAGATCTCATAGAACTCAGCAGCTTTGCATTTGTGTTCGGTACTTGGTAGGACAAGAGATAAAAGAAAGAGTAATAGCAATGGAAGATGTGTCACTTTCAAGATCCGCTCTTTCTTTGGCTAATGTTATATTTAAAAAATTAGGAGATCTTGGATTAAGTGCTTTGATGGTTGGTCAGGCCTATGACGGAGCCAGTGTAATGTCTGGAATAAAGAACGGTTTACAAGTTATCGTCAAAAAACGTAACCCCTATGCAATCTATGTCCATTGCTTGGCCCACAAGGTCAACCTAGTTCTAGTTGCAGCTTGCAAGGACAACGATTTAAGCTGCAATTTTTTCAACATTATGCAATGTTTGTACCAATACTTCAGCTTTCCTGACACACACGCTGAGTTTATTATAGTTTAGAAAGAGCTAAACATAACCAGCCCGGGACCTCATGAATTTCACAAGCTAAGTGATACTCGCTGGTCTTGCAGAACCACTTCAGTTTTATCTGTGAAAAGAAACTACTCTGCAGTTATTGCTGCACTCACAGCAACAGCATCTGACATGAGGAATCCTAAAAACCCAGAGGCAAAGGGTCTGCTTTCATCTGTAACATCACTGGATTTTATCGTATTTTTGTCAGTGTTTTCACAGTGCTTGCCATTAATCAATGTACTAAGCCAAGCTCTACAGAAAGCTGACTCATCAATTGCACAAAGTGCAAGTGTTGCTAAGGGTTTAATCGAGGAGCTAACTAACAATCGAAACGAAGTCTCGTGGGATAAGAAATGGCAAGACATAAAGAGTTTTCATAAAGAGTTTGATCTAAGGCTTGTTCAAGAGGAAGATGAGGATGGTATCGTTGTAAGCAGTACCTCCAAGCCAAAACAGCCTCGAATGACATCAAAAAACCTAGATGATTTTGTAATATGTAGTTCAGTAGGCCAGAGAAACAGAGATGATATGTGTTCTGAAACAACTGATGCACAGAAAAGGGATGATCTTGTCAAAAATAAGTACAAGATTGATTTTTATTATCCTTTGCTGGAAATTTTAACTGAAGAACTTAAAAGAAGATTCAGCGGCGAAGCTTTGGAAATAGCTAATGCCAGTGAACAGTTTATCCGAGTGGATGAAGTTGGAGCAGAACCATTCATTAAGATGTTTTCTATACCTGAAGTTGATACAAAGAGAAGTAGAAAGAACACAGACAAGCCATGGATCACTCCATTAATGAAAGCCGACATACGTAACAAACGGCGTTTATGGGACACATATCAACGTACTAAATCACCTTCAGACTATGATTCATATCGTCTCCATGCAAACACTCTGAGAGCACAATTACGAACAGCCAAAAGTAAATATGAAGCGAGCATTATTGATACTGGACCAAAACTCTTCTTCAAATATATTAAAAAAGTCTTGAAATCTAGAACATCGCCCACCTTTCTACGCCAGTTAGAAGATGATACCTTACAGACTGATCCCCGAAGTGTGGCTGAAATGTTTGCTAAACAGTTCCACAGTGCTTATGTGCGAGAAACTCTGGAAAACTTTCCTTCCCTACCGAATTCTACCCGAACCACACAAAGTATTACATCCATTCACTTTACTGCAGAGGAGGTGCAGAAACAGCTAATGTCGCTAAATTCGGACTCTAGCCCTGGACATAACGAACCGTCTCACATTTTTTTAAATCATGTGCTCCGACTTTGAGTATCGCGCTGGCATGTCTAATGAACCAATCCCTTACTTGTTCAATGGTTCCTACAGTTTGGAAAGAGACCACAGTAATTCCAATATATAAAAAAGGGGATAAACTTTTACCAAAAAACTATCGACCGATAAGCCTAACATCTGTCTTGGGTAAATGTATGGAGAAAATAATAGCAAAAGAGTTGACGGAATTCTTTATTACAAACGACGAGATACCAAAGGGTCAACACGGATTTATGCCCAGGAGATCAGTTACTACAAACCTTTTAGTAAATCTTGATGTTTGGTCAAAAGCTTTCGATGAAGGATACCCTATTGATGTTGTGTATATTGATTTTGAGAAGGCTTTTGATCGAGTTCCCATCGAAAGATTACTCTATAAATTAGAACACTATGGAATCAGAGGAAACTTATTGCGCTGGTTGGAAGACTTTTTGAAAAACAGGTACTTTAGGGTCAGAATAGAAGTTGAACTTTCTGAAAAATATGCAGTGCTAAGTGGCGTACCACAAGGATCAGTTTTAGGGCCGTTACTTTTTCTATTATACGTGAGCGATCTTGCAGCCTGTCTTCATTCTAATCCAACATTTTTCGCGGATGATACCAAACTTTTTAATTTTCCCACGACAAATGCAGATATATTAAGATCAGATCTTAAAACACTTGAAAGTTGGTCATCAAATTGGCTTTTAACAGTGAACGAAGACAAGTGCACTATTTTGCATATTGGTTTCAATAATCCTAGATTAGACTACACTTTACATGGAGTTACATTGAAAAAAGTTAACGTGCAACTGGATTTAGGCATCATAATATCTGCGGACTTAAAATGGTTCCACCATATTACATTATACCGATGGGGCCACAATTATATATAACAGCAATGAGATAACATGAACAAGAAGATAACACGTATTGCTTGAGTAAGAAAGAGATAAACATAGTAGCAAATATACGAGTAGGCTTTCAGCTGATTTTAATTATGACAGATGTCAACCAAACATGCCTACTAAAATAACTTTTTCGTATGGTCATCTCTTTCTTACTCAAGCATTCTATTTTCTTGTTCATGTTATCTCATTGCTGTTATATATAATTGTGGCCCCATCGGTATAGTGAAAAAAGGGAACACTGTGCTGTATTTAGTAAAATGTGCATTTAAAGATCTAACTCCCGAAATGTTACTTAAAATCTATATAACCTATATTCGGCCTATATTAGAATGTGCATCGCCTATTTGGTCACCATATTTCGTTAAAGACATTGATTTAATCGAGTAAGTGCAGAGACGAGCAACAAAAATACCACAGGCGTTGAAAAACATGCCATACGAGGAACGACTATCTAAGCTAGGTCTAACAACCCTACAAAGGAGGCGAGAACGCGGTGATCTCATAGAAACTTACAAAGTCATCTCGGGATACTATTCAACACCTGTGAACATTTTCCATCTAAGCCAAAATATGCATTTACGAGGACATTCATATAAATTGGAACTTGAACGATGCAACAAACTTCCAAGGAAGAATTTCCTGTGCAACCGTGTTCATAACAGTTGGAATTCATTAACCAATGACATAGTGTGCAGTGCCAATAAAAATTTATTTAAAAATGCTCTAGACGATTATTATTCACGATAACCATTTCTTTCTTTTATGTATGTATAATTATTTATATGCAAGTGCATGTCCATATTGTCGTAATATGTTTCATTTCAAGTATATGTACTTATATATTATGTTTAAGTTAAATAGTAATAATTAGCTGTATAATGTTAAAATATGTTGAAAATGTACAACTGCTTATTTTGTATTTATGTACGCAAGCGATATCGGCTTGCCGCCTGCTTACTATTCTTAATAATAATAATAATAATAAAAAATATGCTAAAGGCAGAAATAGCAATTTTGAGAAGAGTCGTGGAAAGTTCTGGTATATGCCTGCAAACAAAACCTCTAAACGAAATTGTAGCAAAATTAATGGAGGTGGTATCGAGTGGCTCAGGCTCAGAGACGTACAAAAGTTTTTGCCCCCTTCTGAAAATTGCTCTGGTCTTGCCATCAAATAGTGCCACATGTGAGAGATCTTTTTCAGCAATGAGGCGAATTCACAACTGGTTGCGGTGTACTATGGGACAAGAAAGGATGAATAACGTAATGATCCTATACTCAGAATCAGATGTTGTAAGAAAATTGGACTTAGACAGTTTGGTCGATGTATACAGCTCAAAAAAATAAAGAAGAAAGATAACACTTATGTGAAACTAGGACCCTACAAGTATCAAACATAAACTTAATAATATCAGACGTTAAAGTAATGATTTTGTTAACACCCTACAGTTTTCTTAAGGTTCTTAATGCTGTATATAAGACTATCCTCACTTTCATAAATGTATTGTTGTGTGTGTATCTTTAACACATTTTGAAGTAGTAAAGATATAAAATGAACATGATTTGTATTATTAAATGACCACCTTTACCTTTCCAGTAATTTATTTCTTTTTAAATTTTTGCTTGTAATGTAATAATAATTTAAACCATACTAGAAATATATCCATATGAATGTGGTAATTCTAAACATGGACAACAATAGCAAAATTAATTGAATTAATTGACAAAGTTTTGTTAATTATGGATGATTGTTTTCAGCCCCAAAATAGCCTAAAATGCTACATTTTGATGTCCTCATTTTCAAATTTTTCCGGGGGAGGACCCCCGGGCCCCCCGTATACTTGGAGGGACACCCCCCAAACCCCCAGGATGGCCCCCCCAACATCCAGTGGTAAACTTCGCCCATGCATGACACTGGCCCTGGTGGCAAATTTTCTGGTAGGCTATTCCAAGACACAATAAGTTTTTAAAAATTATAAATGTATTTGACATTAATAAACTATTTTGACAAGGCAGTTCACATCAGTTTAAAAAATTTCTTTCAAGTGTTGTGTACTACGCTGCAAGTAATTTTTAATAAATACAATTTTAACGGTTTAATTTAAGTAGGTAGATCTTCCTGAAATTTTGTATATGGCCATAATTTATCATTCTGAACAACTTTTCTTGGTAACATTTTGCCGTAACATGAACAGAAAGGGTAGTTTACAGTAGTGTACCTAGAGGGGTTCTGGGCCACATTTGACCTTGAACTTTTTTCTAGGTCACGGGCAAGGTCACGGGTCTAGCCTAGGCCAAGGTCACGGGCGGGGGTGGGGGGCCTTACCTAGGTCACGTGCCACTTCCGGGAATTTTTGGGCTAAATGTCAAATTTTGAAATTTTTACAACATTTCTACGCTTATCCAGGCCCAAGCGGATGTGACTCATCGTCTGACAGACATGTCCATTCTTGCAGGATGTTGTTATCAGTAAATAGCACAGTGACATCCATTGTTTTAAAATCAGCACGAAATTGGACAATAAAGCCATTGTTGTCTGGAGATTAAAATGTGCAAAGCTGGTAAAAATTCAACAATGAAAGCCATTGTTTGAGAAATCTGCACGATAATTGGACAATGAAGCCATTGTTGTCTGGAGGAATTTTTGCTGACCTCCATTATCAGATAAACAGGATGTTATTGTCTGAAGCTTCATATAGGTACGAAAGTCGGGTTGAGTTGCTTTCAACTACAGCACTTTCAACTACTTTTCAAGGGTATGAGTCCGAAGCTATCCGAGTCATGTCGAATATGTCCGAATCTTTGTAGGATTGGAGCAGGTAGGTAACGAGTAATAAATCAAAACTTTCCAAGATCGTAGAAACATCCTCGAATAGGCCGATTGGAAGCATCTTTTAGTAGATAGATAATGTGTTCGATCCCACTGGAGGACTGTTTAAGCGGTAGACAGTATTTAACATAATACAAGTGTTGGGGTGTTAGAGACATTGTTTGTAAGCAAAGTAAATATTACGTGTTTTTTCCCGTACTTTATTAAATACACAGTCTCGAAATTGACCCGATAGTTATTTATTTCGCTTGGATTTATGTACAGCATCCCTCACTTTAGCAGGAAGCAAGGTCCTAAAGAAGGCGAGAAAACAGTGCGTGGAAAAGAGAAGAGAGATGACGCGGAAAAACAAAAAACCAAACGTGACCGAGGAGGAAAAACTTAGGTGCAGAAGAAAATACCAGGCCCAACAACAAACCCTCAAGAAAGCGATGTGGAACGCCAAAGAAGAGGCATGGAAAAAGGTTTGCCAAGAGATTGATGAAAACGTATGGGGGGAGGGCTATAAAATAGCCTGCAATAAGTTTAGAACTCACCCGAAAATACAGTTAACACAAGAAGAGATGGAAAAGGAGGCAAACAAACTGTTTCCAAACAAGCCTAAACAGAGATGAGAGGAAATAACCAGAGACCTGCCAGAAGGTAACCCGGTACCATTTAGCGAAGAGGAGATACTAAGAGCTGCAAATAAAATTAAAACGGGAAAAGCTCCAGGACCGGATGCGATACCCGGAGAAATAATCAAGGTTCTGATTCATAGACAACCGCACTACGCGCTAAAAGTATATAATAGGCAACTAAGCAGGAGGGAATTTCCAAACCCATGGAAAGTGGCCAGACTAGTTCTCTTAGAAAAGCCGAAGAAAACCCCAGACGAGACACAAACGTACCGTCCGCTGTGCATGCTGGATACGGCAGGGAAGTTACTGGAACGACTGATCTGCGAGAGACTGCAGGAGGAACTGGACGAGAGAGGGGGACTATGTGACAGACAGTTTGGTTTCCGCAAGGGACGCTCCACCATCGATGCCATGGCGATGGTTAAAAATATAGCCCAACTCGCAAACGCAGGAGGCCGAGAGGGAAGGAAGTGCTGTGTCATGGTAACCCTGGATGTAGAGAACGCCTTCAATAGCGCCCCGTGGCACGCAATAGTGCAGGAGCTAAGGGACAGGGAAATCTCTACATACCTGATACAAATAGTATGCAGCTATTTCACAAACCGGAAGCTGAAAATAGGTCGAACAGCAGAGAAAGAAGTAACCTGCGGTGTTCCACAAGGATCGCTAATTGGACCACTATTATGGAACATTTTTTATGATAGCATACTGAAACTTGATATGCCACAAGGAATAGACCTAGTGGGATATGCAGACGACCTAGCAATAGTGGCCTGTGGACGAACAGGTGAAGTCATTACAGAAGCACTAAACACTGCAATACTTAGAGTACGGAGGGAGATGACGCGGAAAGAACTACGACTGGCCCCACACAAGACAGAAGCGGTAGTTTTGCCAGGAAGAAATACGCTACGCCACGTAACGATAGACATAAATGGGCTGCAAATAACAACAGCCGGAACGCTAAAGTACTTAGGCGTGTACTTCGATAAAAACATGCGCATGACGAAACACATTGAGACCGCAGCTAAAAAGGCAGAAAACATGACAAAGCACCTTGCCAGACTAATGCCCAACCTTGGTGGAGCCAGGGCTAGTAGGCGTAGAATCTTGGCGTCAGTAACAGACTCGATTATGCTGTATGCTGCACCCATCTGGGCAGAGGCAATAAAATACAAAAAGTATAAATACTTGATGCAGAAGGTGCAGAGAAGAACCCTGCTCAGAATCTGTGGTGCCTATAAAACCACCTCAACGGAAGCCTTACAGGTAATTGCGGGCATACCGCCGATCGACCTTCTAATAGAAGAACGTTGTACGGCGCACAGGAACAGACACCAAGGGAAGGAACACCTGAGAGAAGAAACCCTCACAAAGTGGCAGAGGAGATGGAGTGCGCTGCAAGATAAGGCCCAGTGGACCAAACAACTCATTCCGAATATAAGAAAATGGGTAAACAGAAAACATGGAGAGATTAATTACCACATAACCCAGGTAATGGGCGGACACGGTTGCTTCGGGCAATACCTGAAACGATTTAAAATCCAGGAAGAAGAAGAATGCCACTACTGCGGAGCGGTAGACTCAGTGGACCATACAGTTTTTCAGTGCCCAAGGTGGGCAACAGAGCGACACACCATACAGGGAATAACTGGAGAGGTAATAAACGCTCAGAATCTGACAGATCTGATGATACAAAACAGAACGGAGTGGGATGCAATCGCTGACGGATTGAGGATGATCATGGCGACAAAAGAGCAAGACGAACGAAATAGGCGACAGAGACTGGGAAATTAGTACATAAACTAACAGATGATAAAAGCAAGAAGAATACGATAGAACATCTCATAAGGTAATATAAGGGTTTCTTGAAGGTATGCTATCGCGATTCCGAGAAACCCATCTACGATACCCGAGGAGTGGTTTTAGTGGGTATACCTAACCCTAGAGAGTAGGGAGTCCCACACCCCCCCGCGAAGATGGGGGCGCCTATAAAAGGTTTCCCTCCTCAAGCCAAAAAAAAAACAAAAAAACAAAAAAAGGCAAGCAGGCAGGCAGGCAGGCAGGAATTCTTAACACCATTTATGGTACAGATTGTGAGCAGTAATAGAAATAGGTGTGAGAGAGAGATGCCCGTACCAGTTAAGTATAAGTGTCCAAAATGTAAAGGGGAAACCGATCAAGAAGGACGAAAATGTATTGCTTGCACATTGCACGAACATATGAAAGAAAACAGTGGTGGTAAACATTATCCTCAATCATATTTCAGACAATTCTAGCAAATAACTGAACTCAGCTTGGTGGACGCTATCGTCATGAATTTGATTCTTATATATACATCTAACAATTCTGATATCTATCATTTGATAAGAAACTGTTGACGTGTGAACTAGTTTGAAGCTGTCAGTCTCTCTAACTGTCTAAGTGGCTGTTAACCTGTTTACCTGTCTACCTGTCTACCTGTCTAGCTGTCTACTTGTCTAGCTGTCTACCTGTCTGGCTGTCTGGCTGTCTACCACTTACATACTTGTGACAATAATGAAAACGAAAGTAGCAACAGAACTTATTAAAACTAAAATATTATAAGACAGAAAGTTCGAGCTCTTAAGGAGGGTAAGTTGGTGCAGCAACAGCTCCTCGGTAAATTTTTTAAACCTGTTACCGAACAAATACAAAGTGTTGCAAAAGAAATCAATACAAAAGAGAATCCTCCATCACAATTTAAGCCTTTCAAATTGAAAAAGAAAGAGAAAGTTAAATACAATTATGATGATGATACGATTATGACGCGGATGATGACGATGATGAATATATCAATATATCAAATCCTCCAAAACTAGAATTATTTACACCAAAACCGGCTGATGAAGTATTGTGTGAATCCACCGAAGATGAACCTAATACAACTATAGCAAACAAATTTCAGCCACAAGCTATAAGTTCTTTCTTAGAACAGTATGACGAACTTCCTAGGAAATATGTAAGCAATTATCTTATAGAAAGACCAATTCTAGGGAGGTATGGAATTAGATATGATTTTAATAAAAACCAATTTTATTTTGGTGGAGATGAGCTAGATATAAAGGGATCAGATATAATTGTTAAAAATGTGCACTATGAAGGTACGCCTGGTTTGTACGAATTACTATTTAAAAACGATCCTCAAATAACTCCAACGCTGACAGATAGAGCAAATTATAATGATATCATAAACAGAACAAATGCAGCGCATAGAAATTTTGATAAAAATGATCAGAAGGTAGGTTTTAACCAAGCGAAATACAAGAAATTTATAAAATCTAACCTGTCATCATCACCCTCGCCTTCATCGATATCGTTAAGGACTACAAAGCTTACTGGTAAAGGTATGCAGCAAATGTATAAACAAGTTAGCAATAAACCGTTGGATTATGTTTACTGGGATGATCCGAACGAATTAGTTGATCGATTAAAGTTACTGTATGCCTCTCAAGCATCTGGCCATACAAATCATAGAAATGAAATTGTTAGTATAATAGAAGAGTTAAAAGAGGCAGGAATAATTGAATAAATCCAGTTCGGAAACAGCACGAAGAGATCCTCCAGACAGAGATGACAACAACACCTCTACCACAATAATTGACTAGTGTATAATATATATTTGTAATAATTTTATTCATGTACATTAGACAAATAAAATACAATTATATTTACAATTGTTGTTTTATTACACCGTCGTGCCCATAAAACCGTTACAGGAACAGCTGTCTACCTGTCTAGCTGTCTATCTGTCTATCTGCCTGTCTGTCTGTCTGTCTGTCTGTCTGTCTGTCTGTCTGTCTGTCTACCAAATTTGCAGACACTGATAATGGGATGGTCATTAACTACATCCGGTGTAAATTTCTCAGACAAACACTCCATACATTTTAGCAACCTTGTACATTCCCAGATTTTCCCGCCAAAAACCTGATCATAATTTAAAATTCACCGTCAAAATAATGTGCAGAATTTGAATTTCCCGCCCAAACCTACGCAGAATTTGAATTTACCGCCAAGCATGCGCAAAAACCCTCGCGGAGACCCCCGCGCAGACCTGCTCAGAAACCCCAGACAATCACATCCGGTTAATTTTTAGCAACCTTGCACATTCCCAGACGCTCACATCCACAAGTCTTGACAGGTCTGATATCTGGCGACACGCAAATATAGTCTCTATTAACACCTGCAACAAAGGAGATGATAGGATAACTGAAAGATGCTGGGTGGCTACAAAAATATGATCAACAGACGACTATTTCATCTCTCCGTTTTGTATTATTATATTCTGCTATTTAAAACTACCAGTTTAGGATTGGCTTGCGGATGTCTTATATTGCAAAAACCAACTTTTATGCCTTGCTGTATTATTTACTTGATCCAAGAATCTGGCCTGTAGGAGCTTTAGTTTTTTCGTGGAAACTTGACACAGTCAACCTAACGACTTAAAGATTTTTACGTAAGACCCAAATTTTAGATTCGATTAGAAATTCAAGAAAATGTGTCCATTAAACAGGTATCTGGACCTGATTTCTAAGCAATAAGTTTTTTATGCGGTAAAAATGAACTGTCCCTCGCCATTGGATATCGTGTATAGCATCCTTATTAATTAGAGTATTGTTGTGGCCTAATAGCTTTTATTTGGTTTTAGTTAGTTCTAATTTTCAGGGCTTTATTTTAAAATTTTGATATCTTACCTTTTGTCTGCAGTCTTTAACATGACATTGTAATAATCTTGAGTATTAGTCGTGCAGATTTTTCAAATGTATTATCTGCTAATATTTTCTTTAAGTATTTTATCACCCCTCTTAAATATCTCTCTACCGGATTGGCTTGCAGATGTCTTATACTGCAAAAAACAACTTTTATGGCGTGCTGTATTGTTGTATATATAAACCTCGCGTTTTTAAAATAAGTTGTATTATCTGCTAATATTTTGTTTGGTTTTCCAAATTCTATAAAATATTCATTTACCTACATAGCGTTCTTAAAACCAAGGGCGCTAACACAAGATGTAAATAAACCATAACATTCTTAAAGCCAATGTGCTAACACAAGAACAAAGAAGGTGTCTGTTTTATGAGATTGATATGCGGAAATTGCAGACACTTCAAGATAACTGAAAAATTCTGAGTGGTACACACGGTTCTTTTATCGCTCTGTTTTGTATTATAAAATTCTGCTGTCTAAGACCACCGTACTTATGTGTGTGTTAGCTTCCTACCATTTTTTAGTGCTGGAATGTGTATAAGATTGGCTAAAACTACATCAAACCTGCTAACTGAAGGATATTTTTTACTAATATATATTGCTGTTCGATATTTGACAAGGTCCGGTTTAGCAGCTGCATTACAAGTTTTCTGCCTGTCTGTCAGCAGTGCTTTCCAGCCTATATTAAAACAATCTAAAATTTGGGTCTTAGGTAAAAGAAAACAATATGCAATTAAATGGTACTGTTGCTAATATCCAAAATTTTTAACTCAGTTTACACTCCGAACTGTAACCTGTAAATCTCTACAGCATAATAATATTTCTTTAGGAACTTGCTTCCTGCTAAAGTGAGGGATGCTGTACATAAATCCAAGCGAAATAAATAACTATCGGCTCAATTTCGAGACTGTGTATTTAATAAAGTACGGGAAAAAACACGTAATATTTACTTTGCTTACAAACAATGTCTCTAACACCCCAACACTTGTATTATGTTAAATACTGTCTACCGCTTAAACAGTCCTCCAGTGGGATCGAACACATTATCTATCTACTAAAAGATGCTTCCAATCGGCCTATTCGAGGATGTTTCTACGATCTTGGAAAGTTTTGATTTATTACTCGTTACCTACCTGCTCCAATCCTACAAAGATTCGGACATATTCGACATGACTCGGATAGCTTCGGACTCATACCCTTGAAAAGTAGTTGAAAGTGCTGTAGTTGAAAGCAACTCAACCCGACTTTCGTACCTATATGAAGCTTCAGACAATAACATCCTGTTTATCTGATAATGGAGGTCAGCAAAAATTCCTCCAGACAACAATGGCTTCATTGTCCAATTATCGTGCAGATTTCTCAAACAATGGCTTTCATTGTTGAATTTTTACCAGCTTTGCACATTTTAATCTCCAGACAACAATGGCTTTATTGTCCAATTTCGTGCTGATTTTAAAACAATGGATGTCACTGTGCTATTTACTGATAACAACATCCTGCAAGAATGGACATGTCTGTCAGACGATGAGTCACATCCGCTTGGGCCTGGATAAGCGTAGAAATCTTGTAAAAATTTCAAAATTTGACATTTAGCCCAAAAATTCCCGAAAGTGGCACGTGACCTAGGTAAGGCCCCCCACCCCCGCCCGTGACCTTGGCCTAGGCTAGACCCGTAACCTTGCCCGTGACCTAGAAAAAAGTTCAAGGTCAAATGTGGCCCAGAACCCCTTTAGTTACACTACTGTTTACCTTAAAAAAATAGTTTTCGCTTCACTATCAAGGTCGACTTGTTTTTTCAAAAACTGAAAATATTCTTAAAATTCTCTTCAGACCAAGCAGGACCTAATCCCACAATCTTAAAATAAAATTCAAAAATCTTTAGTCCATCTCACCTCTTGTAACATCAATCTTGGGACACACTGTATAAATACCGGGTGTCTTAAAATGAATTACATCTAGCATGCTTTGAATTTCCCATAATGCAGTCTAAAATTTTACTTGAAATTGGCAAGACGGTAAGTCTATGTCAAATTCAAGATTAGTAGGTTAGGTTTTGTGTCAATCTGTGTCCAAACTGACGCAAAATCTAACATGCTAACCTCGAATTTGACATAGAATTACAGTCGTGCCAATTTCAAGTAAAATTTTAGACTGCATTATGGGAAATTCAAAGCATGCTAGATGTAATTCATTTTAAGACACCCGGTAACATATATCAAATAATAATTATTTTTACCCATATATATAATACACATATATTGCTGGTAGGGCCTGGAAACTTCAGAAAACATTACGGCGCCGACATAGTTTCACTTAGAGTATAACGCGTCTCGTGCGCATGCGTGAGAAGTCGAACTCCGCCTTTAGAAGCGAATTTTAAACTTGACCACTTCCCCATTGGGCGGTCGACGCCGCCGCGCTTGCGCACAGCTCACCGTATACAATAAGGAGTTGGTTGTGTGTCTCACTTCATCGGTAAATTTCCCACTCATAGCCGCTAGCAATATAGTAAGTATTAGATATATGTTTTTACCAATGGCAATTCACATTTCAATCATTGGAAAAACAATCTGAAAGCTTTAACTAATGGGAATTGTACGCATTGAGATTCGAAGATATGTAAACAAAACTATTTGGATTTTAAAATTTTAAAATGAACGTCAACTCACTGACAAAAAATCCACTAATCAAAAAACGAGTTTTCAAGTACCAGCCACAACAGTCCGACGGGTAATACAGCAACATTTTTGGACAACAACCAAATCAACACTCAAATCTGCAGGTTAATTCTACAAGTGCACCACACTGTAACACGATGTCACAGGGAACAGCGCATTCGATTCATTCATGCAAGTTTCGACAAAGTAGGGAATTGCTTAGCGGCAGCCGACTTCGCTGGCAACATATTTATCATAAACTTCGTTCTCAGCAAATTCTGGGTACTTCCAAGTGTAAACGCTTGCACTGTACTCAAATTTTCCATTGTCAACGAAGCTGAAGTAATTGTTGGAACCAACAGTGGACATTTACATATAATTCACTCAGACACTGGCGAAGTTACAGGGGAACTAGTAGGTCACCAGCAAGCTATTGTAAATATTTCGTTTTCGCATGACCACATGTGCGTGACTTCTGGTAACAGCGAGGCCATCGTATGGGATTTACGAACGAACACCAAAGTTCAAGTATTGAGCCTCCAACCAAACACCAGCCTTAAGCATGTAATTAAAACTTTCAGATTTGTGTTTAGAAATGCAGAATTTAATCTTGCAGGTTTTGTTCATGCCAGTTACAAGTAACATATTGGCTTGTTTTGAAGACGATACGGTATTGATTTGGAAAACTGGGACGTATGAGATTTGTAAGCAAATTCAACCAGCTTCCTGGAATAAACAGATATTGAGAAGCATCGCTTTTACGAGGTTGGAATCTTTGCTAAAACATATTTTATAGTAACTGCGTATATAAGGACTGCACGTCCGTTTATTAATAAATAATAATGATAATAATAATATTTTAGAAACGGAAGGGCAATGGTGTTTAGCGGATACTCATCTCAGCTGACAATATTTCTATTGGACACTTGGTCTATAACCAAAATACTTACGTTACCAAAATATATACCATCCGTTAAAAGGATAGACTTTGCACCCCAATTATTTGACGGCGGTGCCAACAAAATCTTGGTGATTTTAGCATCGAATGGTGTTTTATATTTCGTTGACCTCGAGCAAGACCACGTCATTAATAAAATAATTGCGTGTGAAGAAATCATAAAATTTGATTGCTCAATTGATGGAAGATACATCGCATGTATTTTGCGCTCAGGGGAAGTCAACATTTACACAACCGGTCATTACATGCCATCTACTAGCAGTAAGGAACTGTTTAAAGAGAAGAAAAAAGGCAGCAGCAATACAATTGGCAGCATAAGCTTAAGGAGAAGCTCGTTGACGTTATTTTCTATACAACAGCAGGTAACCTGGCTAAACTTCAATATAGCATCCCCAGTCCACACACATATACGTGAATCTTTTGGTCTGGAAGCTATAATTTTAGGTTAGCTTCAGTTTTAAGATTTGTGTGTACGTAGTACACAATGTTCTATCATTTGTGTGGAAACCACTGCTTTTTGGGGGTTTTCTGCGCTTTTGCGTGGCAAATGTCAAACCCAGTGGGGACGCTATACTGAAGTTTTCTCGGTAACTTTTTAAACCTTTAGCCTGTTTGAAACTTGGTTAAATTTTACACCACTGCATGAACAAATTACATAAATCTACAGATAAACTTCGACATAAAAGTGCATCACAATCTGCACGCAAGTGGTTTTTGGTTTGATAGCTTATTCTGTAGCATTTTAAAGAAAAATTGTTGCAAATCTAAAAATGTCATAGTGGAGGGAGCAAGATCCGTTTTAATAAATGAGAATCATGAAGTAAGAGATACGAGACTGATCCCCATGCAGGCCGCTTGCCAAAACCTGCGTTAATTTTTGCAATTCTTTAGTAGTACAGTAGTCTGCCACTCACCGTGCAAATGTTCCATGATGGGTTAGTTGGCGGCAGGGTGGGGGTTTGTTTACGTCTGGTCGTATGCCATGATCACGTCACAGATCGAGGACCCGACGGGAACACCAGCGCTGCGAGTGGTAGATACTGTACTATTAAAGAGGCGTAAATATCATCGCAGATTCTGTAGCATGGCGATCGGCCTCTTTCCCTCTTACTCCATGATGAGAACCTTAAAATTTGACCGTGACAGTGAGAGAATAAACAAACATATAGCCAACTGCTTGTTATATCACTGCTACAAACTGCACTGATTAATATTACTAAAAACCTGTGCAAATGCGATTGGTAAATTCTGAGTTATTAAAAAGGAAGTTGCATATTTCTATGAATCAATTTATCCAGAAATTTACGCAAAAAATATTTTAAATTTAACAGCGTGTCAGATAGGCTTTTTAACCTCAAAATTAAATTGTACATAATCTTTTGCAGCTTAGGCAAGCACTGGACATCGACAAACTCCACTCGATTCTGCAAGAGTTTGGCCAATACCCTGAGGCCTATAGATTAAAAATATGGACGCATTTATTGGACTTGCCCAACAACACGCAACAATATAACAACTTTGTTAATCATTTATCGCAGCCATCGTTTGAAACATTGACACAGGACTACCCTCTTGTAAACAAGCAGGCATTAAAGAATCTTCGGCAACTACTATCCAATGTAGTAACTTGGTGCCCCTATTTTAGCGAAGTTTCGTACTTACCAGTGTTTGTATTCCCCTTTGTTAGGGTGTTTGCAAATGATCCAGTGCTGTGTTTTGAGGCTGTGTGTACCCTTATTGGTATGTAATTTCTCTAAGGTTGGTAATTTCAGTAAGACTAGCTTTTGTTAATCAATTATTTTCTATATTTATGAGGAGTTTTGTATTTAAAATTTATTGTGATTATTTTTCCATTATGAAGTAAGCCTTAATGCACATATCTTCGCAGGTTTTTAACTATAAAAGGGGTCTAGAGTGCTTTATTCGTCTCTGTTGATTTCTTGAAAATAACACGTTTGTACATTTTCACATTAATACAACCTACTTTTAGCAATGACACTATAATGCACTTAGCTTTAATAATTATTTATGTACCAAGGGCATAAGAAGGCTCTAGGGCCATAAAATTACACTTACGCCCTTAAAAATTGGATATAAAGTAGCCAACTCCGCCTAGTCTTACACAAATTTGGGAATGGTTTCTTGCCGTGAATGGACATATTATTACAGCTGCTCCGCCATATGTAGTTTTTAAACCAATTTATCCCAGTGGAAAAAATTTATTACAATGGTTTTTACCCAGAGCCAGAAGAATGAAATTGTAAATATTACTGGTAAAGTTGTAAAAGATTACCTCGAAGATGAAACATATCTACAAAAGTTAGCGAGTGTTATCTCTGAAATGGTCGTCATCAAGAAGATGGAAGAAAAAATTTACAAACTGTTGGACAAGTGTGACACAATGAAAAAACCATAGAAACGTTTGAAGGCTGAAAATGAGGAGCTACGCAGCCGTTTGGACGATTTGGAGTAATATACTCGTCACAGTAATTTATGTATTTTCGGGGTCAAGGAGGAGGTTAATGAAAATGTCGAGCACGAGGTGCTGAATGTCTGCAATAATAGATTGGGATTATCTAACACCCACGATCAGTTTGATAGGTACCACCGAATTGGAAAGCCCGGTAATGCTAAACAGGGCTATTATTGTAACAATGTGCACTTGTCCTGTTTATAATAATAACAAATAGTTTAAAGGATCGTGAATACTGATTAGGGAGGATATTGTAAATAACGCCATGGAACATTTCAGTTACTGAGGATGAGCATATTTTTATCAGCAAAACAACCGCAAATTTAAGCTGAATTTTATAGGAGAAATTGAAAATTTTCTCAAAAACCAACAATCAGGAGCGGCAGCAAATATGTAGCTTTTGTATTATTAGTTTGTTTGTTTCATTATATTTAATTTAATAATTTAATCGTTCAATACTTAATTTCAAAATCTTTGATTTTCCTTTCATTTTGTAAAGTTAACTTTGTTAGCAAGAGCAATTTATTTTTTAACATTGATGAAAACAAAAGAATTGATAATTTGCTACCAAAATCTTCGAAGGTTACCAACAAACAAATGCTTTTTTTGCAAAACCTAAATACTGCTTACGACATTGTGGCTTTAACCGAAACAGGTTTAGATGCAAGTGCAAGTGTTTACGATGCTGAATTATTTGATAAGGGATTCAGTGTGTAGGGGTCTGACCGTGATAAAAATATCGCAAATAAAACCCTTGGGGAAAGAGTATTACTAGCGATAAACAAAAAATTGAAGTCAAAACAGATCATTATAAAATTTACTTAGAGTATGATATTTATGAAAATAAAATTATACTGTGCAATACATACATCTTGTCACGATCTATAATTGATAAATATACCGAGTTGTATGAAATCTTTGAAAATAATGAATTGTTCTTTGGCAAAAATATAATAATACTAGGAGATTTCAATACCTGAAATCAAAGGTACATACACCTCTTTAGTAACTGGTACCATGACAACAAAAAGACTTTCAGTATCTTTATCACTTATCAATGCCAGTCAATACAACAATATCTTGAATGGTGACGGGAAAACGTTAAATCTTGTTTTCAGCAGTTTGAGCCAGTTCAGATGTTAAAGGAGTGCTATCTGCTCAATCAACAATATCATCCTGCACTAATTTTAAATCATAAAATGGACATAAAGATCTACGGTGGCCAAATAACCACACAAATAGTTTTAATTTTAAACGGGCTGACTATTTGCTTATGTACAATTTATTAAAGAATGTTGTATGGAGTATTACGAAATTGTATAACCCATCAGATGTAGTTGAATATTTTCTTTCCTGCGGCATCCTCCCACACACGTAAAATAATAATAATAAATAATTTTAACAGACGTTGACAGAAAATACCTGATTTACGCCAACTAATTATCAATTATTTTGATAAATGCTATCGAACTTGAAAAGCATGGCACGGCATATTTAAACATTTTAAATTAGTATTTTAAAATAAATATTGCATCTTGAATATTATTATTGGTATCATTTGATACGTAATAATATTTACTGTTTATGTTATGTATAAATACTTAAATGTGTAAATATTTACTAAAACCCTTTAAATTCAAAAACTTGTGAGATAGTATAATAACTGCATGGACGTGCTTAATGAGAAAAGTATAGATATCTGATACTGTCAGAGCTGAAATTTGGTAATACAATAGTTAACTGAATAAGTTAAACGAAAAAAATATCCAGCTTTATATTTAGTAAGGGAAAAGTGTCCAGCTGATGCAGTCAAAGATACAATGCGCCCAAGCACATACCAATGCGCAGCGTCTTTCACTGCATCAGCTGGGCACTTTTCCACCACTAAATATATAGCTGGATGTTTTGTTTGTTTAAGTTATTAACTTAACTATTAGTTTACCGAATGTCAGCTTTTGCGGTATCAGTTTACTCAGCGCATATTTTTTACTTCTTTACGTGAAAAGCTGGGGCATAATCCACCACTCGTAATTCGGCTGGATACGTTTTTTCATTTATTTATAACATACTCAACATGTTAACAAAGTTTCAGCTTTTGCGGTATTAGGTTTTTTTTATTATTATTTTACATGTATGGGAGGCTGCCGCAGCTTACCCCCCGGAACTGCGCCAGCTGGAGGTCCATTCACTTACTAGTGATACCAAATAAAGCTTAGGAAAAATTTTCAGCATTGTGAAATGACTAACTCTAAACGGTCACTGGCTCCCGGACTATAAAGGGTCTATTTCGATTATTTAGTTTTTCATATAATGGGCTCACTCTAAATACCCTGGCATCATGTACATGCCCAACAAAAATGTCGATAAACATCTGTCGATGATCACAGACAGCTTGTAAAATCATCGAATGAAATTGTTTCCTATTATAATAATCCACCCCATTATTTACAGGAGCTTTTATGGGTATATGACAACCATTTATGGCCCCTATAACATTGGGAAAACCTGGCCTTTCAAAAAATACGGTTGCCGTAACCTGCGTTTGGTCGTCAGTCGGCCATTTAATTTGTTGTTGCATCATTTGACAGATCGCATTCCTTTAGAAAACCCAAAACGGTTACAACAGGCAAGGTAAGATTCTGGTTTTGCGAACATCCATACGGTAAACATAACCTTCTTGTCGAATGCTATTCTGGTTGCAGTTTCAAGTCTGGCTGCTACATCTTCTACCAACAACTAAAAATACAGTTTGTGGTAGTATTTTACAACTAACTATAATTTATTCGCCATCTTGGAGGGTTTTAGGACATTAAAACGCCACGCTATCCTACTGCGGGTTGGCGAGTTGGTGAGGTGGGGGATAAGTGGAGTTAATGTGGGGAGTGGGTGGTAATAAGGGTTAGGACATGACTCCCCTCGGTAGTAGGAGTTAAGAGAAAGTCACGGCTAGCGTAGGCAGGGTCGCATCCGTGAAGTAGACCTGTGTTCGCCAGGATCGCAAATAGTGTCTACCCGCTACCTATGGAGGAGGCCTATGTCCAATACTGGAATGAAAGAGGCTGATGATGATGATGATGATAATTTATTTACAGTATTTGTTGAAGTACTTACTTGCATTACTTCACGGGACATTCTAAAATGTTCCGCAAAATCTTCCGGTGCGTATCTGGTTACAACGGTTTCGAAATAATTTTCATTTCTCACTGGGTTCTCGTTTTCGTCATCAATTTCCAGCAGCTGGATTTTCTCTAATTAGAGTTTCTCTTGTATTGGCTTCACCTAGGACCGAATGTCTCCATCGGGCGAGGGCTTCACAGTCAAAAATAATATGAGAGGCTGTTTCGTCCTCTTCATTACATAAGTCTGCATGTGGGTTCGTCATTTAGGATGCCCATTGTATGCATGTGCTTGCGTAGGTTACAGTGTCCAGTTATCAGTCCTGTCACTAGCCTAATTTGGTATCTGCTTAGTTGCAGTACATCATCTGTTAGTTTTTTAGATGGTGTTTTTAGCATGGTCTTGCTGTGTCTTAATCCATCCACAAGGTTCCAGTGGTTATGGTGCGATGTTTTTATCCTCCCAACCAACCAGCCACGAGCAGAGGTTTTGGTAATTCCAAATACCGGTTCAGGACCATTTCAATGCTATTTCTGTTCCTCTTTTGCTAGGGCATCAGCTTAGTCATTGTCTTTTATCCCCTTATGGCCGAGAACCCACATGAGGGTTACTTTATTGTGGTTTGCCAGGGTTATTAGGTTTTGAAGGCAGTCCCAGACTAGTTTTGAGTTAATCCGGTAGCCAGGTAGGGCCTTTATGGCAGCCTGGCTATCAGTTAGGACAAGGATTTCTTTGCCTTGATAGTTCCTCTTTATGTTTTCCTGTAGACAAGTGTCTATGCCATAGACTCTATGGCATGATTTTCGGCTTGGAATACTGTTGCATGCTTCCCCAAAGATGCACAGGCTTCAAAATGGGGAGATTCCCCATATATCCCAGCTCCAGTGCCGCTATCAGTTTTGGATCCATCTTTGTACCAGACTGGTTTTCCTTCCTGACCACGTCTTTATGCCAGCCCTTCATTCCATTCTAGCTGAATGTAAAAGGGTTTGTTAAGGTTATGCCTGATAGGCATTGTGTCACTGCTCATTTCTAGTAATGGATTAGTGATACTGCTGGTTATTCTGGTATGACCAGAGACAAAACTGGTTTGCCAGTTTCCATTATAGTTCAGTCTATACGCCGCCATCCTTGCTTCTGCCTTGATTATGATATCTAGGGGGGGAGGCTTAGCAGGATTTCCATAGCTGCAGTTGGAGTGCTTCTCATCAACCCTGTTATGCATAGGCAAGCCAGCCTTTGGAGTTTGGAAAGCTCCAGTTTGGCTTGCTTTTGTTCTACTTTTGGCCACCAGGTCAGCGATCCGTAGGATACCATAGGTCCCACCACAGCAGTGTACAGCCAGTGTACCATGCTTGGCTTAAGTCCCCAGATTTTGCCCACTGCACGCTTTGTTGCCATATTCTTTTGCCTTTATGTGCAACTTTTTGAATGTGTGAGCTACAGGTTAACTTAGCATCCAGGATTATGCCCAGATATTTAGCCTCTTGGCTCACTTGCAACTGTTCATTGAAGAGGTCTGACAGTTTTAGCCTGTCCAATTTCCTTCTTCTAGTAAATGGAACCAGTACCGTTTTCTGCGGATTTACACTTAGGCTCTCTTTGGTGCACCACCTCTCCACAATTCTTAGAGCTTTTTGCATAATCTCTGAGACTGTGTTATCAAATTTCCCCGAGATGAGCATTGCCAGATCATCGGCATACCCCTGGGTATAATAACCTTCCCTATTTAGTTCGACTAAGAGCTCATCCACTACCAGGGTCCACAACAGGGGTGACAAAACGCTCCCCTGTGGGCATCCTTTGGCAGCTTCCACCTCCATTGTCTCACCAGAGAGGGTTGATTGAATTTTTCTGTCGTGGAGCTTGTTACTGATCCACCTGCAGATGGTGTCTTCTACCCCACGGTTTCTTACTGCAGCTATCGTTGACACAAAGGAGGTATGGTCAAAGGCTCCCTCAATGTCAATAAAAACTATCAGTGCGATTTCTTGGTAGTTAATTGCCTCCTCAATTCTCCGCACTAGTTGGTGAAGAGCAGTTTCGCATGATTTCCCCGATTGATATGCATGTTGATGGGGATAAAATAGGCTTCCTGAGGGAAAGCTCTCTCTGATGTGTCTTTCAATCAGTTTCTCTATCAACTTTGACATAAAGGAAGATAGATTGATAGGTCTATATGACTTTACCTGAGAAGAGTCTCTTCCAGGTTTGGATATGAAGACAATTCTAGATTTTTTCCAGACAGACGGGATGTATCCCGTTGCCAGGCTTGCTCGTAGTAGTCTACAAAGCTTTGGTGTGAAAATCTCTTTCCCTTGTTGTAGTAACACAGGTATTATGCCATCAGGACCAGAAGCTTTGTATGGATTAAACAAATCTATGGCCCATTCAATACTTTTGTGGGTAACGATTTTGTTTGAAATTTGCGTCCGTTTTTTCAGCCCTTATAATCGGGTTAATGAGGTTTGGCTGATGCTCGTCTGCAGGATAAACTGCATGTGAGTCTGGAAAGTGTGCTTGAAGAAGAAGCTCCAAGGTTTCTTTACTTGTTTTCGTGAATTTCCCATTTGGCTTTAGGATTGTGCCAACGGGTTCCACAGGATTTTTAGCCAGAATCCTCTGGAGTCGTGCTGCTTCAGAAGTGTTTTCAACTTCTTGACAGAAGTTCCTCCAGGAGTCACTTTTGGCTTTGCGTATTTGTTTATTATACTCGGTCAGTGATTGATAATAATTATCTCATTCACCGGTTCTTTTCGCCTTGTTGAAGAGTTTGCGTGTGTTTTTCCTTAGTAGTGCTGGATCCGAGTTCCACCAACTAACATCTTTGTTGGTGGCTCGTCGTGTGACCCGGCAGTTATTGTAATATGAGTTTAAAATAGCCTCCTGAAGTTCAACAGAGGTTAGCTTGATATCAGTACTATTTTTAATCTCATTTTTGAAATTAATTAGATTGATTTGTAGATCCTGCTTGTAATTCTCCCAGTCCGTATTTCTCGGATTACGATACTCCGAAACTGGCTTATCAAAAACTAATTTCCATTCGAATGTATCTATGGTTCGAGAGTGACGGTTCCTCGGACACATGCCAACGAGTTATCTGAGAGCTAATACGAGAGGTAGCCAAAATAATATCGATAATCTCTTCGCGAGTTCGTGTTTTAAAAGTTGGTTTGTTCCCCTGATTCAGTATATCCAGATCTCTGGATACAATAAAGTCAAAGAGATACTCACCCCTTCTATTGACGTTGCTGCTACTCCATGCTACATGGTGAGCATTGGCGTCAATTCCAGCTATGAGTTGCAGGTTTGATAGCCTGCAGTACTCAACAACCTGTTGTAGTTCCTCAGTTGGAGGTGGGTTAGGAGAGTCAAATGGAAGATATGCTGAAACGATTATTATCTCCTTCAGATTTCCTTCCATTTGTGTTATTAATTTAATAGCTACTTGATCCCTGCAATAAAAGTTCATCAGTTTTAGAGCGTAAAGTTCTTCCTTGACAAAAATGCAGGATCTCACGTTATCAAGGTTTCTATAATATATTAGCTTACCTTTGACAGTTCCAAGACCTGATACTTTTCCCCTGAAGAGCCAGGGTTCTTGAATCAAGGCTATGTCTATGTTCTTGGAGACCAAGTATTTACAGAGGGCAGCTGTTGCCGTCTTGCTATGCTGAAGGTTTGCTTGTACTACCTCCAGCGTCATCTTGCTTGTCGGTCTTCTTTGACACCCTGAAGGTTATCTGAGATAGACCTAAGTAGGCTTTAAATCCCACTTTGCTCAGTTCCTTCAGGGAGTTCTCATCAATCGCAAGGACTAAGATAGTGCCCTGAGTTTTGATACGACTGGAGATCACTCTCCATTCCTCAGTGGCCAGATTTTGATTCTGCGTTTTCAGCAGAGGAAGGATCTTGGTGGCTTCTTTGGCCTCCAGTAAGTCAGTGGGGATCCATACCACCACTCTGGAGGTTTTAACCACATCCTTTGCTGTTCCAACACGAAGGTTTGCCCCTTCCCATGGTTGAAGTTGTGGCGTCTTTTCCAGCAGCCATTGCTTCGAGGTATCATTTGCACAGGACACGTATAGCACACCAGCATGAGCGTAGCTATTTGTGAACTGTGGTCCAGTTCCAGGCGCACACTTGAAAATGTCTTTAGTGAGAGCCTGTTTAATCTTTTTTTTTTTTTTGTCCTGTTGGGAAGGAGGGGAAAATCTTCTAAAGACACTCGGATAATCCGTCCGAGCGTGTCGGATTCGACTGGGAAGGAGGCCCAGCCGCCTGCCGACTAAAAACCCCCCCTTCATTTCGCGAGCCACGTCGGGACCACCGTTAGGTATTGCTTCGACGTAGCGAGCACCATTCCATTAATCCAACCCTTGCTGCCTCCTTTCTTCCGTCTCTTTATTGCGCTGTCTCTATACTTCTCCATTTCTCCTGACTCTCTAACATGTGCGGTATGATGTTTTCTACTGTAAAATTTTCGCCTATTGCCCGGGCTGCTCTTTCTCTTGTCTGGTTCCAGTTCCTACACTCTAATACGGTGTGTTGCGGTGTATCCGTCTCCCCACAGTAAACGCATTCGTTGTTGTCCGACAGTCCCATTCTTAGTAAGTAGCTCTTAAAGCAGCCATGCCCGATTAAGAATTGGGTGATGAAGTACCCTACGCCTCCGTGTTTACGTGTCACCCAGGGAGTAACATTGGAGATTAACTGTTTGGTCCATCTTGCCGTGTCGGTGTCCTGTCTCCATTCCTCTTCCCATTTTAACAGCGTATGGTTCCTCTTCTCCCTCTTCTGTGCCTGTCTGTCTTCGCCACTTAGATACGTGCGTTTTTGTACCAGCAAATGAATTGGTATGACTCCTGCTACCACTTGGATGGCTCGTGTTGAAACCGTTCTGTAAGCACTGGCTATGCGAATGGCTGCTCTTCTCTGTGCCTACTCCAGTCTCTTTCTATGTCTAGCCCTCTGCATGTACACGGACCATACTGGCGCACCGTAGAGTATAATGGAGTGTACTACAGAGCACAGTAATCTCCTCTTTCCAGCTTTGGCTCCTCCTATATTCGGTAGTAATCTACTTAGGGCGACTACCGCTTTATCTGCTTTTTTCGCCGTTTGTTCGATATGGGCTCCCATATTCATGTTCCTGCCGAAAGTAATGCCCAGGTATTTAACGCTGTTCTGACTTCTTATGATTTTGTCTTGAGTCCTAATCTCCACTGACGTTAGACTCCTCCTACCGACTAGGATCACCATTTCAGTTTTTTGTTTTGCAAGTTGCAGCATTTTACTTTCCATCTAGTTTTCAATTCTGGAGAGCGCCCATTGGATAGTTTCCTCTATTCTTGTCTTGTCCCCACCTCTCACTACCAAAGCCAGATCGTCAGCATAGCCAATCATGGAGACCTCTTTTAGCAGGTCCAGGCTGAATACTTTGTCGTAATATACGTTCCACAATGTGGGGCCCAAAATGGAACCCTGTGGAACGCCGCATGTCACTTCCATCTGCGAGTTATCCCCTACACTTATACTCCTGTCTTGCAAGTAGCTACGTATTAACCTCACAATATAAGGAGCAACGCGCTTTTTTTCCAGTGCTGCCATTATTCCCTTCCAAGGGACAGAGTTAAAAGCATTTCTCACATCTAGGGTGACCAAGACTGCAAACTGGTTTATCCTGTCCTTTTCTGTTCCTTTTGCTAGGCTAACAACTTTTTGTATGGCATCCACTGTTGACCTGCCTTGTCTGAACCCGTATTGATTTTCGGCAAAACCCCCTTTGTTATTTATATCGCTTAATAGTCTTTGGTTTATTACATGCTCAAGAAGTTTTCCCATTGTATTTAACAGACAGAGGGGCCTGTAGGTTTTATCCTCACCCGGTTTTACTGGCTTTTCTATAAGGATCAACCTGCCAGTTTTCCATATTCTAGGGAATCGTCCGTTCTTGATTACTGTGTTTATCAAGTTACGTCCCGCTTCTCCGATTTTTTCTGCTCTTAATTTTACCACCTCTGGCGGGAGAGCCTGTTGAATCTGCTTAGCATGTTCTGGGGTTAGTTTGCCCTCAGGGTAGGTTTGCAGAGTAATTGCCATCTTAGTGGCTGAAAGGGATTGCCTGTAGGACTGTCCCTCTACAGAAGTACTGGGTTTGTCCTTCGAGTCGTCACCCTTAATCTTTTTTATTTCCCTTTGAACAGAGGGGGAGGGAGTGCTGCCCTCCGTTTGGGTTCTCTTCTTAGAGAGTTGAACTGGGTCTTTAGTAATCCCCAGTTCTTTGCTCTGACGGTTTGCCCTAGGTTTTCTAGGCCTAATGGGCTCCCCTCTAGCTTTTGCCGCTTCTATAGCAAGTCGACGGCGTTGTGAACGTGAAAGTTTTTTCTCATGCTTACTTGAAGTTGAATTGGCTTCAGGTTGGGCTTGAGATTGGGGTTTTTCCTCGGGTTGTGTACTGCCCGGAGGATTTGCCCCAATAATACTCGCCACCAAGGAGGGAGAGATTTGACCTAGGTCTGTCTCAGTCTCCATCGGGGAGGGTGTAGACTTAAAAAGGAGTTCTAGGCTTGAGTTTGAATTTGAGTTATCTGTATCTTCCATGTTGTTCCCACAAGTAGCTACAGACTAAAAATAAGTGGCTTTATACAGTGGGGTGCGTCCAGTGCCCCAAGGGAGATCCAGTAGGGACTGATCATCTAGACAGCCACGCATCCCTTGGCCTGGTCTCACTACCATAGGATTTAGGTTTTATTATTGAGGTTTACTCCTCTTGGTCCGGGCGGTGAAGCCAAGACCCCCAGCACAGATATCCCTTGTAGTACATGCTTACAGAAGAGATATCCATGTATGGTATAACGACAATGACGTGACCAGAGGTTTGTCTTTGCCGGCATCATTATCCCAAGTGCAGACCCTTAGCCACGATACGACAGCTGGGCTTGGGGGATGTTTATCGACTTCTCAGTCGAAGCCATCGCTAGGATCGCATATCACTGATCGTTGCCAGTGATACCCTGCGGTCTTCCTTGTTGTCAGGCGGGAGGTGCAAGACCTGAACAACTTGGCTGCACTGCCTTGACATGAATCTTCACAGCGTTTATAGCCGTTCAGTTCAGCTGGCAATGCTCGACCCCCGCTGTTAGGTTAGTAAACAATTAAATTTTTTTGACGTTTACGCGTGAGCATTTGACAACCATTTGTATGTTCAGAAACATCGTTCAGCCACTTACAGCTACTGTAACTCAGCAAAAAGCAAATCCCTAAGTTAGCGCTATCCCGGCTGAACGCACCCAATGTGTTCCAAGGATTGCTTACACAAGATCTAGAAATTACCTGGTTTGGTTTAACAAGGAAATAATTAATGAAGTAAAACAAAAAAAAAATACTTCCATAAACATAAAAACAGATCGGATTAGCATCTGCAGGAGTATAAGCGAAAAAGGGCGGTCCGTAAGAATAAAATAACTAAAGCATATAAAAATTAACAGTCTAACTAATGTAAATAGCTTTTGGAAATTTGTAAAATATATGGAGAACCGTAACTGTGACATAAAACATCGATACCAAGGTGATGAAATAGCAAACAACAATGATGTTGCCAGTAAATTTGCTACATTTTTTTGTTCAGTCGTTAATACTACCTCAGTGTATAATATACCTAGTAGTAGTAGTAGTAGTACTAGTTGTGGGGTGACTGATGTCAAGCAAGTAGGCCCTTTTTGCCAACCCCGTGGACAAGGTCTAGGCATGCAGAGTACCAGGTACCTTAATTCTCCTTAGAATTTTGCCGAGACTAAGGAGTTCCAACCTTAGCAAGGGATCTTTTACATACTACACATCGTAGTAACATGGGATCCACGGCTTTACATCATTTCCGAATGATGGCATTCTGTAGAGGTGTTCATCTGCATTTTGTTATTTTTTAAAAACCTCATCAGGATCGGCGATCGAACTCTCGACCTTTGGATCAGTAGCCAGAGTGCTTAACCACTGAGCTATGGAGTTGGCATAATATACCTAATCTTATTGCACTCAGATCTGTTTTCGATTAGCACTTTTGAATTGGAGAATGTTAACAAAAAACTGTTAGATCCAAAGAAACCAAAAAAATCATGTGCTCCAGACCAAATTCTACCTCCTTCTATAAATCCTGCCATGATATCTTTAACGAACCGTTGTTGATATTATTTAACTTAATGCTGAAAGCCAATATTTTTCCAGACCAGTGTAAT
The DNA here is from genome assembly GCA_940337035.1 of Agriotes lineatus. Classification (NCBI taxonomy): domain Eukaryota; kingdom Metazoa; phylum Arthropoda; class Insecta; order Coleoptera; family Elateridae; genus Agriotes; species Agriotes lineatus. The sequence continues at coordinate 5,123,398 of OW679195.1, forward strand.
TTAACAAGCACTTCCCCCATAAATTAGGTAGTCAGACAGATGTTGAAAATTACAGAGCAATAGCTATTCTTTCCACGCCGGCTAAAATTTTTGAGCAGTTATAATCCAGTTATTATAATAATAATAATCTTTGTTTATTAGCAAATAGCTAGCAAATAAATACATAACATATTCACACAAGAACTAAGAAAAACTTAACCTACAGTACAATAGAACTTTTAATATAGGTAACACAAGCTTTTTTAAATTTAACAAGGTTATCACAGTTTTTTACATGCTCAGGTAACTCATTATATTGCTTTAGTCCTTTATAGTACAAGGAATTTTTGTCTACGTTAGAACTAACTTTCGATAAGTAAAAGTTATCTCTTGAACGGGTGTTATGCTCATGCACATCTCTAACAAATTTACAGTTACTAAGCAGATGCTCGGGTAACCTATTATTTAACATCTTAAATATAAATACCATAGTATTATATGTAACAGCCTGTCTTACACTTAACAAATTAGTAGCATTTAGCATATCAGTTCTTCTAGTATACCTGTTACAGCCTAAAATTATACGCAGAGCTTTATTTTGTTTTTTCTGAAATGTATCTAATTGTGTGACATTCATCAGGAATAACAATGAAGAACAAAAATAGAAATGGGGAGCAATAATTGTTTTATATACTGTTAATTTTGCCCATTTACTTAAATTTTTTGACATACGTCCCAGTACATTTACCTTTTTTGCTATTTTATTAGTGATATATTTAAAATGTTCAGAAAATGACAAAGTATCATCTAATATACAACCTAGATATTTAAATTGAGCTACTCTCTCGATATTTTTATTATTAATTTTCACAACATTATCTGAACTAAAATCCAACGTACAATTTTTATTTTTTATTATCATCATTTTTGTTTTTTCAAGATTAAGTTGTAGTGAATTATTATTTAACCATTCTAATAGATTTTTTAATTCATTATTTAGAATATCTATTATTTCATCCACCTTATCTCCCATTACATAAATTATTGTATCATCAGCAAACAACTGTACTTTACATTTACTAATTACTCTTACAATGTCATTAATATATAATATAAAAAGCGTCGGACCGAGCACCGTCCCTTGAGGCACGCCGTATTCTGTTCGTTCCCTAGATGATACATCTCCATACCGTGTCATTTGACTTCTGCCATGTAAATAGTCACTAAACCACTCCAGTATAGGCTGTCCAAAACCATATCTTTCCATTTTAAGCAACAATATGTCCCTGTTTATAGTTTCAAAGGCACGTTTGAAATCCAAAAACACTACACCAATCAGTTTTCCTTCATGTAGAGCACCTTTCCAATTAAACAACACACTCTGCAAAGCACTCTCACACGAGTTTTTACTTCTAAAACCAGCTTGATAGTCTGTAAGAATGTTGTTTGTTTCGATATAACGCACTATTTGCTCATTAACACAAAGTTCTAACAATTTTTCGTATGGTGGAACCATATTAATGGGTCTAAACTCTTCACAGCGTATAGTTGCAGGTTTCTTTTCTATAGGCACAACAGTACTTGTCTTCCAGTTATCTGGGAATTTTCCATATTCCAAACTGCAATTAACTAAATTTAAAATTTTATCACCAATTGTTTCAAATGCTGCTTTAAGTAAATTAACAGTAATGCCATCTGTGCTACTTTCCTTGGTCCTCATTTTTGTTATAATTTTCCTTAGGTCACACATTTCTAGTTTACTGAATTTCTCCATTTTACTTCGGACACTTATCATTTCCACAGTTTTGTTAAGCGTTTTAGTACGAGCTATATTTTGTGCAATTTCTTTGATACTGTCTATGAAAAACTTATTGAAATGCTCACATATTTCTCTGTCTATCACCAATTTTCGATCAAAGAATATTTGATTTTTAAAGCTTTCACTTCCTTTCGAGTCTAACAGAGTTTTAAGTGTTTTCCACATTTCCGAAGCATTGTTTTTTACTTGGTCTATTTTTTCATTGTAGTAATTGACCTTTGTATTTCGTATTATCGTTACAACTTTATTTCTTTGCTGTTTATACTTCTGCCAATCTTCCTCCGTTTTAGTTATTACCGCTCTTTTATACAATTGGTCTCTCACTTTTATTTCTTCATTAGTTTTCTCATTCCACCATTTTTGGCTTCCCCATTTTCCATATATAATCTTCTGTTGTTCCGGAGCAAATTCATTTAATGCAGATAACAAATTTTCTACCAAAGCATTAGCCAAATCATTTACATTTGTACTTAAAGGCCATGTCATATCTATTAATTGAAGCTGAAAACTGGTCATGTTCATGTTTTTGTAGTTTCGGAATTTCACGGATCTATACTTCTCACTGGACACTTCATTCTTGAGATTCACAGAAATAATTGAGTGGTCTGTTATTTTAGGTGTAGAATGCACTTCATGACTGATATTTTTTTGATTTGTTAGCAACAGGTCAATTCTTGTAGAAGATTCCTTTGTTACACGTGTAAAACTATTAACGAGTTGATAAATACCACATTTACTGATCAAGTCACTGAACTTTTTTGAATAAAATGAGTTTCCTGCTAAGTCAATATTGAAATCGCCTAATACTATGAAGATACCGTCAAGGCTTATGCTTTCAACAAAATCTTCAAATTTTTCCAGGAATTGAGAATGGCTCGTACTGGGAGAATGGTATAAACTGTAGATGTAGTATTTCTTTCTGTCTATAGATATTTCAACTCCTGTTACCCACATGTTCATGTTGTCCTGAATTCTTACGATTTCACTGTATTTGTACCCCTTTTTTATATAGATTATTGTACCACCTGTGTGGACACTTACAGATAAACTACATATCGCATTGTATCCAGGAATGTCAATTTCAGTTTGTGTATAGTCTTCAGTAACATGTGTCTCAGAAAGGCAAATAAGTAGTGGTTTATTCTGATTCACCATCCATAACAGTTGTGTTTTATTTGTATTTAATCCTTGTATGTTTAAATAAATAATTGTTTTCTAAAGTTGCTATATATTGTTTCGGTCACGGCGAATATCAGGGTAGTCGATCTTTTCCTGTAATTGATTAACTGTTCTTTTATATGCCTCACATATTCTGTCATTAGCCTTATGTTTCATATTTATATTGGGAACTTTTAATACTTCAATTGCATACTTACAGTTCACACAGCAAATATCCCTTGATTTGCAATCTGCCGATTTATGTTCACCTGTACATATTTGACAAGTTGGTTTTTCTTTTTTGCAGTCCTTTGCTATATGGCCGTATTTCCAACAATTAAAACATTGCTTTACATTTACGCTATCTTTATAGAAACACGATTTCCAACCAATATGTATTTTTTCTTTTGACTCAATACAATTGTATGTGTTTTTATCCACTTCAAGAATGATATTCATCATACCTTTTTTGTTCTTGAATGAGTGTACTAATTTTAATTCTCTACTATTGGGGTCTATGTTGATAGTGTTTTGAACAACAATTTTTTCTAATAAATTTCCTACATCTTCCAATTCTACCGGGCTTATATCAAACACAATTATCCTTGGATATCTTTTGTGTGGAATTTTTACTTCATAAGATTGTCCCAGTGATGACTTGATACTATCACATACATTTTTAACTTCCCCTTCTTGTTTCTCACTACATTTGATTGCTACGCCCCCATCTTTAACATACTTCATTCTTGAGACTCCTACTCCAAGACTGCACGGATTGATTTTCTCTTCAATTCTCTTCTTTGTAGTTTCACTTGTTTGATTATTATCCTTTAGTTTGATTATAATTGTTTCTTCTTTTTGTTTTTTTACGGCTGCACTATACCCCATATGTTGCATTGTTGACGTTTCTTTTTTTAATTTTTCTATTTCTTCCTTCAGTAATCTTATTATTTCCATCTTATCTTCTATCAAAGATTCCTTGCTTTCTACTAATTTTTGAAGCAGTTCAAATGTTTCTCCTTTGAGACATTTTGGACAATAAAATTTCATGCAACGACTGCTTGATAGCTGCAGCACTTTTATTTCTGATGCTGTCAGCTTTCCACATTCCCTACATACAATTTGATCGCATCCATCACAACTAAACGCTTCTTTGTTCTTCACCTTGATTTGTTTACATATCTGGCAGTTCATCTTTTAAGGATAACTTTTGCACTTTTTAGCATCTATTTAAACTTTCGTGGGATTAATCTAATCTTGACTTAATTATTACGAAATTCTAATTCTTTGTGGTTTTTATTCGTAGTTTTTTTGTTATTATAAACCTAAATGCGGTCCTGCCCTATTTACGTATTTAGCGCTTATTTGTTTACTGCTCAAGCGGCCGACCTCGCTCGCCCGTCTTGCACCGGCGCTTCTTATCTCGTTTCGCGATTATTTAGATTTATTTCCTTCGCGGGGTTTGTTTACGCGTCGTTCTTGTCGTCCTTCAAAAATGCACCCAGCCGTAGCCGTATGAAACACTGACGCCCGTATTCATAGTCGTTCGCCGGAGTTTCGTTATGAATAGTATGTTGGCGGCACTGTACGTCTATGTCAAATTCGAGGTTAGCAGGTTAGATTTGGTGTCAGTTTCTGTCAAAACTGACTGAAAACCTAACCTGATCACCTCGAATTTGACATAGACGTACAGTGCAGCCAACATACTATTCATAACGAAACTCCGGCGAGTCGCCGGCGATCCGCTGGCGAACGACTATGAATACGGGTGTTAGTCTGTGATGAACAGCATGGCTTTACGGCAAGTCACTCAGTCGAGATTAATTTAGTTTATTTTACCGATTATCTAAGCAGTGTTATCGATGGGAGTGGACAAGTAGATGTTTTATACATGGACTTTGCAAAAGCAAAGTAAAATGTGATTTATTATTAAAAAAAACTGCATTCATTTGGTTTTAGACTGAACTTTCTCAATCTATTTAAATCTTACTTGCAGAATAGGTATAAGTTTGTTAAATTTAAGAAGCCGACCTGAGATTAATTAATTAAAATAATCGATGGTAGTAAAAAAAATCGCAGATCAATCCCCTTACAGTTTATACACCACGGCAGCTGTGAAAACTCTACTTACCGCGATGGCCGAGCTAAATTAATTCGAAGGCCGGGACAACTATCTGCTTTGAATATACTAATTACCGCCAAGGGCGGCTCTAACCTTGAGTTCCTGGCACTCGCTAATCACTGACGGAAAAACTGGTCAGGGGTTGCTATACCAAACAGCCAGGAGTTCCTCAATGGGCTCGTGATCGAAGCATAATCACTTCCCAGGTTGAAGCATTAAGACTGGACATTATCCGGCAGAGTCGAAAATTAGAGCAGCACGGCGACCTAGCGTCCCAGATCGAATTTTCCGGCTTTACAATATTAATTAAGAGCTAAAGAAAATGTAATTACTATGGGAAAAACAAACAGAAAAGGGCCATCGTACCTAATTCGGATTATCAGCCCTTAGAAACGAAATTAATTGTCGTGGCTAAATAAGCACACACCACACCTTCTTAGAAGCGAGTTGCTTAGTCGAAATGCAGGAAAAGAATGCTCGCAGATCGGCCAACAAGCGAAAAACAGCTGAAGGCTGGAGCGTCGCGATAGCCAGCGATTTGGGTTTTCCAGAATTGATACAAAATGAGCGAACTAATAATTTGAAATAATTTGAAATACAATGGATTATAACTCAAGTAAAAATATACAGGTTGGCCTGAAATAGATGAGTAAATGGCGAAACAAACAAGCGGAGCCAAAGAATTGTTTCAAACTACCTCGCAAAAATACTCAACTCCCTCAGGTGTTCCACAGGGTAGCAACCTGGGACCAGTCCTCTTTCTCATGTTCATAAATGACATGCCAGGCATTGTAAGCGACTGGAATTAACTTCTACTTGCTGATGATTTTGAAGTTTTTCGGAGAAGATCAAACTGCGCATGATGCCAATCTATTGCAGCAGGATCTTCTAGCTATTTCAAATTGGAGAGTGCAGAATGATCTGCTGTTTAATGTTGAAAAATGTAAAGTCATGACGTACGCACATAAAACCAACGGTGTAATGTTTAACTATAAAATTAACAATACAGTTTTAGACAAATAAAATTCAAGACTTAGGAGTAATAGGAAAATATTGTTACACGTTTATAAAAAATCTAGGATTCTTAATGCGGTTTACCTCAGAATTTAAAAACGCCAAACCAATAATCTTACTTTATAATATAGTAATATTGTTAGATCAAAATTAGAATTTGCATCCATTGTTTGGAATCCAAACATGAACAAACAATTGAACAGTTCAAAATAAATTTATAAAGTATTTGTGCTTTAAGCAGCGGGGTCAATATCCATTCGTTCTGATCTTGGGATTTACAAGCTTGGCCTGCGGAGGGAGATGGTAGCAATATTTTTTATGCACGAATTAATCAATAACAAATCAGACTGTCCCATGTTGCTGCTCTTGGTGAAATTATACGAGGATGGGCTGAAAAGTCCGTGGAATGACGGATAGATGGCGCTATTTCAGTCAATTTTTCTGATGCATTGGAAAGTTCACTCCTTCAGACCGTCAACTGTCAAATTTCAGATCGCTGTGTCATTAGTTTCGGTGTGACAGAGATTCAATTAAGAGCGTGTCAGAGTTTTGTACGAGATAGATGCTGTTGAAATTCGTGCTGTCACTAAGTACTTCTTTTTAAAAGGTTTATCAGCAACCAATATTCATAATGAAATGACGGATGGTTTGAAGGACTCGGCTCCTTTATTTTCCGCTGTTGATAAATGGGTTCGTGAGTTTAAATGTCGTTGTACAGATGTTAAAGATGCACCCCGTAGTTGGCGACCAAAATCTGCCACTAAACCAGAAATTATCAAAAAAGTACATACTTTGGTGTTACAAGACCTTCGGTTAAACGTCTGAGATAGCGGAGGCTGTAAACATCTCCAAAGAACGCGTACGCACATTTTGAGTGAAGAGTTGGGCATGAAGAAACTGTTCGCGAGGTGGGTGCCACGACTGCTGAGTGTTGATCAAAAATTTGTGAGAATGCAAATTTCTCATGAATGTTTGGATCATTTATACGCCGGAAACAAAACAACAATCTAAACAGTGGCGGCACTGGGGTTCTCCGCCTCCAAAGAAGGCAAAGGCTGTTCCATCTGCAGGGAAAGTAACGGCTTCAATTTTTTGGGATTCCAAAGGTTTCCAAAGGAATATTTGTGGAGTAATTCTAATTATGGTCGATTATCTAGAACAGGTCGAAGCCCTCTCGGATTATTATCTATTCCCTCAATTGAAAAAAAAACCTAAAAAGACAAAAATGTTTGTGTAACGAAGAGGTAATAGAAGCTGTGGAGGGTTGGTTTGCTGAGCAAGAAGAAACCTTTCTTTTTAAATGTTAGAGGCATTGGACCGCTGTAAAAAGTGTATTGATTTAAGATCAGACTAAATTGAATAATAATGTATTTTCAAATCCAAATTTTAGTTGTTTCAATAGTACGCTAAGAACATATCAGTACCCCCTCATATGTATGAATTCATCTATGATTACGATTCTAATTATCAAAAATTTAGTATTCCGAGATTCCCAGGTCAACATTGTAATGGTACTTTAACTTAGCCTTTTACTCTACTTTACTATGAATTTATAATGCCCTTTGTTTGCTACTTTACAAAGTCGTAGAAGCACAAGACCCGCTCTTACCTCAATGTCGCTAAGGGAAATGTCAATATTGCTCTTGTAGGCCTGCTCGTGATCACCTATAATGCTGTAATTATAAATGCAAACACTGACAAAAATTAAAACCAAACAGTTTACATGAAAAGATATGCAATCTGTAAAAGAAACAAACATTCAAGAAAGTACATAAAAGAATACACAATGTTAATTGATAAATGCGCAAACTTGATTCGTAATCTAACTGCAGTTTTTATATCCCGCACACAAATTTATTTAATGCAGTCCTAGTTATATTAGCTTGAGGCAGCTGCAGCAATGTGTCAACAAGATGATGCAGTGCTTTATCCGAGCTCTGCGAATTCAGCAATTACGCGCACGTGGCTTTTTAGCACGTAATTATTGCATAATGCGTTGTAACAACAGTTAATTACTTATTACGGCTTCGAATTTTCCCAATCTTCCTGGGCCATCCATTCACTCGTAAAGTGTAATTACAGTAACTAAACTTGCCTTTGTTTAGTAGCAAGATGTCCAGGAGTTCAGCTCCGGGGGCTGACAAAGTTGACAGACTTCCTTGAAGCTCAAACGGCAGCACAAATCGCAGCTTCTAGCTATGACCTGCCGCTGAGTCTCGGGGATGCTACCACCAGCTTACATTTGTAATATTTCGCATATTGTCCCTTTGGTGTTGGGGCGACACGCACAGCTCGCTTATTGGCCTGTAACTATCCCTCGCGCCGATGTTCGTGCACAATTTGCACCAAACTGTTATGTCACTCTGTCGCATGCAGTTCTAATAATAAATGCACGGGACCCGTATTCCGCTGGCTTGTATTTTACTATTCGAACATGCAGAATATTTGTGACAAGTTTAAATATACAATACGTTACAATCTAACTACTACAATATAAGAAATACAGTTTAGTTTTATTCCTAGCAGAATAATGGTTAAATACCAGGGTGATTATTAACTGCGAAGGTGACACAAACCGCACCTTTACAACATCTTTAACGAATGGGTAAAATCTTTTAAAAACCAAATACTTCAGCATTACTTTAAGAAATTTGTAGTTGAATGGTAAATTGTTCGCACTCGATGCCTTACAATTTATATTTAAGCTTTGTTTCTTACGCTTATAATGTACGTCTTGCTGTACAACTGGCACCACACTACTTTCTTATTATATATTGTATGATACCGCTATGCTTATATTAGCATTAGCGTTATTATTATCTATTGTATAAGATGTTTTGTAATATGAACTCGAATTGCAAGCAATATTACTAGGTCTTTGATTCATGTTTTGCTTGCTTTACAATAAATAAATTATAATTGATAACTGTAAAGTATTACATAGGATTTTATTTTTTTTTAAATGTTCAGCCCTCCTACAATTCTATAGAAACTTATAACCTTCAAAGCGGCGTATTTGACAGATGAATAACAGCTCAAAACAACTAAGACGTGCACTCTGGACCTTTTTTTATTGAATACTCAATATAACGCTTGCTTTTTACAACACTTACAGTGAATTGGTGTCAACACTGGTTCGAATACTTTCCCCTTCCCCCCGTAAACGTCCTAGCGATGGTAGAAAATCTCGTGCTGGAGCACGACCCCGACTTGTTGCAGCACCTGACTCTCAACAACATCACAGCCAAGCTCTACGCATGGTCGCTCCTGGAAGTCGCTTTTTCCGAAGTACTCACCCCACCAGAATGGTGTCGCCTGTGGGACCACATCCTAACCAACGAACCGGCATTTCTGCTGACATGCGTTGCCGCATACAGCATCGTTAACCGGAAGACGCTGCTCGCGGTCGATTCGCCAGACAATTTTGAATCTTTCTACCACAATCAAAACGTCATCAATATGAAGCAGCTCATCTCAAAGAGCTACTTCCTGCTAAACAACACGAGCGAGAAGAACCACCCCAGACAATACTTGAACAGTTTCAAGAAGCTGGATGTCGGGTTTTACCCAACCTTCGTGGGCTTTCCTAAAGTCATGATCGACTTCGAGTGCAGAGAAATAAACGACCTGAAGAGGGAGCAAGGACTGATCGACCGAGACGTCCAGCAGCTGCTGAAACAGAAGGAGGCGGAGCAGAAGGAGCAGGAAGCCGCAGAAATGCAGGAGATTGAAAATAGGAGACTGAAAGGTTCGGTTTACACACAAAACTCATTCAGTTGTTTTTACAATATATTAGAAATTTAGTAACTAACTAGATACTTGTAGAAATGGAGAAGGTATGCCGAAGAAAGGTCGCTGACGAAGGCGAGCGAGTGAAGGAACAACGCAGACGGCTCACTGACCTGCACAAACAGCTGCAAGAGGAACAGGAGGAAATGCTCGCCAAGTCCAGGGAGAAGATTGTGGAAAAAAATAACTATCAGCGAAGAAAAACCTTGGAAAAAATCCTGTATGACGTTAACCAAAGTCGAGTGACTGAGGAGATCGAAATATGTAAAGCTGAAACGGAACTGATGAAGCAGTACTCGAACTTGCTGCATCATAAAGTTAGGCTTGAAGACGCCCTCAATGCCGACCTGCCTGTTCCTGGCCCAAGTACTGATTATCAACGCCTGAAACGACAACAGCAGATGTTAGCTGAAGTTGTTGAAGGTGTAAGTAGCAAACGCCTAAAAAGTATCGTCATTAAAGGTCTGCCACTTTTAGATTGTTTCTTGTTTTCAAATTATATATCATCCACATTGTTTCATCCAATGCTATTTTTTTTGCAATAAATTTAGATAAAATTTAAAATCCCTGCACCAACCACAAAGTACAACTTTACAATACATTTTTTGACGTATATAAACTCAGAGTTTCACAATATATGCAAATCAGTTTTATCAAGAAACAACTCGAACAAAAGACAATCTAAAAGTTAAAATAAAAGTTTTTGGATTGAAAATTGTGTCCAGTCACGACTTACAGAACTCCGGTCAATACCACGAACTTTACAGATTCAAAACGACTCCGAATCGCTGAACCAGTTGAAATTCCTCAACATTGCGACTGGCATTACCGCCATGGATGACTTGATTGCACGAATCGAACTGGAGTTGGCCCAACAGAATGCCGAACGCTACGAAAATGTTAACAAAGCACACTCTCACATTAAAGTAAGCCCAATTTTATACTCTTAATTTAGATGATATGCAGTGTCCCAGAACTGCTGCAACGAGAGGACAAATTGATAAAAAATCTGGTCTGGCTTCAAGTTCTAGAAATTAATATAATTGCAACTTTTTGAAATTCTACATCGCTGCTCCAGCCAGCAAAACTTGAATTGTGTTTCAGATAAACTACCTTTCATATAAAAAGTATAGTTAAGTGAGACTTGCTTCCCCGTGTTGCAACAATCCTAGGACATCTATATGTTCTTACAAATACAAAAATAGTTGAATAATATTTACGCAATCACAGGTTCTGTAAAAATTACAATTTTCTTGTGGAAAATTAAAAATTACTTGGTGCACTTGACTTTCCTTCGAATGCACACAATATGTGCAAGAATTCGCTGATATCGTTTACCATGGTGTACTAGATCAGATATTTTTAATTCCTAAATTCCTAAAATAAAGTTAAAACTGACAATATATTACGAAACTCATACCAACTTCTTGCATATGCAGACGATATTGTGATCCTATCAAGAAGAAAGGAAGAATTATAAGATATTCTAAGGAGATTTGAAAAACCAGTCAAAGAAGCCGGCTTAGAGATAAATTAAGAAAAGTCCAACTACGTGATATTAAGAAACAAAGACCAGAACGAAGATCTACAACTGATAACAAAAACTGTGGTGAAAAATATCGCTTCAAAATAGCAAATATCTTAGTGTGCCTTGGTGCTGAAATAACAAGCAGAGGGTGCGCGAGTGAAATAAAAAGGAGAATAACAGCTGGAACTAAATATGCGGGCTCATTAAATAAAGTGCTTAGTTGTAAAAGCTTAACAAGAAAAACTAAAATACATATATACAAGACAATAATTAGACCCACAACGCTTTACGGAAGTGAAACATGGTCAATAACAGAAGAAAGTAGACTTAGGCTAGAAATATGGGAAAGAAGAATCCTACGCAGGATCAATGGAGGACTAAATGAAAATGGCATATGGAGAAGAAGAACCAACAACGAACTAAAAGAGCTATTTAAAGACACGGGGATAAATACGATTTTAACCCAAAACAGGCTGAGATGGTTGGGTTATATACTTAGAATGCCCAATACTGACGTAACATAGATCGTATTCATCACAGAACTGCCAGGAAAAAATAGAAAACGTCGACCTAGAAAAACGTGGTGACAAAATGTAGAGCAAGATATTACGTGTTACAACTTACAAGACTGGCAGATTGCAATAATGAATCGAAGAACTGCTAAAGCAGTTGCTGCACGCATCCGGTCAACATGGCCGTGGATGTGCGTGAGCAGCAATAGCAGGAGGCGGAAACAGTCGGTACACATCTCCAGCCAGCGCAGATCATAGGTGTACACCAGCAAAGAAAGCAGGCTGTGGAATCAGTGGGTGCACATGTCTAGCCAGCGTAGGTCATGGATGTGCATGAATATTGAAAGCAGGCTGCGGAAACAATGCAAATACTTGGCCAGCGTAGGCCATGGACCTGCATGAATACCGAAAGTAGGGCGCTGAAGCGGTCACTGCACCCATCCAGTCAACATAGGAGGTGGACATGTGTGAGCAACAATAGCAGGCTGCGGAAGCTGGTTGTGCATCTTTCTGGCCAGCGCAGGCCATGGATGTGTACGAGCGTAGGCTGTGGAAAACTAGGGTTGTATGCAGTCCCACCAGAAGAACGTGGTGGTGTCTGATTGTCGATGGACGCATGTGAACTATATGGCGGAGACAAAACTTGTGCTAGAACGAGGTGGCATTGCATGTTTGCATGTTAACGCAAGTGACCTACATGTAGGTTCAGCAACAGACCCGCTATAACAAGGCGGCAATGTCTGAGAATGTGAACTGGATGTAGATGAAAAATAAATTTGCTAGAAGGCGGTTCTTACTTGTATTCGAATGTAAATGGATTTGCAGAGTTGCAGTTGTGGGAGAGGTAATTTTGTTGAGTTTGAATTTTGTGTTCTTTGAAATTGAGTATTAAATTGAAGACATTAAGAAAATAAATTCCAAGAATAGGTAATGGTATATCAACAACATGAAATGACCGTTTAACAGGTTTTGTGAAAATTGGAATAACTTTTGTGTAAAAGGTTGATACGAGCGTCAGCCGAAATTTAAAAATTAAGCCGGCACATAACAGTTACTCCAACACTCGTATCGATGAGCCAAAAAAATCCCAAATTCTAAAGAAACGGGCCAAGAGGACAATTCTCGACCCTCTGCAAACAAGGGCGGAAGCAATAAATTCCAAAACACAGTAACAAGTCCGCTCAAAACTCAAGCCGTTAACCGTCACTCACTTGTATTTGTAAAAACGTCAGAGCAAGTACTCGAAAAACGCATTGGACGGGGAAACGAAAATTAAGCTACATAATGAAAGCATCAAAAGCGTCCAAGCACTCGCCGGGGCCATAATTCACGGAGCTCGAGAAGGCAAATATGGGTAACAGATCCTCGGCTGCTCTACAAAATGCAATAAATAAACTCGCCGGTGTAACAAAGGCCGGTGGGCCACCGAAGCCAACCGTTCACTGGCCAAAAACAGCCTTTAAGGGCGCCGGGGTAAAATATTATATATGCAGAAATGGCAGTAGATATTTTAATTACTGGTGCAGCGTCAATTGAACTGTCAAGTATTGGGTATCGAAAATTGCGCAAAATTGCAAGGAAGACGATGGACTGTGGATCAACACTGAATCTATTTAATTAGCGGCACGCGGAATGAAACATGTCCGGAAAATTATAGTACTTCGCACCGGAAACAACAACAGCAAATAATTATCTAAACCAATCTTGTTTAGTATCAAAATTCGTGTTTTTCGGCCAGGACGACAAACCTGGAACAAACAACCCGCTAATTAGACGCGCCAGGAAATTAGCATTACGCATTGCACAATCGAATACTTAAATGAGCGCCCCCAGAAATGTGTCTTCGCGCTACGGGCCAATAAGCACCGAGGGAGCGGAGCACAAAGGAGCTGGCCCCTTTAAATAAAGAAACCCAGGCCAGAAAAAATCACTCTGCCTCGGCGGGTCGAACAAGCTGCCATTCCAGGATCATCAGCCCTCATCTCCAGGAATCTAACCAACCTAGAAGGAAGTCACCTAGTCTGGACTCGATCTATTCGGGAAAGCTGCCCTTCTGGAATCTGCCGTTCCCCGAGCTGTCGCTTCGCTGGACTTGGAGCCTATCGCCTTTGCTGGACTTAGAGCATATCACCTTCGTTGGACTTAGCACAGCCGCCTTCGCTGGACTCTACCGCCGGCCGTCTTCGTGGAACTTGGACGTCGAGCTACTTCAGCTGCCGCCCCCGAGAGGACGATCATCGCCCGCCCCCGCCGCCTACGCCGTTTCCAGCACGTCGAGTTACTTCAGCTGCCTCCCCCGAGAGGACGATCATCGCTCGCTCCTGCCGCCTACGCCGTTTTTAGGACGTCGAGCTACTTCAGCTGCCGCCTCCGAGAGGACGATCATGGCCCGCCCCTGCTGCCTACGCGTTCCCAAGACGTCGAGCCACGTCAGCCGCCGCCCGCGAAAGGACGATCATCGCTCACCCCTACTGCCTACGCGTTCCCAGGACGTCAAGCCACTTCAGCCGCCGCCCCCGAGAGGACGATCAACGCCCGCGCCTGCCACCTACGCGTTTCCAGGACGTCGAACCACTTCAGCCGCCGCCCCCGAGAGGACGATCATCGCTCGCCCCTGCCGCCTACGCCGTTTCCAGGACGCCGAGACACTCCAGCCGCCGCCCCCGAGAGGACGACAAGCGCCCGCTCCTGCAGCCCCAGCCGCTTCTAGGACACTGCGCCCTTCAGCCGCCGCCTCCGAAGGATCCCAACAGCATCCGACTACGGACGCCAATCCGCCATCTTTTTTCTCTTGGTTATATGTATATGTAGTCTTGTTCTAAGTTAATCTGTACAAAATAACTATAATAAATTTTTCTCCGATTAATCAACTATTTAGCAGAGGGTAACGCCTCCTCCCCTCCTTCGACTGCCGTCATTTTTACAACCGCCGCCGTTGAGCTAGTTGGAGGTGTGTTAAGGTTCTTTGGGAGGACTGAGATGGTTGACCCAATGTCAATTAATAGTGTCAAAAAGGTAAAGAAAATTAACCTCTTGTTTGTTTGTCGCAAGCATAGGCAGGGCAAGCTTCCATGCTTTAAATGTTGGGCATGGTATCAGCAGGTAATTGAAGAATTGTAAAATTGAACTTTTGGGCATCATCAACCACCCCAATTTGAGTAAAGTAACTATTAATGAGGATGTCAGTTGCGTTTAAAGCTGGAAACTTCAATATGTGTTCCATTTGACAATTGATAGAGGACTTATCTTTCTGAAGTGCTACAATAGACTGATTGGGGTTGATTGCAGCAGAAAGGTGTGTTGTCTGGCAAGTGTGTCTAGTTGATGGCTCAGCTGGACAGAGTGCTGTAGATGATTCAGGTCGATGACCGTTGGGTGGTCGCCGTCGTTGTGCTAGGGGTTCAGCTTGGCACAGTGTAGTAGACGGATCGGGTAGATGTCTACAATGTTTGCTTGCCTTCGTTGTGGATTTGCGTGTTCAAATCGTTGTCGTGAGTCACCAGGTATTAAGGAAGGTGAAGTAACTAGAATTGTATGTATGTAATTTCTTATAGTGTAAGCTTGATATATTATATACGAGGCACTAAATTGAAATGCGTGTTAACATTGTAAGACATTTTAATAACTTGTTTTATATTTTTTGTTGGATTGTCGCCTTGACAACTAAACAAAGGCGATATGATCACAACAGTAGGTTTATGTGTATGTATATGTATGAATTGTCGATAACCTCATTTTACCTTGCGGTGTAGAGGCTGGTGCTTTATACGCTTGCGTCTGACAGTACTATACTCAACTTGCCTCGGGTTTGAGTTACAAAGTTGGAGCGCGCCTTTCGTGTTTCTCTAGCAACCATTGTGTTATGTGTGTGTCTTGGGGATATGTTGACCTTGGTGGTGTATCCCTTAGCTCTGTGGTTCCGAGTAGAGCACAGTTAATTTGGTGCCCAACTGCGAATGGTCTTACCAAGCCCGATTCCAATCGCCACGGCTGCAAAAAAATTCTGGTCCATGCGGGGTTCGAACCGAGGCCTTCCTTAATGCAAGCCTAACGTTTTCCCAACTGTGGTACCCGACTTCTAATACGTTTATATAAAAAATACAAATCTTTGATATATTCAGAATATTTTTTTCATATCGATAGTAACCTAGTTTGTGCTATCCTTCGTATGGCTTGAACCTGTAGGAAAAGAAATATCAAAATAATAGTAAATTGTATTTAAAAAGCATTCATTTTATCATTTGTGCTTTCTAATTGCTAGACTTCCCCCAAGTTTCGTAGTGTAACAAATTTTGAAACCTATTTATATTGTTTGGCATAAAGAATAAAATTTTATGTTCTATTTAGCTTACTGATAATAATATCGCGACTTTGACCATAGTGGTCTGATATGTCAGTTATGTGATTCTTAAAAATGACATTGTTAGGTGGAATGTTGCTAAAAATGATATCAATTTGAGACTCTGTATTTGAACTGACCTTTGTTGCACCTGCCCCATGTTGCTCAAGACCATAACGAGCCAAGAGCTACCAATGTGAATTTGCTGAGGGGTTTTGATTAGCAAAGTTTATATTAAAGTCTCCGCCCACATCGAAATTCGTCAATATCTCCACTAGGTGACCTATAAATACAAACAATTTTATAAGCCTTATTATTAACCATAAATTCCGATAAGAACTATTCACATTGTCACTTGCAAATAAGGTTGTACCCCCACTTCTGTTACCGGACCTTGAAGAATAGTTTATATCACTCAGCTTGACTATCATCCACTAACTGATGCTTATACATACAAAATATATGGAGCTTCAGTTCATCCAATAGTACTGTAACCTACAGACATTGAGATGGAGTATTGTTACTTTTTCGTGATGATGAGGTGTTTTTCTATTCTCGGTGTGTTATGTATAAAGTTTGATTTTCATTGGACCTTCTCCGATTTGTTTCTAGCACATAGTTACTTTTCTTTCCATTGTTGACTTTATTTTTACTGGAGTGAAATTTAGGTTTGTTCCCTCTGCTTCGCGTTTAAAGGGCAATTGAAGCATTTTAAGGCCATTTTAAAATGTGCTTTACTCTTGTAGCAAGTTTAATAAAGATAATTTTTTATTCAGAACTTATAATGATTACGTGACTTTGTTACGGTATTAAAACAACTTTACGACACCCACCCAAGGTGAGCATCGCACCACGGAATCAGTCCTGGAAAACTGGCACACTTGCCCTGAGATTTGCTAAAAACAGGCTAAAGACCACGGCTAGAACGCTCAGGGAGTCGGGCGTGTTGAGGCATATATATATAGGGTACGTCAAAATTATGAGGGCGCCACCAAGCCTGTCATAACCCGGATAACCGGGCCTGGGCGGTTACACGGGGGCGAAGTATTCAAGACACTCCGTCGATAGGGATACTCGTGAATTATAAACTCACAACGATTTCGTGATGGCAAAAATACTTGGATCATGAAGTGGGGCTTTTTCAGCCACGGCAATGTCACCACCAAGCTTACCTGCACGCTCTGATCTCACTGGCTCCACCGTACATTTATCTCCTCAATGATGGGCGCACGCTGAAACAGAACATGCACAAAGCGACCAAGAATAAAGCGTCTCTTAATTAGATAAGCGTCTATTATTCAATTCTTACATTGGGGCAGCAAAGCGTGCCGCAAACATTGCGTTAATTCTTATAAATAAGCATCAGCTGATGGGCGCACTACTGTTACTAAACAACACCCATAACTGTACAAAATCAAAAGCAGTTTGACATATGAGTCCCACAAAGGGAACGTTTGTTCATAAAAATGCTCACATGATAATTTGGGCAAACACAGCAAAGCCCAAGTGAGGGAAGTGATTAGATCAAAAATTAGCGAGCGACGCCACTTCGCGACAACAATTTAAGATGCGAAGGGTACGTTTTTAACGGTGCACAAGATTTCACATCAAGTTCGCGCACATGCAATTTTACCGCGACCAAACTGGCGTTGCCGCCTTACAGCACGTATGCCAAGAGTTCAGCAATTATTCAATGATTAAGCGCACAGCTCGCGCACGAGAAGTTAGTATGATTCAATGGTTACAAATACCTTAATTTTATTGGTGACGGCCCAAGAGATCGGCATGCGGTCCAGCTGGCGGGAAACAGGTTGCCTGTGGCAATTCATTCGCCGCTAAAACGGCCGACGTGTGAATGGTCTGGATGCGCCCAAAATGGCGACAAAGGCTGGCGCTTCAACAAACGCCGCTACGACGGCCAAACTAGCCCAAGTGATGTCCTACCTCAACGGAATCCTCGCACAACGAGCTAAAGGGAACACTCCCTTACGTGACGACGTAGAACCGGGCATGGAATTCCATCACACCTACGCCTTGGCGTAATAAGATCGCCGCTAACGACACACACACACCTCCCTTGTTCAATCGCCTGAGTTGAACTGCCCCCTTAAGGCGAAACAGTTTATCAAATACTTGCTGAAGCAGCACGAGACGGGAAAAGGTTGACGCCCCCGCCAAGGGCGGAAGCGCCGCACGAACACACACACTATCCGACCTCTTAGATCGACGGCTCTCGGCTGAATCCCCAGCAAAAAAACGTTAGGACGCCTGCAGTCGCGTGAGTCAAAACGGCGTTACCACGTGACTTTCGACAGCCAATGGCGATGCGCCCAATAAAACAAATAAGTTCCGGTAACAAAGAGAGCGCGAGGTCTCGCAGTCGCACCAACAGCGTGATTTCTAGAAGGTTCGGAAATCCTGCGAGCGTTAACACCCGACTGTCAAAGTACCAACAAAGGGGTGCCCCGGATGACGAGAAATACTGCGCTTGAGGCCAAATATGTGCAAAATCATTATTATGGAATTAGGCGATGAAGCCAAATAAGTAACTAAAAGGGTTTAACATACGGGCACGCTGCCCTAAAGCCGAGGTGGCTAATTAAAATACAAAATAAATAACCTGACAACTTTATGAGCACTCTATGCATATTTTCATGTTTCTCAATGAATGTAAAGTTTAATAAAATTCTTTTTTATGTAGACATACGCGAAGTATTTTCATGGGGTAAGTAATGTAGCTGTATAAGTGTTACTTTTCTCAAAGGCGCACTACATAATAACAGTGCACAAAAAGGGTTCTCTATATCTACCCTTAAGTGCTAAATTCTAATTCTCGGTCCATTTTACCAACTGCCCAAATTTGGCAACAATGCAAATTTACATTGGAACATTTCTAGGTGCTGCAGCTCCAAGCCGAAACGAAGAAGCTCGAACTGGAAGTCACCAAACTGATGGACCTTCTAGCAAACTTGAAGACCAAAGAAACCAGTGACAGGCTGCACGAGCTCGACGAAAGTGCTCACCACAGGGATGAGCTGCTTAGCCCACAAAGTAGCCGCTACATGAGACACCAGAAATCGCATGAGCATGCAGACACGATGTCCCGGATTGGCTCCCTCAGTGACGATTTTGGAAAACTAAGGAAACTGATGAAGAAAAACCATGATGGCTATGTTCCTGGACGTTCTTCTATACACTCTGGTAAACTCGACAAACTTACAACATAGTTTTCTAAAATTACTTGTTTGTTTAGCAGCACAGTCAGCAAATGGTAAATCATTTTTAAATATTATCGTGAAGTTAACTTGATGTATTACACTGTTTTGAATAGTATTTTAGTTAGTGTGAAGAGCACTATGTATTTATACAAGAATATTTGTGCGCGTTTAGTTTGCTTAATGAAAAGCACACATTTATTTCATATACAATTTTTTAATTAGAAGAGTTAAATTAAAAACTGTTATACTTTATACAGCCAAGCAATGGAGTAGTCGTATTTTCATCAAATGAAAATTTGGGAAAAGACTGCCTCTTTCTAAGCGGGATTTACACTGCAGCAAGTGGGGACTTTTAAGATCAGACATTGGGAGTGAAAACATCGAATATCGTGTTTGCATGGTCTGGAAAAAATTGAAAACAGTAGACAGATATGCAACGTGACAAATCATTGCAATCTATATTTTGCGATAGTTATTTTTACAAATATTATCTGTCACATAGTTAGAATTATTACGTCGCCAACTCGACAAAAATTTACTTTGGATTGAGTTTTGTAAACTGATAATTATTTCTTGTTAAAAGTTACTGAGAAGCAGTCTGATATTACTTCATGCCCAATCATTTTTTCTTTCATTTGAAACATTACCATTTTTAAATGATTTAATGGTGAGGAAACTCTCCATGTTCAGCCCTAAAAGTCCTCAGTCAGTATAACAGAGTTGTACTTTTACCTAAAATCTATACTCAAAAGCAGTTCACAACCGAGTGATTATAGTTCTCAAGCTAATTATGCAATTTCCTTACTCCACTGCTTAACTGTGCCTAGTATAATAACTCTAATTGTTTTTGTAGACCAAAAGGAGAACAGCATTCAAAGTGAAGAGTTGGCTGCGCTTAGCTTATCATCTTCTTGAACTGAACACTGTAGGATTACAAATGATACCTTGTTCATATCGTTAATAATTTTTTATTGGCACTGCCACACATTTTATGTAGACCATTGTGATATTTACTATTTATACACTTTTCCATTAAAGTATTTGAAGCTGTCTGTATGATTTCTTTATTGAATACACTAAGGTTCTTAGCTACTGCCCCAGAATTTCTCATGTATATTTAAACAGCAAACCAAAGTTGTTTGGTGGCTCAAAATTTATTACCAGTTTCATTTAACTGAGGGATAATAAAGATGCAATTACGATTCACAACTACTATTAACCCTTCAGTACCCGTTTACGGTCTCTGAGACCGAGCAAACACATGATGCATTATATTACTTAATGTGCTAGCGTTAGTTTACCGCCCATTTCACTACCTTCCTATATATTGCCATTGAAGATCCGTATGCAGTTTTGAGTTCATGCGTGCAGTGGTTTAAAAGTTATTTATAATTTCGGTTTCAGAGACCGAAGCGGGTACCCGAGTTGTTTTTATTTTTACCTTTGATATACGACCAATGTGAGGAGAAGGAAGTATTTTTTGCATTTTTAGTAACACTGTTATACTAAAACATTATTATAGTCATCGAAGATTTTATGAGAAAGAACAGGCGCGACTAGAACAGACGATGCGAGATATAATAGCGGAGGAGGATGTTGACAACGCGTTTTATGAAGATGTGCCATCGTCTGACGAAGATAATTTATTGGAAACTAGGGAAATGAACAGTGACACTGAACAGGAAATATCTGATTAGGAAGACGTTAGTGAACAAGAAACTAATGCCATAAGATATCTTATTATTTTTATGGAGGTGGCAGAGAGGTGTCGGACTGCGAGACCGGTGCGGGTACTGATGTCTTAGAATTTTGAACGGGTACTGGAGGGTTAAGCTTGTTACATTAGCTCCTGCATGAAATTCAATTTATGCATAAATAATTAGCTTATAATTTATATGCTCTTAATACAAAGACAAAGCTCAGCGCATTCGTTCTCAAACTCCCTCCCAGAAAATAACCGACATAGATAAGCTCAAAGAGGTATAAAGCCAGGATGCTTGCCCTGCTGAAGCCGCTTAGACCCAGCGACCCATCCCGCCAGCGCTAACTGGAAGTGCTCTTTGGGCCTAGCCACCTGTAGGCATGAGACCCAAACCTGCCTGGGGAAGTCGTCCAGAACTGTAAGATCGTTCCCCCTCCCTCCGGTATCAAAGAGCAACCCTGAAACTGTCCCTATGGTGTTCAGTCGCCGGATCCGGTATCAGCAAACACCTCCTTGAAACCGCTTTATGCTGTTAAAGCCCTCAAGCCAGCCCTTAAACCAACCCTGCATCTCTCTGAAATGGCAACAATACTTCTCCAGAGGTCACGATGAACACATCGATCACTAAGCTATAAGGGTTTACAAGGTCAACTCACTGCCAGTATTAATAACTAAGGGCAAGACCTACCTGTACAGATTAACTTTTCTGTCCATCGGCGAGGTTCTGGAATACCGTCGGATGAAGTTGCAGCTTTTGTTTGGGCTCCCAAAGATAGGACCTACAGGTCTCCCGCTAGTTCCAGCAAAGCTGTTACAGTATAAAACGGTCGTTAAGACCCCTAATAAATTTACGTAGCAATGCTCGCCCCTGCCTGTACCCTCCAGCCCATTTGACTCCGGCTAAGAACTCAATCGTGAGGGGGGTTCGAACGACTGGGTTCAGGGCGAGGTACCACAATAGGGATGGTTGACGATAATTGATTAAAAGGAGATTCGACGGGCGCCACGACTTTTGGGGATGTAAATCTCAATTCCACAGACCATTGGCCAAAAGCCGAAATTCAACAGCCGCTGCCTCGCGTTGCTACCCCCAGGAGGCGCTCCACAGCTGTAAAAGTTTGCACCTATTTTTGGGTGGTCCTCCTGCAGTTGTTTGGGCCCTGTACAATGGAGTATACACAGGGCGACAAGAATACAGGTTCCCGTCGCTTCCAATGAACATACACAAATAAAATACAAGAGTTGAGTTGAAAGAAAATGATCTATTAACTCAGAGTTTACACAGTAGTTAATTATCTTAAGACTGGGACATAGCGTCCATTAAAATCTTTCGGTACCTGAGTCCAAGAATCTACAAGTATAGAATACCCGTTTAGGTTTTTCTCTGTACTTGGAGTCAAATTACCACAATATTTGTACAACTCCAAGCGAGCGATACCTATTTAATATTATACAGCAGAAAATAGCATGCATTGTTCATCGAGTATTTGCAATACGCACACCACTTTTCGAATAAATAGAACTCTTAAAACATAACAATTCACCATACCTTTGTGTTGACGTAGTGCTCCAACAACTGCAGTTTCCTATGAAAACAGACGAGGAGGGCCTCACGTAGGGCGTCCTCTGCAACGTTGCTTGAAGATAAATTAGGGGACGATCGGACGGGTAAAGGAGCGGCCGCCGGCTTACTCGAAGATGCTGATGTATTAAAATCCTTCTTACGAAGACTTGGGACTGGATCATAACGACGAACGACAGAGATGAACGCCCGAAAATGGGAGCAAAACGTCAAAACTCCTCGGAAGGGAATAATGATGAAATGATTAAATAATGCCAATATGTAAAAGAGAAAAAAAAATGGTGTCCAGGGGACCGGTAAGATTGAATGAAACTTGCTACTGCGAGTATGCCTGTCAACGCCGGTGAGTCTACAGAAGACCCAAAGGGAAATAACACACGCGGCGTGACCTAAGAGGCGGAATAGTCCTACAACGAACACGGACAAGAAAGAAAGATAAGAGTGGGTCAGAATAACCTGATCGATAGCTGAACAAACACAGCAAACAAATTATGAGGAAGGTAGAGATTGAAGATCAGTACCTCCCACGAAAGAGCTCCTCCGTCGCTCAATCGTCGTGACGGACACCACATACTACCGCCCTCGGCAAATAAAGCTAAACCAGCATAGCGCGATGAGTCCAATCAGCACCAACAACTAATGCAACCCATAGAGACAGAGTTGCACTCCCAAAAGAATTACGCGCTCTGGCTACTAGATAGGGTGCGAAAGGTGCGAAGCGAAAAGAGGAAGAAGAAAGACGGAATACGTCGGTAGAAAATACGTAAATTTGGGTCGGACCAGAAGGCTAGCATCCATTCCCCGGACCAGGGAAGACGGGCGACATTAAACAAGATGTCCCAAAAGGAATGTTAACCCCCTCGGGGAACCAAACTAAACACTCAACCAATACAATCAAAGAAATCGACAGTCTCACCACATGCTCGACCGTCCTTCCATACTACGAAAGCCGACCATGCCCGAAACAGGCATGGCACGCACTGCGACGACAGGCACGAAACACCGACTGGACCTTAATACCGGGTCAATGGCTAGCTCCTAACAGCACGGTTTTAGAAGGTGGAGAACAAAGATACGCAAAATGTTTGGTAGTTGTCGCCGGGACATGGTTGATAGAAGTGAGAGAAGAAAATAAAGGTAAAGATAGTATACAGAGAAGAATATGACCCTCTACGGTCGTTTTGGTTTAACCAAACTTAAGGCTTGAAAGATTTGTCGAAACCGGGTAAAATAATAGAAAGGTCTTACGTCTACATACGTTTCCGACCAACCTACCAATCGAACGCAGGGATCAATTCTCAAAGTAGTAATTAATACCAACAGGAGCAAATGTCGCAAATACGGGTTTGTCAAAATCGGGAAAAAGTCTTACGCCCTTGAATAGTTCCCTCTAACCGACCAATAGAACTCAGGAAGTATTTGTAAAAATGACAAGCATTAAAAGGAAAAGGGGGAGAAGTATATATAGGAGCCCAAGGTTCTGTTCACGGGTTATCCGGAGAGGGCACGCTGCGCGTCACGAGATCGGCGCATTGTATAAATCCCACAGCAAATATATCTACCCGTGAGCAAATAATGAGCGGCCCAAGGGGGGGGGGATGACCTGAGGTCAAGGTTATCAGCACCACAAAAGAAAATGAATGACAAGGGTGTAGTCGTCCGTTGGGTTAGGTTTTAAGTCTTTAGCTTGCCAGACGCCTTTAAGAATACCAGTTTGATCCGATAATTCATACATGGCAAGCGAAACTTTTCGTTGAATATAAATGAGTCCTACAAATTTAGGTGCTAGCTTGGCGTTAAAGTGTTTAGCCGCTTCGGAAAGTACGTAATTGCGACGCCACACGGTATCACCAACGTTAAAAAGAGAGGGATGGCTACGTAGATCGTAGGCTACCTTCGCGGCTTTGTACGCTGTATCCAGGCGCTTCAAGATATCCTCATAAAGAGACTTCAACGCGGGAGCCGTTGCACTAGGGCTTCACGGTTTGTTAGTTGAATTTGTTCGGAACCCTCCTCGTCAGGGTCATCGGAACTATCTCCCTCCAACTGTATTTCCCTACCAAAGTTTGAAAAATATAGAGTTAGTCTGGTAACTTCATGTACAGCGGTACGCACAGCACATGCAACCTTAGAAAGGTATTTGTCCCAATCTCGATAGTTATCCTTCACATAGGACGCCAACATTGTTTTCAACACTCGGTTAACACGTTCTACCGGATTAGCTTGTGCATGATAGTAGGCGTTTAATAATTATTCTTGACTTATAAGTGTCCGCTAGACGTCGGAATTCCTTACTGCGGAATTGTATACCGTTATCGACCAGTACAAACTGAGGTGCTTCGAAGAGTAAAGAGATCGTCTTCGATTATTCGTGAAATTGTGGCTGCTGTAGCGGTACGCATCGGAAAGAATAGCGTGAATTTCGTGAAATAATCAGCGACCGATAAAATGTACACGTAGCTTTTCTTAGAGCGGGGTAATAGTCCTATAATGTCGATGGAAACCATCTGCCACGGTTTAGTAACGATCGGGTGTCGACATATTAAGCCAGCGGGGCGTTTCTGTTCAAGTTTTTGGGACAAACACGTCGCACAGTGATTAACGTAGCGCACCACATCGGCCTTAAGCTTGAGCCAATAGTAGCGCTGGGCGATACGACCGAAGGTCTTAAAGATTCCTAAATGGCCTGCGGTAGGCTCGTCATGATTCTTTCGCAAAATTTCGGCACGTTGCGGTTTGGAATAACTTTTTTCCAACTGTCCCCTTCATTAAGATCGGGGTACTTGACATTGACATGTTAAAACAACTCGTTATTTATTACTTTAAAATTCGGAAACTCTAAAGGTTTTTCAACAACGCGTCGGCACATACGTCTGTACCAACGGTCAGTTTCGCCAACAGGCGGTACGGGATCGATAGGGCCGGTATCGTCGGGATCGGGAACCGAAACAACATCAACGACAGGTACAGCGCGGGATAGAGCATCCGGAACGACATGGTCTTCTCCCTTTCGATGTTTGATAGCAAAGTCGTATTGTTGAACACGGACGGCCCAACGGGCAAGTCTACCCGTAGGTTCTTTAAGATTGTTGAGACATATCAACGATTGGTGGTCGGTAATTACCGTAAAATGGGTGCATTCTAGATAAGGTTGAAGTTTTTCGATTGCCCAAAGGACAGCTAGGCATTCACGTTCTGTAATCGAAAAGTTTCTTTCAGCTTTCGTTAAGGTTTGACTAATATAGCAAATCATTTGCTCCTGACCATCGATAGTTTGAGTCAAAACGGCTCCGATGCCAATACTAGAAGCATCCGTCTGAACGGTGAACGGAAGGCTGAAATCAGGGCAGGTTAGAATGGGTGCTGATATCAAACAATTCTTAATGCTAGTGAACGCGAGTTCACACGACTCGGCCCACTCAAATTTCTGATACTTCTTGAACAAAGACGTTAGGGGTGCAATAATCGATGAAAAATTTGGAATGAATTACCGGTACCAAGAAGCCATATCAACAACTCGTCGGATCTCGCAAACGTTTTTAGACTGGGGTAAATTTAAAATCGCGGATATCTTGTCGGGATCGACCAAAAGTATCGTAACTCTGGTTAATAAAAATGACACTTATCGCGTCTTAACGTTAAGCCTGCGTCTTGCAGACGCTGCAAAACGTCATCAAGGATCTGTAAATGCTTTTCGAATGACGAGGTACAAATGATTACATCGTGAAGGTATACGAAAGCATATGGTTCAAGTTCTGGCCCTAAGACATGGTCGACAAACCGTTGCCAAGTAGCCGCTGCGTTATGCAAACCGAAGGGCATTTGTGTAAACTGGAACAAACTACGTCCAGGTACCGTATAAGCTGCCAACTCCTTTGACTTATCACTCATTTTGATTTGGTAATAGGCAGACCTAATATCCAAAGAGGTAATAAAACGGGCGTCACGTAGACGGTTTAAAATCAATGCGACATAAGGTAATGGGTAAGCGTCCTTATCAGTGACACTATTGAGTTTCCGAAAATCAACACAAAACCGATAGGAACCATTCTTTTTCTTTACCAACAAAATAGGGCTCGACCAAGCCGATCGTGATCGGTCTACCACGCTTGCTTTGAGCATTTTGTCTAGCTCGTTAACGATATGTTCTTGCATGGCGGGAGAAACTGGATAGTACCTTTACTTAATAGGTGCTGCCGTAGTCGTAATTTTATGCTCAACGTATTTAGCACACCCAAGTTCCGTCTTGGTGTTCGAAAAGTGCTGACTAATCAGAGTATCTAATTGAATTTGTTGTTCTTTACTCAATTTAACTGCAAAATCCCGGTAAGAGTAGTAATGGTTGCTAAGCTTGGTTTCGAGAGTTTCCATTCTCCTCGGAACACATGGGGTACCATACCCACGGATTTTCAAAAATCTATCCCTAAGATCAAAGTGTGCGGTACATCAAGGACAATTGAAACATCAATGGTTATAATCTTATTCTTTAATTGGATTGGCAAGTGGACAGTTCCAAAACGTTCCACAGTCTGTCCGTTCGCTACTGAACACACGGATCGTAACTTCTTATTTAAACGCAACCCCATGGTTCCAACCGGTATTCCATAAAATGGTGCGATTTGCACCTGAGTCTAGCAAAGCCAACATCTCGAAGCCCATAATGTCAACCGTTACATAAGGTCGTTAGTCATCTGAAGACCTTTCCAACACGTACTCCAAAATGACTTTATTCTTAACGAATTGGCTCTCACGTTTGTCAATGACTTGCTTTATAAATTTAGTCGAGTTAACAAATACACGCGACGACGCTGCCCGACCGTTCAACGCTTCGCGGGACCGTTTACCTGTGTTTTAGTTCCTGATTTACAGCGCGGACACCTATTAACAGTTACTTCCGGTTTACCACATCGGTAACAAAATTTCTTTGAGCGGGGACGCGTACATACGTTAGCCCTATGGCCTAACCCATTACAGTGACAGCACTTTAGAGTTGGTTTCGGTGTCGAGTTTCGAGTACTATTCTCACTTATCGTAGCGCGAGGCGCTTCGATGGTAGCGGCATGTTCAGTTGTTTCAGCAACAGCCTCTACATATGCTAGATTTGTCTCGAGATCAGTTTTCTTTCGAGTCGGCGGTACGTAAGTTTCGATCGCATAACGACGCTCCTCAATTTTTCGACCGTACTGTAATAATTCATTAATAGATTGGATATCCGTTAGTCCTAGTTGAGTTTGGTACAACGGCGAAATGTTACACAACATGATCTGTAACTGCCTTTCTTCCGGTACGCTTTCCGTTAAACGCGATAACATGGTACGCAACACGGCAATATAAATTCCCATAGTCTCCGAAGGATCTTGAGTACGGCGCCTAATTTCGTCTAACAATCGCTCATTCTAATCAGCGGGTTGAAATTCCAAGAGCAAAAGTCGCACTAAATCATGCCAGTCAGTAGATATCGTTCTATTGACTCGATACCACAATAATGAGTTACCCGAAAATAAGTCAATCGCTTGCGTAAATAATTCATCCTCGGTAAGTTTCATAGCCAATCGTGATTCATTAGCGCCTTCAATGAAAGCATTCACCGATAATCCTTTGTGGTCGCCTGAAAATTGTAAATTCCATCGCGAAACAGGAGTGGCTTTATATGAAATTGTTCGTGGCATTAACGAGACCTTACTCAAAGTTGTCGTTAGTGTAGTTAATGGCGTAGCCCTTGTTAAGGCGGAAGTAAGCGTAGAGGTTGCTGACGTAGCACTGCTGGTCGTCGTGATGGGGGAAATCGAAGGTGCCGTTTCTGTTTCAACAATAGCCGCAGCTGAACCGAGCTTAATTTGTTTTACCTCATACAGGGAACGCGTAAGAGCCAACGCGGCAAATAGTGTATCCCTCTGAGTTTTTTCCTCCTCCGTTACTGCTGGACAATTATTAAGTCGTCCCAACCCATGACAAAATTTTGTTTCAATAGTAGACGCCAACTCTTTAGTCGAGCCCGCTAAGTAAGTTTGTATTTTTGTTTCTAAATCGTCAGCCAAAAGTGTTATTGTAGCCACATCTTCCGCAAACGTATAAGGGTACGCCGGCCTCGCTACTGTTTCCATGAGTCTCTCATCCCTCAATACGCAAAAGAGTTACCGTACCGGTGGCTTCATGACCTCTAATTAGTAACTCGTACTCCGCTTCTGCTCGAAGTAAACGTTTAATGTACATTTTCAAAACCATTTTGTTAGCTGAGCAGAAAAAAGGAAACTTTGTAATAACCGCCCCTGCTTATAGGGGTTGTAATATTTATCTACCACGGGTTAGCTCATTAGATCGGAGATTAGGTTCGATCGTTAGCTCAGATATACCATAAATAAGCAAAACACACTAACGGAGTATCCTGTATAACATTTATTTTATATATCTATCATACATAAGTAAATTGTTGTGTAATTAATTAAACGAGATGTAAATTGCTCAAATTAACGATAGTATAAAAACGCGGCTTCCTGGTTCAGGCGGAGACGGATTCTACGGACGGTAGCGGCTTCCTGGTTGTAGCAGGCGTGACCTCGTGCGCGATTCGTTCGAGGACGTCGTGGTCGG
This sequence comes from Agriotes lineatus, assembly GCA_940337035.1. Lineage (NCBI taxonomy): Eukaryota > Metazoa > Arthropoda > Insecta > Coleoptera > Elateridae > Agriotes > Agriotes lineatus. The sequence goes on from OW679195.1 coordinate 5,152,751, forward strand.
CCGGACCGCTACTTCGTTGCTCTTCGGGACGAGCTGCGCGCTGAATGCAATGCCGGGCAGCCTGTCAATTTTGCCGGTTTGCGGTTTCTGGCTTCTGTAATCAAATAACAAATTAAAAATGCTAACGCGGGTTCTTTTCCCTATACGTGTAACTACAGTTCGGTGGTGAAATACTTCGAGGAATTCGCCGCCCGACGGGGCTTCGCTTGAAGAACGAAACTCCGGATCGGCGTGACTTTTGAGGTTAAAAATCCTCGACACCTGCAAGTGAACTCTTTGGCGAAGCTATCAGTGCGGTCCGCAGAGTTCCCAAGCAAGACGGCCGCTACAATTCTCAGGGATTAATTCAGGTAAATTCTACTTAGGTAGCTTGAAGCTTTTAATTCTGCTTGAATAGCAAGGCGGTGAATTTACAATGCAAGGGAACTGGGATTTCAATGTTATGTTAGTTATTACTGGACTACAGGCGGTTTTCGTTGTAGAATATTTTACAAGGAAAATATTGCTGAAGTGTCAGGCGTTCCTCACGGAACCACTAACTTGAACTCAGCTTATTAGGAGGTTTAGAGGTAAGTATTGCTGAGTGTCAGGCGTTTCTTGCAAAACCACTAACTTGAACTCAGCTTATTAGGAGGTTTAGAGGAAAGTATTGCTGAGTGTCAGGCGTTTCTCGCGAAACCACTAACTTGAACTCAGCTTTTCAGGAGGTTTCGGGAAAATATGGCTAAGTGTCAGGCGTTTCCTTGCGAAACCACTAACTTGAACTTAGCTTCGGAACGGTTCCCCAGGTACTGGTAGAGTCAACGGAGAGACTCTCTGGACAGGGCAGGATGAAGGAAGGATCGGGAACTAGGTGTTTGCTGGAGGAGTATCAGGTATCTCTGGGAAATCTCTGGGGAATCTCTCTTGAAATACGCTCTGCAACTAGTTTTATAGGTCTTGAAATGCTGTTAGGTGGGGAGAAACGGCGCGCGTCATACCTTTGTTCGCGCTGTTATCACGGTCGGAGCTGTCTTATCTGGCTGGAACACACCGCGGCCCTTGATAACGCTAAAGGTCGGCGACGTTTAAATCAGCAAATATTATTTAATATTGAATTAATCGGATTCAAACGGGAGCTAGCGTTACAACTTTAATACGTAAGGGTACAATCAATAATGTTTAATCAACAGGACCTTCTATACAAGAAAAAGCGGCCCTAAACGAAAGGGAATCGATAAGAAGCAAGAAAAGGCAAGAAAACACAGGAGGGGGAGAAGCCTTTCCCCAAGATAAAACAAAAGAAAAAACAAATAAGAAACGAGAAAAACCACGAAAATACAAATAGGGAACAAGAAAAAACACGAAAAAGCAAATAGAAAACAAAGAAAAACAAAAAACACACGAAAATCCATACGAGACAAGAAAAGACACTAAAATAAACAAAGCGGCAAGAAAAAACATATAGAAAACAGATGAAAACAGCCCAAAGTCATACGTTGGACTGCGACACCTGGATAATCGGAAAAACAAAGGCCTCAACACTTAATGGGCTGTTATGGTATAAAACGGTCGTTAAGACCCCTAATAATCAATGCTGGCCCCGGCCTGTCGCTTCCATCCCATTTGGCTCCGGCTAAGAACTCAATCGTAAGGGAGGTTCGAACGACTGGGCACAGTTCAGGGTTAGGTACCACGATAATTGGTTAAAAGGAGATTCGACGGGCGCCACGACTTTTGGGGATGTAAATCTCAATTCCACAGACTATTGAGCAAAAGCCGAAATCCAACAGCCGTTGCGTCGCATTGCTACCCCCGGGATGCGCTCCACAGCTGTAGAAGTTTGCACCTATCTTTGGATGTTGCTCCTGCAGTTTTTTTGGGCCATGTGCAATGGAGTATGCACAGCGCGACAAGAATACAGGTTCCTGCCACTTCAAATAAATATACACAAATAAAATACAAGAGTTGAGCTGAATGAAAGTGATCTATTAACTCAGAGTTTACACACATAAATTTGGACATGTAATATGCATTGAAATAGGGGTTAGTCAGTGTTGCTACAAGTATAGAATACCCGTTTAGGTTTTTCTCTGTACTTGGAGTTAAATTACCACGATATTTGTACAACTCAACGCGAGCGATACCTGTTTAATATTATACGGCACAAAATAGCATGCATTGTTCAGCGAGTGTTTGCAATACGCACACCACTTTTCGAATCAATAGCACTCTTAAAACATTACAATTTACCGTACCTTTGTGTTGGCGCAGGGCTCCAACAACTGCAGTTTGCTATGAAAACAGACGGGGAGGCCGTCATGTAGGGGGTCCTTTGCTTCGGGAAATTTAAAATGTCAAGGTGACGCGACGTTTTCAATTACAGTTTATTTTTCATGTTTTAAAGCAAATATGCACATCAATGATAATACTAGAAAAAGAGATACACTACACGAGGGAAAAAGAAGCTGTAGTATAATACTAAAGTATGATCAAAAATTAATCTCATCTAGTAGGGCTATCAAAGAACAAATTGCTGCCTTTAAAACTGGCTCCAATATATTTTATTTTTAGGTTAGATTTAAGATCTCTGTTCTGGTTTTTCGCCAGTTAAGCATTGTAAGCTATGCATGGCAGTGTTTATTAATGTTTGTCACACTAAAGTCACTATCGGTTTAGACACCTTTATTCACTGATATTTAGGATGACCGTTTAGAATTGGTTCGCGCAACCAATCTCGCACATATTTTTATTTATTTTTTTTTATTTTTAAGAATTGTATACTTCATAAGGTAATGGGTTAGTAGAAATTGTAACGTATTATTTTTAACCACCGTCGTCATTAATAAGGTCTACTGGTAACTTTCGTTTTAATCTGTTGTGTATTTGTTTTGTACCGAGTCTGTAGTATACTGCACCACTGTACTGGTCAATATTGTTATAGAATTTCTTTGTTGTATTTGTTATGAATTCTTCTACTGTGGGCATCTGTGTCTCCCTATGTACTTGGGAGTTTCTAACAAACCACTCTGCATTGGTTATAATGAGTAACACCTTATTTTGTAGGACTTGTAGTTTACTTAAGTTAGTTTTAGAAGTTGCGCACCAGATACTGCAACCGCCGCTTCCAGGAGCTGTTCGGACCGTCCCCAACTCCAACCCCGGACTCTCCACTGACTCGGACCATCCGCGTCCGTCAACAGGAGCTGCTCCGCGCTGTCACTCTTTGAAAACGGCCCGCGCTCCCGGAGACGTTCACTATCCCGACGCGCAGCCCCCGGACCCGGGTAACACCACCTCCGGCGATACCGCCCAGAGGAAAAACACGCCCCGGGAGAGTCCAATACATCCGGGATGCGCCCTTCGTCCCACATGGCCGTCGCCCTAGCCGCTCGCCACCCCACCCCCGGAACCTCTCCTGAGACCTGGAGATCCGACTGACGGACGCCGAGAAAGCCAATCTCGAGTCATCTACGCTTCGAGCACTCCGCCAGCGAAGAACCGCCCCCACGCGATTAGCCCCTCCAGCACCCCTGTAAAGAGGGGATAAACGGGAGGCCTTACCTTTTGGCGAAAGTTGTATTTGTTATTTTGCCGGCTGGTAATTATCGGCCTAGTTGGGCTAGCTCGCCGCGAGGGTCGCAGGGTTCCAGCTATGCTGAAAGAGAATAATAAAAAAAAAATAGGAGAGGGCGCCACGTCCTCGACTCAGATCTAATCCTTGTGCCGGACCGTACACAAGGTAAGGACAATTTCCAGCAGAACAAAGAAAAATAATCAAACCAACCACCAATGAAAATATCACAGCTTTATTGTTAAATGGTGGATATGTACTATAGTGCAAATACAAACACAATTATATACTAAATCGGGCAGGCGTTCAAATACATATACGTATCCATACGTTGTAACAATTATAAATTCAATGTAAATATATATATCTAGGTAAATTACAACAAATGCATGCAAAAAGAAGAGATGAAGTTTCGAGCCGAAAGTAAATATTACCATGCAAATATTCGTAAAGCTAAATTTAGGCCGCGAAACGTTGGACAATACAAACACTCTAAACAGAAACGAGGGTACGCAAGGCGTCGTCGAGACAATTAAAATAATGTAAATTAAGTAAGCGCGAGTCGCGGAGCGGGTTTAAAATTGCGCGTGCACCGGCTCAGAGCAATACAAGTCCACCTTGGCTAATGTTTTAACCCCGAAGGTTAGCCCTAAATGACGTTATATCTATATCCAAAATTTTCTAATGGGCGGAATCAACGTGCGCTTGCGTGGCCACACATGAACGACGGTGTCCATATTAAAAATGCATTAAAGTATAAGTACGTATATTTACATGCTAATGAAAGCGAAGGCTTGGATTTGCCCCTTACTCGGTTAGCGGAGATCGGCAAATAATCACAATGCTCCCGTAGCGAGTTCACGCGACACCACCACCGTGGTGTGCCTATCTTCACGCTAAACGTTTGACATGAAAATAGCGAAGCTTAAGACGTCCGAGTTACTGTTTTGTGGTCCGAACTGTGTTATGCAAGCGGGTGAGTAAAAGCGACGTCCAGATAGAACACAAGTGAAGCTCAAAGCCCTACAAGTTCTACTCTATAAATTTTACAGATAACGCAGAGGTCAGTGGGTGTGCCCACCGAAGCAACAACTTCAGAGCAGTACACAGGTAAACCTTATGACCTCAATTTAGCAAGTAGCAGAGGGTAACCGCATATCATTGCGCGGCGGCCCTAACAAGAATAACACAATTACAAATATTAATAAGCTAACGATGCACGAAACCTACTATCGCACGATCCGTGCTGATGAAAACACACATGCCCTAAGTACTAACGGCATGAAACAGTATGATTCAAATTATAAGTTACAACAGGCGCAATGCATATTAACTACAATAACGTCTTTCCTGCAGGAAAGTTCACCAGAACCTAACCTCTCCGTTTGCTCCCCTGTGGTTGGACGTAGCTAGCGAAGCAACGAGGACAGCCGCAGCTGCGGGATGCAGTGCCAGCTATGGAGGTCGCAAATGGCAAATGGGTGTAAAGCAGTTGCTCAATCTTCAGCGTTGCCCACAAGAGTTGCAAAATTCACAGGCAATGCGACCATCTTAGGGGCCCAGTGCATCGGACTGGATTCCAGCAGGTGCAGTCGAACGGGGTAGGTCTACTCCGGACAGGAAGGATTTCAACCAGATGGGGAGTGTTTTAACTCCCACCGGAAATGGCTAAAAACGCACTGAACCCAAATGTATTCCCGATTAAGAAGAAACTGGCCTAATCTTACCTCAAGCTGGGGTGGAGCCGAAAGAAGCGTGCTAAAGTCGGTTCCAGGAGATCCGCCAAAAGCGAAAGGACGCAAGTAAGTAGCTAACCAGTAATTACGAACGCCCACGATAACGCAGAAATGCTTCCAGATCCCTCAAACAATCTATTCGAAGAGGCGAGCCCTACCAAAGGGCTATGAAGCACTTAGCTGCAGAGGAAAACCTACTAGCACGACAGTTTAGCTTGAAAAGAAAGCCGAAAAATTCAAAAACCCAGCCTACAGGTCATATAATAACACAATTTGGGCCAGAAGATGCCAAAAAAACCAGTCAGGCAAGTTTGACTGCAGGAAAAGATAACATTGCTCTAGCAACAAATGGAATAGTTTAAAATAATTGTAACACCGGTTGCCTAGCGGCCGTACCCAAACATTTGTAAAAATATAGCAAGAATAAACCTAATTTGCAAGATATGAGTAATTAAACGAGGGGTGGCTTAAGAAACTGCATGATAATTATAGGAGAGTAATTAAAAATAAGATATAGCCAATTATACCCAGTCTAAAGCATGCAAAAATTGGCAAAAGCCAACCATAAATATCCAGGTTCAAAAATTCAGCTAGCAAAAGTTCAATACTACGGGGGACGCTCCAAAAGTATCGTAACACCCCCCCCCCCCCCGTGGCCACAACTGGCGAAGAGCCTTCCAACGCGACGAGCTCCTCTCCAACGCCACGTTAAACCGCCTGGACACCGCCCCACTCCAGCCGCCGCCCCCGGAAGGACGTTCAGCACCTGCAACTCCCGCAGAAGACCCTACGGCCGCGCTCCTCGCCCGGCGGCCACCCCTAGCGCCGCCCCTACGAGGACTCGCGGACTTAGTTTTTGTATATAATGTTGTTTTCTAATTTTAAGTATAAATCACAAATAATACAATAATAAATACGTGGTTTTCAGCCACTTACTTAGTTTGTGAAGGTTATTATTTATGTTATTTCTGCCTTCTAGATATATTATAGTGCCATCTGCATACATAACTTACCCGACTTGGCAATATTTTCATTGACACTTATATACAAGCTAAGCAAGATAGGTCCTAGTATACTACCCTGGGGAAGTGCCGTGTCAATACTGTTTTCTGATGATATTACAATTTCACATTTAAGTATTTATTTTTGGTCTGTCAGATAATTTTTCAGTCATTCATAAGTTTCGACTAATCTGAGAGATCTAAAGCTATTCTAACTACAGTTAGTAGTGTAAGCTGGTAAATTAAATGTTATTGTAGAGTGAGTATGTCTATTAAGTACTCTAAATGAGATTGAATAAAGTAATTCAGGGCAAGTAATAATTTTGCGTGGAGGCTTCTTTTTATGCAAAATTATACACTGACACTAACATTCAAAGACATTCCACTCAATTCTGACCATTCATTTAAGCTATCATGGTCGATTTGAAGAGCTAAACAGTCATCAGCACTATTTATTTCCATAAACACCTTTAGATCATCTGCAAACAAGAGATGAGTAGCTAAAAAACTGAAATGTCTATCCAATGTCACTGATAAATAAAGGTCCTAAGTGTAAACCTTGTGCTATACCTGAGGTTACTGAAATAAGACTTAAAATACAATGTTTGATCTTGACATATTGGATTCTACCTGCCAGATAAGTATAGAATCACGAATAAAACACTGTTGGGGCCTCTGGTTTGAAAATATCACAAAATCGTTAAAACCCCTCACCACTCAAATATTTAACAACTGCTAAATACGTTAAGATAATCTCTGAAACTTCTTTGTGGCGTGAATTCATAATTCATTTTCTTATATGGGTATTTCGCCACTCTGCAAATTAAAATATTAAATAACGAAAATATTAACAACGAACGTTTCGAGGGACAATCTGCCCTTGTTATCAACGAATAACAATTAAAACTAACAAGAACTTATCTTTTTTTCACTGGAAGAAAAAACGACCAACCTCCAATGAATTTTCTGACATTGACGTTTGTTGATATCTGTACCTACTTGATCTCATCTTTAAGAATCGATAGCCAACTATTGTCTAAAAATATTGAGAAAGACGACACGCATTTTTCTTCGTCAGAAAATTCATTGGAGGTTGGTCGTTTTTTCTTCCAGTGAAAAAAAGATAAGTTCTTGTTAGTTTTAATTGTTATTCGTTGATAACGAGGACAGATTGTCCCTCGAAACGTTCGTTGTTAATATTTTCGTTATTTAATATTTTAATTTGCAGAGTGGCGAAATACCCATATAAGAAAATGAATAATGCTAAATACGTATTTCGACAGGCAAACTGTCATCAGTAGCTACGAAAAACTTACACAGCAAAATGGCAACGATATGCTCATGACTAAATCACAAATGAAAGTGGGCGATTCCCGCACATTTTACAGCTATTTATACTGTCTGACCCGGAGAGCGTTGCCGAGGGCCAATTAACATGGCCGACAGTCAATTTAACTTCGATAAATCATACAAGATGGAGGACGGTATAGGTCCACCATCTTTGTCCAAAAGTTTATTATATCGGCTCTTAAAAATGGTCACGCTTTCAAAAAAAGTTAGTTGCTTTGTTGAAGTTAACGCCTTTACAATTTTTAGGTCATCTTCTTTTATACTATGACCCGCTTCGTAAATATGTTGGGCAATACTGGATTTTTTAAATCTGTTGAATCTAAAATGAGCTAAATGCTCTTTAAACGTAGTACCAAAATTAGGACGTGTTTGCCCAATATATTTAGAATCACAATGGAAACATTTAATTTCGTAAATTTCAGATCTCTCTAAAGTCCTTAGTTTGTCGTTTGGATTTCCCAACAAATTTCTAATATTGTTGTTACCATACACAACTTTATGGTCCGATTCTTTAAAAATGTTTGCTAGGCCCTTTGTAGCCGGGTGAAACGGAATTTTGATGTACTTGAGTTCTTCACTTCTCAGACTGACGAGAGTTGTTGAATTTCGTACGTGCAATCTTGTTTTTTGTTTCCTAATCACATTGTCGATAATTTTAGAAAAGAAACCATTGTACACAGCGATGCTTTTTATGGTCTGCAGTTGTAACGTGGCCTCTTACTCCGAGCCCTACACTTACTGAATTATTACTTTAAAATGTCCTGGGTTCGCTAGCTTAATCAGTCGGTGTGCTATGGGACTCTTTTACATTCACAGAGTGGCTAAGGGTAAACTAACATCATTTAGGGTCTTTTTCGTGGACACCTGAAATATTGTACTCACCATTGTAAATATGAATGACCATAAAAATTCCAACAGTTTACAATAAAGGCATATAATCTGCAAACAAATACACACACAAGAAAATACATATAAGTACATGCAAAATATGGCGCTAACACGCTACATATATGAAAATGCTTTAAATAAATCCTTAAAAGTTCATTAATCAGCGCAAAGTTAAATGGCGTGCACTAATAAACGTAACGCGATGGTGTCTCGTCTTGAAACGTGCCCGTAACAGGATACCGGCCTTTGAAGCTAGCGCGGGCACGTTCAGATGAGGTAAGCGCGAAGCTCTGTTTGCAGGTGGTTCCCCGTGTTAACAACCACGAGTGTAATGGCTCCAGATGTTGCAATAAGATTTCACTTGCACGGTGATTATAGCTAGCAACTAACCTGGCTTTTGGGGTCTCCCAAGTGTTCTAGCAATATTTCCCGAAAGACGCTCCTTTTAGGAAGTGTCAGCAATAACAACTGGGTGCCGTTTCAACAGGATGTTTTGGTTCCCGGGCTCTAGGTTCCCATTTAGGATTCACAGTGTGCGGTGGCGGATAATGTGGACCACACCACACTATGCTGAGCACTTTATTTTAGGGCTGTTATTAGCCCTCGTCGCACTTTAGTTAATTCGTAAGCACTAGCAACTGGCTTACGACTTGCATCGTCTATTGGGCGCGAATCATTTGATTCGTTTGATTCAATCACTTGGGTGCGAATCCTTTGATCCGCCTGATTCAATCACTTGGGTGCGAATGCCCTCTTGCAGGCCTCCGGCGTTAATCTACATCCTGCGCGGTTATTCCCGAGCGAAAACTGCACTATCGACAAATTCCGTCACGAATTCGTGGCACATTACACTTATAGTCATTGACAGCGTATACATTAATTATTACTCTATAGTGCGAAGCTACATGAATAAACACAAGAACATCTACTGTTAGGCTTCGTTGCTAATTAGCATATCAGATATAAAATAAATAAATACAGGTGTCACGAATTGACCCGTTTCACAGTTCAGTGGTATATCGATCTTTGTTTAAAGGAAAGGTTAACAGTCTATGCACTAAGAAATTTAGAGCAGCCATTTTGTGTTGAAAACAATAATTTGAATCCGCTAAAATGAATCTGTTTCTTTTCTATAAACATCGAATTCCAACTTATTTTTATTTCTTATTACTACTATTACTACTGATAAATATTTTAAATTCAGCGTTTCGCGGGTGAGTGCTACGGAAGTGCGCCGCTAGAGGACGCGGGATTGACGAGCGGATGTGCGGGGAAAAAACGGGGAGTCTATCGCCGAACGTGAACAAAGCAAAGAGGTTTTGAGCGGGTGGAGACCGTTGTGGTGTTTATTAAGTTGTTACAAATAAGGACACAGGACAAGTTAAGAACTTAGCTATCTAATATCGATGTGTCAGATGTGCCCCCTTATTTTTGTATTTTTTCGTAATAAAGAATATTGTCTTAAAGTGGTGAGAAAATATATCTTTAACATAGTTCAGAAGTGGGATGCTTCCGTGTCTGCGTGATTGCCGGGGGAAATAGAGCAGAGGGACGTGTGCACAAGTGCCCAAGGCGAGCGAAAAAGCAAAAAAAAAACTGAATATTCAAGTGCTGTGGTAACGTGTCAACATGGCCGATTACGGATGGAGCTCCAGCCGGTAATTTGACCGTTAGGGGCGTGAACATCTTGTGCATCGAGAAAGGAAATGACGTAGCGACACGTCGACGAGAAGGGGAAAAGCGAACGTGATTGGAACATTTTAGGGAAGCGAACGAAGATTCTCGAGAGGATGACCGACGAGTTCGAGAGGTTCCAGGCGCTTTTGCAACTGCGCTGTGAACGCGAGGGACGAAGTGGGAGAGTGAGAGGTAGTGACAGCGAGAGCGACGACCTCATCATGTTGGGTGAACAGGTGGGAAATTTGGATCGGGCGGGAAGTTCAAGCTATAACACGCCGGAGGTGAACGCGAACGCGGACAATAATCGAGTGAATACTGACAGTGATATAATCAGAATGATGCAGATTATGACAGCAGAGAACAGACGAAGAGACGCTTTGTTTGAAAGACTTATCACACAAGTGACAGCCGGGCAAACGAGTAGTGCCGGGAGTGCGGTTACAGGAAATCAAATGGCATATCACATAATGCCTGATTTAACGAGGACAATCAGTACATTTAATGGAGAAAGTAAAAGTGAAGCAAAAAGGTGGATAGCTAACATAAGAAGTATGCAGCTATTGCACCGGTGGCCGGATGCTTTCACTTTGGAAACAGCTCGTACACATTTGGTTGGAGGTGCAAAACATTGGCATGAAAGTAACTGGGAGAAGTTAAAAACATTCGACGAATTCGCGGAGAAATTTGAAGAAATGTTCAGTGGAGAGTTGTCGCAAACGGAGAAGTGGAAGCGAATGAGAACGAGGGTGCAGAGCCGGAGTGAAAGCATAAATTCCTACTTTCACGAAAAATTCAAATTGTGTAAGGACGTTAAGCTGAGTTTTAAAGAAACCAAAGCGCAAATCTTAGTAGGGTTGTGGAACAAGGATTTGTGTAATGTGGCAATGGGAAAAACTCAAGGTAACGAAGTGGAGTTGTTACAGGACTTGCAAGAGTGCGAAGAAATCGGTGATGCGAGGAGTGGACGTTTCCGGGCAGAAAAAAGTGAAAAGCCACACAAACCCCAAAACAATAGCAGCAGCTTCGTCGGGGTGAAAAGTGAACCTCAGGAAGCAACGAAACCAGCCATACCGGGTGCACAAAAGCATCCTGAAGTGAAGAAGGAGAAGTGGAAGTGTTTCAACTGCGGTGAACCATCGCATTTAGCCAGAGAATGCACTAAACCGAGAAAAGTGGTATGTTTTAATTGTAAAAAACCTGACCACATCAGGAGAGCATGTCCAGAACGTGCGACGCAGAGAAGTGAATCTGTGAATCAAGTGTGGAGAATAGGGACTGAACCGAAGAATTTAGCAGAAAGTGCGGCAACGAAGTTCATACGAAATGTTAAAATAAACGAGCAAGAAGCGATAAAATGCTTCATTGACATTGGTGCTACGGTGATCACAGTGACTGAGGAAGCCGCGAGAGATTTAAAATTAAAAGTTGAAAAAAAACGGAAAACAGACTGACAGGATTCGGAAGCAGTGCGGTAATCAGCAAAGGTTTTGCGAAAGCTAGAGTGAATCTAGATGGAATTAACGTAGATGTGAATTTTTACGTGGTTCCGTGTGGGGTACAGAATCTACGTGTATTGCTGGGGCAGAACTTTACCGAACAGCCTGAGTTAGCATATGTGCGGGTAGACGATGCACTGGATTTTGGTTTGCGTAGTGAGGAACCGTTTGTGCAAATTAATTTGCCAGTTGCCACGCAATCAGTAGAGATAACTGCTGCGGAAGATCAAAGTTTGGAACCCAGGAGCATAAACTTCGTGAGTGTGGACATAAATGGAGGCAAATTCACGGTGCCAGTATCCAACGAAAGTGACGATGCAAACTTCGTAGTGAAAGGCGAAAAGGTAGACAAAATTCGGGAATTCGGTGTGAACATTGATTCGAAGAATATTTGTGGACAAGAAATGAGCGTGATGGAAATTGAATTATGCAGAGAAGCGATTACAAGTGAACAATTAAACGTGAGTGAAGAAATACCGGAGCGAGATTTGCGGAACCTAACAAGCTTGGTGAACGAATTTCGGGGGTGGTTCGCGCAAAACTTAAGCAAACTAGGTTGTACTCAGTTAATGGAAATGAACATAATTGACAATAATGTGCCGGTGCGTACGAGAGCTTATCGGGTGACTGCACACGAGCGAGAAACCATCGCAAAAATCGTGCGCGAGTGGAAAGCAAATGGTATTGCGACAGATACCACTTCGCCATACGCGTCACCCGTGTTATTAGTGGCCAAAAGTTCACACGAGCCAAGACTAGTGGTAGATTTTCGAAAGTTGAACCAACAGACAGTGAAAGAACATTATCCATTGCCGAACATGGATGATCAATTTGAACATTTAGCAGGGTGTACAATGTTCACTACCTTGGATTTAGCACACGCGTTTTTTCAGTTACCGTTAGCGAAAGGGTCTAGGTGTAAAACAGCTTTTGTTACGCCAGATGAAACGGGGGAATTCACGGGAATGTGTTTCGGATTGTGCAATAGTCCATCGAACTTTGCTAGGCTAATGACGCGAGTACTAGGGCCTTTAAGGAACAAGGTCGCGATGGCATTTTTAGATGACGTGCTGATACCAGCAAAAAACTGGGACGATATGTTGGAGCGGTTACGACAAGTGTTCGAGGCCTTCCGTGTCGCGAATCTCAGGATGAAGCTACGCAAATGTCATTTTGGTGCTTCAAGCGTGGACTTTTTAGGATTCAAATTATCCTCGGAAGGAATTTCCCCAGGTGCAGCGAAAGTGAAGGTCATAGAGAATTTTCCGCGACCGGGAAATGTGCGCGAAGTGAAACGATGGCTGGAATTAACAGGTTTTTTTAGACGCTTCTTGAAAGGATATGCGGTGAAAGTGAGACCGATAAGCGATTTAACGCGGAAAGACAATGTGTTTATGTGGACAGACAAACAGCAGGTGGCGTTTGACGAGTTGAAAGACGCTTTGACGTCAGCGCCGGTCTTGCAGCTGTATAATCCGAGTTCGTATACAGAACTGCATACGGACGCGAGTGCAGTTGGTTTAGCGGGGATGATGTTACAACAAGGTGCAGACGGGAAAATGCATTTGGTATACGCGGTGTAAAAAAAACGACAGATGCAGAGTCGAGATACCACAGTAGCAGGCTCGAACTGATGGCAGTCGTTTGGTGTATGGACAGATTGCGGCCATTATTGCTGCAATGCTGCATATGCATTTCACGGTGGTAACCGATTGTCAAGCGTTGGTGTACTTAAATATGCAAAAAACTACAAACGCGCAAATTGCTAGGTGGAGCCATTTACTTCAGGAATTTGACTTTTTGAGATTAAATTTAGGAATGGCGAGAAGATGCAGCACGTGGATGCATTGAGTAGATCTCCAGTGGAAGCAACCACGGACACGATGGAAGAAATCTACGAACAACGTCTGGAGGTTTACAATATAATGCCAGAAGAGGAGTGGGTTTTGTTAATCCAGAGCAGCGATCATAAGTTACAAGAAATAATAAGAGTGCTCAAGTTACCGAATAGTGAGCGTGACAAAGACGAAAAACAGGTTGTTTAAAAGTACAAGTTACGTAACGGACGATTAGTGCGCGAAGTTACTGTAAATGGGAAAATCCGAGAACTTTTTGTAATCCCGACTAGCATGCGGAAAAGTACGGTAATTAAATTCCATGATATGGCGGGTCATTTTAGTGTGGAGCGAACAGTGGATTTAATATTAAGAAATTATTGGTTCGCTGGACTGAGGCATTACGTCAGACAGCACATTCGTTCGTGCGTAGAATGCTTGTTGGTAAAAATACCTGGAGGTAAGCAAGCGGGAGAGTTGCACCCGATACCTTCTCCGAAGAGGCCGATGGGAAGAGTCCATTTGGACCATCTAGGCCCCTTTTTGAAAAGTGCGCGAGGGAACGCCCACGTTTTGATGGTAATTGATGCTCTCACACGTTTTATTGGACTTTATGCGGTACCGAGCACAAAAACGAACAGTACATTGAAGTGTTTGCGCGATTTTGTGAACGATTTTGGTCTACCAGCGATGATTGTGACGGATCGCGGAACCAGCTTCACAGCTGACGGGTTCGAACAGTATTGCGCGAGTAATGGGATACGTCACGTGCTAAATAGCACAAGACATCCTCGAGCAAACGGAGTCTGCGAGCGGGTGAATAGGACCATTACGCCGGCGATTTTAACGAAAATGAAAACGGAGCGAATGTGGGACAGTTGCTTAAAAGAAGTATAACGGGACGCGAATAGTGTGGTAAATAAAATTACAGGGAAAACGCCATTCGAAGCATTGTGTGGGTTTCGAGCTAACTTTCACGATGGTGCTTTACGGGAATTCGCGGGAAACAATGACGATTACGTATTACCAGCGAAGTTACAGGACGAAGTGCGTGAAAAGGTTACAAACGAGCAGATAAAATATAAGGAGCGGTTTGACCGTAAACGGTATAAACACGAAGGATTTAACGTCGGAGACATTGTTTATAGTCTGAGCGGCGGTGACACTAACTCCCGTATTCATAGTCGTTCGCCAGCGGATCGCCGGCGACTCGCCTGAGTTTCGTTATGAATAGTATGTTGGCGGCACTGTACGTCTATGTCAAATTCGAGGTGATCAGGTTAGGTTTTCAGTCATTTTTGACAGAAACTGACACAAAATCTAACCTGCTAACCTCGAATTTGACATAGACGTACAGTGCCGCCAACATACTATTCATAACGAAACTCTGGCGAGTCGCCAGCGATCGCTGGCGAACGACTATGAATACGGGCGTAAGTCTAGTGTGATAAAACTTTTCAATGTCATATATATAATTCGTTAGGTCATTGATGGGGAAACACAAAATGGCAGTGCTGCCACGTGTGGACCGAACGGCACTATAAAAAATTATTTTAAAAAAATATTTCTTTTTCAATATTTAGTATCATCAAACTTCAGGATTTTGATTGTTCCTCGAGACAGGGGAGGGGTAGGGCTTTAAGAAAATACAGTGCTGCCACTCCCCGAGCGAACTCTTATCAGCGGCAGCAGGGAGATAAGTGATCCCTCGGATCCTATTTTCTAGTATCATCGAACTTCATACAAATTCAAACGTTATCTGGAAGATCTTCAATTTCTGTGTAAGAAAAACCGCTGCTGCCTTTTCCAGAAAGTGAAGAAAATGGAGCCAGCAGCATTTGAAAGTCGCGATTATCGCAACCGAATTTCGCGTGTCCATTCAGTTTTATCGCATTAATCCGGTTTTTTTCGATTTGTACTAATAAAATACACTGACATCGTAATTTCCAATAAATTTTCAATGTTGTGGATTATTTAAACAAATAAAATTCTTTTTTTTATGTAATATTTTTCGATTTTTCCATATTTTTCTTGTTTTTTTTTATAGTTTCCATGCTTTTAATTCCAATTGAGAATAAATTAGTTCTATTCGTTGAAACAATACTTGGGATCATTGTTTAAGCAAATTAGATTCTATCAATTATTCCAAAGTCATTGATTTTTGGGTCGCTTTTTTAGGTCTTTTCGTGTTTTTCACAGCAAGTACGATTCCGTTTCGCTTTTTTTTTATTCATGCCATTTATTTGTCACGACAGGGATTGTTTGAACAAATTAGACGTATTTTACTAGGAACAAAGATTTTTGAGCTATTTTTAAGCAGAAATTGTGTCTGCGGCGTTGATTTATTTTACCAACTTACTTTGTAGGACCCCGGCTGTGCTATTCACAAGTGGCACATTCTGATTGGCTATAGGGTAGCAAAAGGACCTACAAAGCCCATTCGTCGGTAGTTGGTATGCTTTATGCTCACTTTCGTTTGAGAAGCAGTCAGCAACGGTCGCATCGCTGTCCTTTTTTGTAATCTCAACGTATTTTACTTCTTCAAAAAATGCTTTGTTACGTTGACGATATACTATCTTTGGCAACAGATAACAACGACGAAGATGACAAAGAATTTGAAAAAACGGCCCAAAAATCAATGAACTTGGAATAATTGATTAGATAGAACTAATTCATTCTCAATTGGAATCGAAGGCTTGGAAAATATGAAAAAAAACAAGAGAAATAAAGAAAGCTCGAAAAATATCACATAAAAAGTACAATTTCATTTGTTTAAACAATCAACGCAATAGAAAATTTATTGCAATTTACAATGTCACGCGTATTTCATTAGTACAAATCGAAAAAACCGGATTAATGCCGATAAAACCGAATGAACACGCGAAATTCGGTTGCGATAATCGCGACTTTCAAATGCTGCTGCCGCCATTTTCCACACTGGAAAAGGCAGCAGTGGTTTTTCTTACACAGAAATTGATGATCTTTCAGATAACGTTTGAATTTGTATGAAGTTCGATGATACTAGAAAATAGGATCCGAGGGATCACTGATCTCCCTGCTGCCGCTGATAAGAGTTCGCTCGGGGAGTGACAGCACTGTTTTTTCTTAAAGCCCTACCCCTCCCCTGTTTCGAGAAACAATCAGAATCCTGAAGTTTTATGATACTAGATATTGAAAAAAAAATTTTATCTAAATATTTTTTTATAGTGCCGTTCGGTCCACACGTGGCAGCACTGCCATTTTGTGTTTCCCCATCAATGACCTAACAAATTTATATATGACATTGAAAAGTTTTATCACACTAGACTTAGTGTCACCGCCGCTCGTACTATTACGTGCATTCTCCGCCAGTTTCCACGGGGGAACCTGTAAAAACAGAAAGAAAATATAAGGGTCCATACACAGTGACCGGAGATTTAGGGAATGACACTTATAGGATTAATACAGTGGCAGATGGTGCAAACAGGAACTTCACGACCCAAGTGCACGTGTCAAGGTTGAAAGTGTACAAAAATCCAGTGGAGAATGGAAGCGGAGAGGAGGAATCTACGAGCGAACTAGAGGAACCTAACCGGATTAGTGGAGGCAAGAAACGTGACAACGTCGCATGCGGGGAGGACGAGAACGAGGTCAAGGTCGCCGCTTCAAGGCGAGCAACGCGAGATTCCGAAGTGGGTCAAACATCAGGTACTGTAACGATGGCAGCGAGACCGGTTAACCTTCGAACGAAGCGAGAGGTGGGGAGGCCATTGCGGTTCAAGGATTACGTGTTGGAGGGAGGCGGAGAGCAACGAGGACATCCGAGCGTTTCCCAAGCAACGAACCAGGAGGTCGTAAAATCAGGAATGGCCGAATGATAAATATTTTAAATTCAGCGTTTCGCGGGTGAGTGCTACGGAAGTGCGCCGCTAGGGGACGCGGGGTTGACGAGCGGATGTGCGGGGAAAAAACGGGGAGTCTATCGCCGAACGTGAACAAAGCAAGGAGATTTTGAGCGGGTGGAGACCGTTGTAGTGTTTATTAAGTTGTTACAAATAAGGACACAGGACAAGTTAAGAACTTTGCTATCTAATATCGATGTGTTAGATGTGCCCCCTTATTTTTGTATTTTTTCGTAATAAAGAATATTGTCTTAAAGTGGTGAGAAAATATATCTTTAACACTACTATTTCCAATAATCCATGAGCGGCCGAAGTGAGTAGACGCGACTTAGCACACCGCGCTGATTTATTACAGTTGTGAAAATTATTTGGTCAAATAACTCGATTATTAAATATTGTTTTGATAAAATGGTGTTCACTCAAGCCCAAAAAAAACGACATCAAGGACATAGTCAATAAGGCAGTTAGTGATAGCTTGGAAGACGACAAGTTTTTGGAATTGTTCGCTACCAAGCTTTACAATATGGTTATGGCGAAGATAGAAAGCAAGCTGCAAGTACTTTTGGACAAATGTGATGCATTGAAAAAAAGTAATGCCCGGTTAAAAGAAGAAAACGAAGAACTTACGAATGCATTGGATGATTTGCAGCAATATTCAAGAAGGAACTCTTTGCGTATTTTTAGTTTAAAGGAAGAATAAAATGAAGACATTGATCAAGCCGTTATCAAGGTTTTTAATGAAAAGTTGGGTATTCCAATAAGCCTAAACAATATAGATCGATGCCATCGTGTAGGACCGTATCAGACGGGATCTCAAAAAAAAACCCAGAGCTGTAATTGTAAAGTTTGCCAGCTACCGTTATCGTGCCAACGTATTTCGAGAAAAAAAGAAGTTGAAAGGTACCGGAATTATTATCAGGGAGGACCTTACCAAAATGAGAATGGATTTACTTAACAACGCATTTGAACATTTCGGCTTTAAAAATGTATGGTCGAACGACGGTGTGATAATTGTGAACAAAAACAACCGTAAAACGCGTATCAAAGCCACACAAGAATTGGCAAATTTGTGTAAATAATTTGATAACAATTTGACTGACGTTAGTTTATTTTATTTGTAGAATCAGGTGCAGGTGTTATGTCTACTTTTAAATAGGTAAGATTATTCTCACTTGCAACAGAAGTGGGTAAACACCTTTTCCGATTGATCTTTAATTTAAGTGTTTCTTGTTTTGTTGTATTTTAGGTTTAGTTTATTATTAATTGAAATTAATCAGCTGAGTATTGCACATCTTGTATCATAATTATGATGTTGCTGTATCTGAAATCTTTATAAACTCTAATGTTACTAATAATATTATCGAAATTCAAAATTATACCATAATACGTAAAGATCGTGCACAGGTGATTTTAATCTTGATCTTTTAGAACCCGACAGTACTGAATCAGCACCGTATTTGTTAATGCTTGACAGTTTTGGCCTTAATCAATTAATAAATGAACCTACTAAAATTACTTCAAAAACAGCTACATTAATTGATCATATTGTAACTATTCTACAGCCGGGTCGTTACCCCGGGCATATGATTCAGCCCGAGCGTTCCAGAACTTCTTGGAGCAACCTTGAAGGCAGCTGCAGACGCGTGACGTCAGCGACCTTGCTGGCTAACACGCGAATGCGTCATGCGGTTCCCAGAAAGGTCGAGCGAAGTCTAGATTAACCTCGAAGGAATTATTCCGCGAATATAAATACACGGCCGTCGGAGTTCTAATTCAGTTCTCATCCAAACTCGAAGCGCGCGTGATAAACGAACCGTAGTGAAATAAATAACAGATAAATAACCAGATAAATCCTTAATGTTTAAGTTGTGAATAAATAAATAATTAGCGTATCGTTGTTACAAATAGTGCCTGTAGTTTATAAGTATTTGTGTTCTGCATTGATAATTCGTGTGTTTGTAAATAATAATTAATAGTTGTAAATAAATGTTTAATGCAAGAAGCGTCGTAAATTTTTAAATAGCCCGAACGTAAAAACGTAACAATATCTTGTAGAGATGTTTCCCAACTAAATATTGACGACTTGCAGAAGTGCTTACAATTATTGAATTGGAATGTTATTTTAAACATTGATAACATTAATGATAAAGTTAAGTATTTTAATGAAAGTATTGTATCCATTTTTGACATTTTTGCACCACTGAAAACTTCCGTCTTTTGTAAACCTAGGGCTCCGTGGTTAACCGACAATATCAGCTTTATGATGGGTTTAAGGACGAAGCTTTCCAATGATTTAAAAAATCTCGCATCGCTGTGCATTGGAACTATTATAAAAGTTTACGTAACCTTGTTACCCTTCCTGTTAAAAATGAAAAAAAGCATATCTTAACTATCGAGCTACTCGTGGCAACTCTAAAACAATCTGGAAAGAGTTACGAACATGCGATGTATATTCTCAAAATAAGCATAAGGAATCTCCATTTGAATTAAGTAATGTCGATGTAATTAACAATTTTTTTTATTGATTCCATTCATAGTACCGATGACCCAGATCCAGACGTACTAAAAATGTATGAAAATATTAAAAACAATATTACTACAAAATTTCAATTCTATCTCGTGGATGATAATCTTGTTAATAATTATTTAAACTCTATAAAATCCAATGCTGTTGGTGATGATGGAATCGGCATACTGATGTTGCAGTTGTGTTGTCCTTTATTATTGCCTTTCATAACCAACATAATTAACACCTGTCTGTCAAAAAGTGTATTTCCCTTGCAATGGAAAATAGCAAATGTACACCCTATTGCTAAAATCAATCTTCCCAAAGAACTAAAAGACTTAAGGCCTATAAGTATTCTCCCAGCACTGTCAAAGATCTTAGAGAAAATAATATTTAGCCAAATTAGAAATTATTTAGATGATAACAATTTAATTTATAATCACCAATCGGGATTCCGTCATAATCACAGCTGCGCAACAGCCTTATTAAAAATTGCTGATGACATATTACAAGCTACAGATAACGGCAAGCTAACAGTATTAGCTTTGCTCGACTTTTCTAAAGCGCTTGATACGATTAATCACACAGTATTGCTAGCTATCTTACACCACTTTGGATTTCATGAATCAGCTTTAAAATTAATGGACGCTTATTTGAGCGGTAGGCAGCAGTATGTTATAGTAAATAATAAAGAGTCTAATCCTCGTAATGTCAAGCATGGTGTTCCCCAAGGTTCAATTTTGGGACCTCTACTTTATACAATATATTCCACAACCCTTTGTAGTTCAACATTAAGACATTGCCTGTACCATCAGTATGCTGACGACATACAAGTTTATTTATCGTTTAAACCTCAAAGTACCAACCAAGCCTGCAGTCTTATTAATGATGATCTGAATAGATTAGTAAAGTTTGCAGAATTACATTCTCTCAAAATCAACCCAACTTAAATCCGTTGCAGTTGTTTTTGGAAATCTAAACAGCAGGAGTATGCATTTACCGGATATTCAAATTAAAATTAAAGATACACCAATAACGTGTTCTAGCACTGTAGGTAACCTGGGAGTGGTCTTTGACCACAAACTTAGATTTCAAGAACACATTAATGGCTGTGTACGTAGAGCTTACTGTAACCTTAAATTGCTTTATAATAACAATAAGTAAAAATGTCAAAAAATTACTGTGTGACTCATTGGTGTTGTTCCAGTTCAATTATTGTGATGTTGTATATGGTCCTTGCATTGACAGCGCTACTAAAAAGAAAATTCAATTCATGCTTAAGATTTATATATGGAATAAGGAGGCGTCAACATATTTCTCATAAAATCAAAGAAGTTAACTGGTTCAGTATGGAAAATCGTCGGATTTTACATACTGCTGTCCTTTATCATAAAATTCTAACTATGAAAACTCCGCCATATCTTTATAATAAAATTAAATTTAGGACAGATGTTCATACTCTAAATCTGAGGCACAGAGGATTATTAAGTGTACCTATCCATCGCACGGAATTATTTAAACGAAAATCGTACGACACTCATTAATGACCAATAGAAAAATTAGTTCACGAGCCGTATCCAAGACAACAACAAAATTTCTTGGAAATTTTTTGTAGGTAGACATTACTTCTTTCTAGGGTTTGTGTCGTTACGATTTTCTTACCGAATCTCCATTCGAGCATTAATTCATATCCGGAAATTATTTTTCGTGCATTCAACAACGTCCTAATTTGCCCTCGCGTCCCGCTCGGGCAAATTAATACGACGTTGTTGGAACGCACTCAAAAAAAAATTCCGGAAAGAATTAATGCTCTTATGAGATTATATGTGATAATTTTCTTATAACGTCGGAGAAGTATATAACTCGGTTCCTTCAGATTTTAAAAAGTTGTCATTAATGTCCTTTAATCATCACATGTCTCTATGGTTATACAAAGTGTAAGATACACGCAATAAATTTGTAACATGTGATAAACTATTTTCTTCATTAAATAAACCTATGGCGTGCAGTACCCAGCTGTTTTACGAAAGCTTCTATTAGTTTGATGAAGGCATGCTAAAATTAAATATGTATCTATAGCATGGCCGCTCTAGATACGTTTATTCAAAAATATATGTAGATAACTATTAAATTGGTGAGGTAGTATGGAAGAGCAGGGGTTTCCATTTTGGGAACTTACTGAATGCTATCTCTTTTCCTGTGCCAATCGATCCACATTTATTTTGTTTTATATATGATTATTTCTTTTGTGAATTTTAGTTGAGCAGGAAATAAAAAAAATATTATTATTATTATTATAAGGTATTGAGAAATGGCAGTTGTCCTTCGTTTTCCATTTCATATGTGAATTTTATGCTAGGAAATTTGGAATTTAACTGATTCAAAAAATTATCAATACCACATTTAGGTAAATCAAAAACAGCAAAACTGTCGTCCACATACCTAAACCTAATCCTTGGGAAATACTCTGTGTGATTCTTAAAATCAGTTTCGAATTTTGATATAAAGAGATTGGCAACGAAAGGGGAAAGGCTGTTTGCCATTGCAGTTCCTTCATGCTGTTCATTGAATTTTCCATTTGAGAGCAATTCTGGGGCATGCAATGTGTAGTTAATCTAACTAACTCGTCAATTTTGTTTGAATCCAAATTATTATCCGTAAGTAATTGCCGCAGTTATGTCATAGTTTGTGGGACTGGTACGCTTCGAAACAAAGAACACACATCAAATGAAACTAGAATCTCACTTTCGCCAAGTTACAAATCTTTAATTTTATTTATAAACTCCAACGAGTTTTGGACAGAAAAATTATTTTGAAGTTTTGGCAAGTTTCTAGATTCATTTGTTAATGTGTCCCGATCATTCGAGAACGACCTAAGGCGGGGGGAGTGTCACGACCTTGAGCCGGTTCACGTGCGGACGGATGAATCACACCCTTCGACAAACGATCTTGGTTACTCATGCGTGCGAACACGTCAGCGTTGCGGGAAGGATCGAGCAAGGTCTCGACGTTTCCGCGATGACTCACCGGGCGCATATTATAAATACGGAAATAAGAGGACAGTCGAAGTCGAAGTCCGAGTGCCGACTCCAGCTTTGAAATACGCGGAAGCTGCCACATAAATAAACCAGTGTGTACATAAAATCTAGCCATATAAATAACGCGTTCTAAATAAATCTAGCCAGATATCTCGTTAATGTTTAAGTTGCGTGAAAATAAATTAAGTGTATCTGTTGTTAGAAATAGTTCCTGATTAGTTTATAAATAGTTGTGTTCCGCCTTAATAATCTGTGTTTTGTAAATAGTAAAGATAAATTGCTGTAAATGAATACTTAAAACAAGAAGCGGCGTATAATTTTTAATAGCCCCGAGAACGTAAAAACGTAACAATACATAAGTCAGGTAAAACGGTGAGACCTATTGTTTCTGGTATTTACTCCCCAACTTACCCCTCCCTAATTTTTCGGTCGAAAACTCGTTGGAGTTTATAAATAAAATTAAATATTTGTAACTTGGTGGAAGCGAGAGTCTAGTTACGTTTGATGTGTGTTCTTTTGTTTCGAAGCGTACCAGTCCCACAACCTCTGAGATAACTGCGTGAATTACTTACGGATAATAATTTGGATTCAAACAAAATTGACGAGTTAGTTAGATTAACTACACACCGCATGCCCCAGAATTGCTTTCAAATAGATGGAAAATTCTATGAACATCAGGAAGGAACAGCAATGGCAAACAACCCAAGGATTAGGTTTAGGTAGAGTGCTTTATAGACCAGGCAAGCTTATCCCACTAGATTTTCTGTCACAGGGACTTTAGCGCCAAGCCGTTGGCTGCGCTGACCGGTAACCGTGCGTTCTGTCATCTGTCAACAGTGTCAACCCATATATTTAATAGTACTATATTGCTAGCGCGCGTAAGTGGGGAGGTCACAGCCTAAGTGAGACAGACAACCAACTCTTTTACACACTTGATGAGCTGTGTGCAGCGTCGTCCGCGCGGTGGGGAAGTGGTCAAGTTTAAAATTCGCTTCTAAAGGCGGAGTTCGAATTCTCAGGCATATGGACGAGACGCGTAGTGTTCAGAGTCAGACTATGTCGGCGCCGTAATGTTTGGCCCGTTCCCAGACCCTACTAGCAATATAGAAGTAAAAACATATATGTGTCAACCAAGCAAGACTGGAAACCGTTCGAGTACGCACTGCTCGTTCCACACGAACACTGCACGCTGATTTAAATCTTGGTGAATTCCATTACGATGCTAATTATAATCACAGTTTTCATTCAAGTGTGGTCATTTAAATCTATATACCTACAGTGTGTAGGTATTCTTCTGTGCTGTCAACTGTATCTGTCAGTTCTGTCGCCCGGCACTGTTGTTTGAACTAAGGTACTATTAAAGTTTTCTAGTTTGAACCACGTGCGTGCTAGTTATCAGTGTTTTCGTTATTTTTTCTGCTTTATTTTTATTTACTTAAAAACCAGTCTTTTTAAGACGGATAAAATCAAATGACACGATCGTTGGTTTTCCGACTTACCATATGCTAATTGGAAAGTAACTAGAATTTGAATTTGCCACCACTTTCAGTAACTCAAAATGTCGAACAAGCTTGCTCGTATTAATATAGCACCTTAGGTTTAGGTATGTGGATGACATTTTTGCTGTTTTTGATTTATCTAAATGTAGTATTGATAATTTTTTGAATCAGTTAAATTCCAAATTTCCTAGCATAAAATTCACATATGAAATGGAAAACGAAGGACAACTGTTATTTCTAGATACCTTAGTAATAAGAAATAAAAATCTGGTGTGATACACGCACACAACTTCCCTTTACAGTGATCTTATAATTAGCTAAAATTGTGATTTTAAATTTTTAAGCATTTGTAAATTTTTTTCAAAATTACAAATTCTACAGAAGCCGTACAAAATAGAGCGTTAGTTCAAAGA
Source organism: Agriotes lineatus (assembly GCA_940337035.1). Lineage (NCBI taxonomy): Eukaryota > Metazoa > Arthropoda > Insecta > Coleoptera > Elateridae > Agriotes > Agriotes lineatus. Next base: position 5,177,627 of record OW679195.1, read on the forward strand.
CAAATTTTCTCTAAAATTTTAGGGTGAATATTCAGGGTGGAGCTTGTAGTGGACTGTATGTTTTTAATTTGGACAATTAGAGGATAAGTCTTAGGGGTGCAGGAATGTAAAAGGTTGCAAACCAACGGTCTTGTGCAATCTCACACAAGAAAGGTAGTACACTTGGTTTCCTTGGTTAAGGATGGAATGGCAGAACGCCTTGTGCAGTCTCACACAAGGAATATAATAGACTTGGACCATTCGGCAGAAGTTCGTGAACACAGAAAGATGTCTAACTGCATTAGTTTAGTGACTAGAAAGTTTAAATATACCGATGGGGCCACAATTATATATAACAGCAATGAGATAGCATGAACAAGAAAATAACACGTATTGCTTGAGTAAGAAAGAGATAAACATAGTACAAAATATTCGAGAAGGCTTGACGATTAATTTAATTATGACATTTGTCAACCAAGCATGCCTACTAAAATAATTTTTTCGTATGGTCATCTCTTTCTTGCTCAAGCATTCTAACAGGTGTTCATAAACAGTCGTCATCCCAGTAGGTTTTGACTTCAAAAACGTATGTCTATTATAATTGAGAAAAACTGCGCTATGACAGTACTCAATGACGTTTCATTGTGTTGCACGAATTAATCAAAGATATAACATTTTGTTTTTCAAAGCAACTGGGATGACGACTGTTTATGAACACCCGTTATTTTGTTGTTCATGTTATCTTATTGCTGTTTTATATAATTATGGCCCCTTCCGTATATACATACAAATATGATGTAAATTACAAAGGTTGAGAACATTGTCCCAGTTCAAATTGCATTTCTACTTACGTGTTACATTTTGTAACAAACGGTAACATCAGCAATTCAGCATAATTGTAGTTTATTCACCAGGTCAGTCGAGAAGTGCTGACTGCTTGTCAAGCATGTCTATTTGCGACTGTTGGTTACAAAATATATACGCACAATTATAAAATTTCAAAATCATGTTTTTGTTTCTAAACACCGAATTCAAAAATGTAATAATATACCAGGTGTTCTATTTAAAATAGGAGTTAATAAATAACAAAACAAAAGAAACCCATTTTAGATGTATTCAACTGGAAAATCAGCTATCTCACATCAATACACATTAAAAATGTAATAAAAATGTAAGTTTCAACAAAATCGAAAAAACAGAAAAATTACAAGAAGAAACACCATACTTCCGGTGATGCAACTTTCTTGAAAAGCTTGCTGTCGAGTCTAGATAGTACACAAAACTTATATACGAAGTTTCAACGCCATACTTCTTTTCGTTTTTGAGATATTCTGTTCACATACATACAGACAGACTGCCAGACAGATCAATAAACAAAAACATGTTTTTTGAGTTCATGGGACTCTAAAACGTGAAGATCTGTCGAAAACTCGATTTTGACTTTTTGGGGTGAATGTAATACTTCCTGTATTATAAAAGGAAGTAAAAATTATTATTAACAGCTCAGCTCTATTTTCAGGTTGAATAAAAGCTTCTGAGAAGCTTGTTACCAGTGTTGGGTAGTAACTAAGTAAAAGTAACTCATTACTGGTAACTAGTTACTTTTCAGAACTTAATAGTAACTTAATTACTTTTGTGTTTTCAGTAATTATAAGTATAACACGCTACAATTATTTAGTAACTTAAGTAACTGAATATGACAAGTTACATTTTCATGCTACAAATGTAAAATATTTTAAAATGTACGGTTTTTAATATGTAGTATTTAAGAAATTATACCTGAAGCTGAAGAATTTGTGGAAATTTCCAATGCTTTAGTATCCAAATGCTAACACCGACGACAGGAATATCTTCTTGTACTTAGTCGATATTAATTAATATTTGATGAATCCTATTTGGGTGGTGACAGTTTTTCCAGTAATCTTTAATTCTTTAACAACTAGAAGCTCTCTGAGCAGGTATATGGATTACTGGGAAGTACATTCCTAACGCCTGTGCGCAGGTTCGAGGTGTCTAATTCAGACGAAAATACATTCACCATCTCTATATTTCAATAATAACCAAACAATATTTTAACAAAAAATTGAAATAAGTAACCGAATGCGGGATATAGCTGCTATAGGATACTGCAGTTTAAATTTTAACTACATGAAGTAATAACAGATTCATTCATTTTCAAGTTAGGTCTATAATGTATAATGGTTCTCTATATTTTACAGTACAGTAAAACATGTAACTTAAAAAATAACGAGTTACTTTATGGTAACTTAGTAACGTATTCAAGTTACTTTTATAATTCTGTAACTTAGTAACTTACTCAGTTACTTTTTTGTCGAGTAACTGATTAACTTACTTAGTTACTTTTTTAGAGAAACTTTCCCAACACTGCTAAAAACCACAAAAATTAAAAATCTATTTTTCAAAATAGTACCTATGCATCATCCTATACTAAAATAATTGCTCTTCCTTGTATCACATAATCGGAATGATTATACAAATTAGTGTTAATGACATGTTTACTCTCAGTACTTTAGAATAGTATGTACTGGGACTTGTAATTTTCCTCGGCCATTGAGGGCTGAAAATTCCATTACAACAAGACACTCCACAACTTCGGCTCTCACCAATCCCAGCAGCTTGCAAGCTGCTGCGAGGCTCCCTCCCGTTGCTAACAAGTCATCAATCACCAGCAAAGTCAAGTTTGACATTACAAGATGAACAAAGTTAAAGTTTGCACATATCTGAGATCGTGAACTTTTCATAAAGTTGGAAGTTTTTTCTTCTCTTGTTCTTTTCTAGGTCTGTTTTAATTGTTGAGACTTGTGCAGTAAAAATGAGATAAACTCCCGAGATTATTTTACATAGATGCTATGGGAGTTGACCAATAATTGAAATTAAGTTTTTATCAACTTTTATTGGAAGAAATGCTCAACTTTACAGAGAATTTCTAATGAAATTAACTAAATTACCGATCAGGTACTAAACAGAACTTGCTAGACTTACGAACAATGAGATCTTCATTGGTGTTGTTATAGACTACTTACCAAATCAATTTGAGTATCGCTAAGAGCCCAGTGAGGTAATATCCATTACCACACTCTCTTTTATAAAACAAAGAATACATTAAATGTATTCATGAAGATAAAATATTGAACATTACACGTTTGCTTATGGCACTTAACGAAACTTGTTTGATTGCAGCAGAACTCAGCTCACCGCCTCGTTCTGGCAATCAAACTCGTTTCATTAAGATGCTCATAATAAAATTAACTTGTATCGTTAATATCTATAAATTCTTCATTTTATTTACTTTTCCTGAAATCGTCAAAAAAGCAGACCATGTCAAGATTCAGTTTGATCTTGAAAGTGCCACTTTGTAAGTGTAGTCACTTTTAAGATTTTTGCAAGACTAGTCATTTTTACTTTACATTACCTAGGTGACCGGTCACCTTCACCATGCGCCTTGATGCGATAGGATTCTATTTTTAAATTTTTAAAGATGTCGGAGAGAAAATAAAATCCTCCAACTTCCTTCAACTCTTTTTTTTTGCATAAGGTTCGGTAAAGTCTAGCACATACAATATGTGTCTATGCTTGACTCAGAGGCTTTGAAGAAGTACTAGGACGCTTCGCGTCCTCGTATTCTTCAACAGCCTCCTCATCTGCAAAGTATCACTTTCATGCCTTGTAATGTAATATACTATATCTCACTACCAAATAGGAAAAGTGATATTACATTGTTAAAAAATGGAAAATAATGGAAAGTCTAATATACAGCTACCTTAGCAACAAATAAAATCAATACAAATGAACCGTATCTAAGGACAGAAAATAGTTATTTGTTTCATTAGTACAAAAAAAGCATGATTTCGGGACAAGTAAGACAGAACGCCGGACGACGCGCAGCGTTTACAGCCTGCTTGCCTACTATGGAAATTGTTTTGTATACAAAACTGGTCAAAAGTAAACAAAACGATTTTCATAGTAGGCAAGCAGGCTGTAAACTGTAACATCACCACAAACCATATTCAGTATGTATGTATGTATTATCTGTAACCGCATTTGCCTTGCGGTGTAGAGGCTGTTGCTTTGTACACTAGCATCTGGCGGTACAATGCTCGACTTGCCCCGGATTCGGGTTACAGAGTTGTAGCGCGCCTTTTGTGCTTGTGCAGCAACTATTGTGTGCGGTTTATGAGTGTTGACCTTGTTACTCTACCTCTTAGGTCTGTGGTTCTGAGATGAGCACAGTAAATTTGGTGCCCAACTGTGAATGGTCTCACCGAGCCAGATTCCAATCAACAAGGCTGCGAAATCATGGTAACTTAGTAACGTATTCAAGTTACTTTTATAATTCTGTAACTTAGTAACTTACTCAGTTACTTTTTTGCCGAGTAACTGATTAACTTACTTAGTTACTTTTTTAGAGAAACTTTCCCAACACTGCTAAAAACCACAAAAATTAAAAATCTATTTTTCAAAATAGTACCTATGCATCATCCTATACTAAAATAATTGCTCTTCCTTGTATCACATAATCGGAATGATTATACAAATTAGTGTTAATGACATGTTTACTCTCAGTACTTTAGAATAGTATGTACTGGGACTTGTAATTTTCCTCGGCCATTGAGGGCTGAAAATTCCATTACAACAAGACACTCCACAACTTCGGCTCTCACCAATCCCAGCAGCTTGCAAGCTGCTGCGAGGCTCCCTCCCGTTGCTAACAAGTCATCAATCACCAGCAAAGTCAAGTTTGACATTACAAGATGAACAAAGTTAAAGTTTGCACATATCTGAGATCGTGAACTTTTCATAAAGTTGGAAGTTTTTTCTTCTCTTGTTCTTTTCTAGGTCTGTTTTAATTGTTGAGACTTGTGCAGTAAAAATGAGATAAACTCCCGAGATTATTTTACATAGATGCTATGGGAGTTGACCAATAATTGAAATTAAGTTTTTATCAACTTTTATTGGAAGAAATGCTCAACTTTACAGAGAATTTCTAATGAAATTAACTAAATTACCGATCAGGTACTAAACAGAACTTGCTAGACTTACGAACAATGAGATCTTCATTGGTGTTGTTATAGACTACTTACCAAATCAATTTGAGTATCGCTAAGAGCCCAGTGAGGTAATATCCATTACCACACTCTCTTTTATAAAACAAAGAATACATTAAATGTATTCATGAAGATAAAATATTGAACATTACACGTTTGCTTATGGCACTTAACGAAACTTGTTTGATTGCAGCAGAACTCAGCTCACCGCCTCGTTCTGGCAATCAAACTCGTTTCATTAAGATGCTCATAATAAAATTAACTTGTATCGTTAATATCTATAAATTCTTCATTTTATTTACTTTTCCTGAAATCGTCAAAAAAGCAGACCATGTCAAGATTCAGTTTGATCTTGAAAGTGCCACTTTGTAAGTGTAGTCACTTTTAAGATTTTTGCAAGACTAGTCATTTTTACTTTACATTACCTAGGTGACCGGTCACCTTCACCATGCGCCTTGATGCGATAGGATTCTATTTTTAAATTTTTAAAGATGTCGGAGAGAAAATAAAATCCTCCAACTTCCTTCAACTCTTTTTTTTTGCATAAGGTTCGGTAAAGTCTAGCACATACAATATGTGTCTATGCTTGACTCAGAGGCTTTGAAGAAGTACTAGGACGCTTCGCGTCCTCGTATTCTTCAACAGCCTCCTCATCTGCAAAGTATCACTTTCATGCCTTGTAATGTAATATACTATATCTCACTACCAAATAGGAAAAGTGATATTACATTGTTAAAAAATGGAAAATAATGGAAAGTCTAATATACAGCTACCTTAGCAACAAATAAAATCAATACAAATGAACCGTATCTAAGGACAGAAAATAGTTTTGTTTCATTAGTACAAAAAAAGCATGATTTCGGGACAAGTAAGACAGAACGCCGGACGACGCGCAGCGTTTACAGCCTGCTTGCCTACTATGGAAATTGTTTTGTATACAAAACTGGTCAAAAGTAAACAAAACGATTTTCATAGTAGGCAAGCAGGCTGTAAACTGTAACATCACCACAAACCATATTCAGTATGTATGTATGTATTATCTGTAACCGCATTTGCCTTGCGGTGTAGAGGCTGTTGCTTTGTACACTAGCATCTGGCGGTACAATGCTCGACTTGCCCCGGATTCGGGTTACAGAGTTGTAGCGCGCCTTTTGTGCTTGTGCAGCAACTATTGTGTGCGGTTTATGAGTGTTGACCTTGTTACTCTACCTCTTAGGTCTGTGGTTCTGAGATGAGCACAGTAAATTTGGTGCCCAACTGTGAATGGTCTCACCGAGCCAGATTCCAATCAACAAGGCTGCGAAATCATGGTAACTTAGTAACGTATTCAAGTTACTTTTATAATTCTGTAACTTAGTAACTTACTCAGTTACTTTTTTGCCGAGTAACTGATTAACTTACTTAGTTACTTTTTTAGAGAAACTTTCCCAACACTGCTAAAAACCACAAAAATTAAAAATCTATTTTTCAAAATAGTACCTATGCATCATCCTATACTAAAATAATTGCTCTTCCTTGTATCACATAATCGGAATGATTATACAAATTAGTGTTAATGACATGTTTACTCTCAGTACTTTAGAATAGTATGTACTGGGACTTGTAATTTTCCTCGGCCATTGAGGGCTGAAAATTCCATTACAACAAGGCACTCCACAACTTCGGCTCCCACCAATCCCAGTAGCTTGCAAGCTGCTGCGAGGCTCCCTCCCGTTGCTAACAAGTCATCAATCACCAGCACCTTCGATCCTTGCTTTATACTATTCGTCTGTATCTCCACCGTGTCCTGAAAAAGATTTTATAATTTCCCACAATAACATGCAGTACGAAATTTACTTCTCCATATTCGAGTTTGTACGTGACAGACCTGTTGTTTCCAGGCAGTTTTCCCTTTTTTCGAATTGGCACGAACGGAATCTGCAGATCCAGGGCAACAAGTGGGCCGAATAGAAAACCCCGTGCATCAAGAGCAACAACACAGTCTAGCCTTTGCAGCGATTTGATGTGGTCACGCAGCACGCCACACAACAGTGCAAAAATTTTAGGCTCACGCAATACTGAAAAAATGTCCCTGAAATTTAAGTGAAGGAAGCATGGTTAAGTTTTTAATGTGCCAAACCTGAATAAAATTCCAGGTTTTGGGAAATCTGGGTAACTTTCAATGTGCTCCCTTATTAGTTTAATCGTTTCGGTTTCTTGCTCCGCCATAATTTTTAAAATTTCGATTGTAGAACAATCATCCAGTTTCTGCTCTCCATGTAAGCCAACCACAGAACAATACCTGCCAACTGTGTTGCATCACAGCAAAGATTTAAAAGTTGCGCATATAATACAAATAATAAATAGTGTTCCACTTTGCAAGATTAGCTTCTGCATAATTTTTCATAATTCTCATTGAACATAAATTCCAAAACACCTAAGGGCCATCATTTCTTATTTCATAAAATACGAATGTAAAACTTGTTAATGTAAAACTCTATTCTTTGTCCAGATGTTCATTGTAAATAAAGAACAGTTCACAAAACAGAAGTAGTAATTCACTTTATCTGTTTATCTATCACTGTTATTTACAACTGCCCAAAATTGACAAAAGTGCATTAAGAAAAATGTCAGAGCTGTCATTTTCAAAAATATATTAGTAGGCAAATGTCCTAGCGTCACTCATTTGACACTATTGCAGTTAGGTAATGAAGCCATTATACCACTCGTGGTGTAATAAAAGTTCATTACACCACTAGTGGTGTAATAAACTCCAGTACCTAACGAAAATAGTGTCAAATGAGTGACGTAATAAGTCCTTATCCAAGCAGTTGTAGATAAACAATATTAAGAATTGGTTAGAACAAAATCTCAAAAGTATCGGGTCACTATTGTCGATCTACATCACAAAATATTTATGTAGAATCGACCTTCCACCTATTGGTTGACATGGCGATATTTATTCAGCATGAAAAATAGGAAATATTGAGGAGACAGCCTCGAGAGGCTAAACAAGCTACCAATAAAAATGCTTCTTAAAATAGAGTTGTAGTTACCATGGGCTTGCAAAGTGTACTTTGCCAAAAACCCTTTCATCTGCTTTGTATTATAAACAAAAGGTACAGTTACATAACTTTAATTTGTTTTACTTTTAAACCAAGACGGTCAATACTGTTTCAGGTCATGACACTGGATCTGTTGCCAAATTGTGTGCTAGGCCATTCCAGGACACACTAAGTTTTGTTTGTTTGAAATATATTTGACATTAAAATCTATTTTGACAAGGCAGTTCATATAAGTTACAAAATTGCCTTTGAAGTGTTGCGTACCGAGCTGCAAGTCAACTTTCGCTTCATCAGTTGCTATACATATGTTAACATGTTCAAGTATACATCTAATGAAACGGTAGCACAAAAATGGAAAGACGTTTTAATTTAGAGAACTGGCGGATTGATAAGGCTAGTGTTATGTGTGAAAAGCACTTTAAAAAAGCTGATATAAAGGGTAGTAATAAGATGAAGAGACTTGTTCCGACTGCAATATCACTAGCTTCCAGGCAAGTCATTTTGAAGAAATTATTGTTTTATATAAAGTCAAAATTAGTAGCAATAAAGAATTAAGTAGTAGGTAGTACCTAGCTATTAGAAATTGTTTTAAAATCGAATATTACGGTGAACTGACGCACTACAATGCAAATAGCAGGGATTTTATAGATTTGTTTTCAACAGGCATGTATCACAATTATAGAAACAGTGTACTGACAACACAAAACAATAACTAATACTGACAGCATGGAGTAAGAGGGAAGGAGACCGATCGCCATGCTACAGAATCTGCAAAGATATTTACAGCTCTTTAATAGTACACTATCTACCACTCGCAGCGCTGGTGTTCCCGCCGGGTCCTCGATCCGTCACGTGATCGTGGCATACGACAGCTGCGGCAAATCAAAACGTAAACAAACCCCCACCTTGCCGTCAACTAACCAGGCGCGGAACATTTGCACCGCGAGTGGCAGACTGCGGTACTACTAAAGAGTCGCAGGTTTTGGCGAGCGGCCTGCATGGGGATCGGTCTCCTTACCTCTTACTTCATGACTGATAGATTGTTCAATTTGTGACCAAAACTAGTAATTTTTTGTTAAAGGTTGCCCCAGCTATGTTACCAGATTGTGGTAGGCCATTCCAAAGGTCACTTTATAGGCTCCGTTTCATGGTCTGGAACAATATAGACCGCCTTGATCAAACATATGTTTGGAATGAAGTTGAAGAATTTCCACTAAGTATCTGAAAAATATCGGCTCTGAAGTCATATTAATCTCAGATGGTTGCAACTACTAAAATAGGAACAAAGTGCTATCAAGTAGGTACCCTAAGCGATATACCTAAAGAAAAGTCGCATCAAAATAGATTAATTTTATTTAGAAGAGGACCACATGATGATGGAGGCAGACAATGTTCACTCCGTACTTGAACATTACTTTAAGCCACCTATTGCAAGATCAAAACAACCTTATAATGTAATTGTGCTTAACCACTTTTTTTTTAATTACAATGATCTACCCTTAAACATAAGTCGTTTTTTGTGGACCGAAGCGGAGCTGAGGTCCATAATACAGCAGAAGACAGAAAAGAAACTTACCTACGCGTTGCGCATTACGTTTTTCTCACTACCAAGAAGGTAATTCTTATTTAATTAGTAATATTTATAAACGGGGTTGCGCGCGCTATTGGCGGTCTATCCTATTCAATTTACCACCATTTTTAGGCCTATTACGTTGGGCCACTCCGTTCTGTTACACACCCCGTCCCTGCCTCCCCCTGCCATCCACCTGACCAAGGAGCCCTCGGGACTTCGCCCCTCTCTCTAAAAGGGCCTTCGGGACTCCGCCCCTCTCCAAGGAAGTCCTCGGGGCTCCGTCCCTCTCCAAAGGGGCCCTCGGGGATTTGCCCCTCTCAAAGGGGGCCCTCGGGGATTTGTCTTTCTCCAAGGGGGGCCTCGGAATTCCGCCCCTCTCCAAGGGAGCCCTCGGGGATCCACCCCATTTCAAGGGGGCCTCGGGTCACCGCCCCTCTCCAAGGGGGCCCTCGGGGATTCGCCCCTCTCCCATGGGGGCTTTAGGGGCTCCGCCCCTTTTCAAGGGGGCCCTCGGGGCTTCCCCCTTTCTTAAGAAAACGAATGATGGTTATATTGTGAAAAAAATCTAAATTTTTACTAAAGAAGAGTTGGAAATGTTTCTCATTTCTTAATACTAGTAAATATGTGTATAAACGTCCATCTGCGGAAAGTGACCTTCTGCGGAAATAGTTATTTACATTACAAGCTGCGAAAGCTTACTTTTAGGTGTGAGGTGTTTTTGAATGGCCGAGGCGAAGCGTAAGCGTAGCCGAGACTGTTTAAAAACTCCGAGCACCTGAAAGAGCTTACGCAGCGTGTAATGTATTAAACTTTTCATTCTCCCCTCAATATTTAATAAAATACAATGACTTTTGTGATTATAATAAAATTAGTAAGACAGGTGACTTGTCGTTAACGTTACTTTGGTAACAATACAAAAGCATTATTTTATGACATTTGTCAAATATCATTGAATAGTCTGTCATAATTTAACATGAATTTCATTAAAGAAGCTGCAAACATTGGGTGCAGAAGTTTGTTGCCGGACAAATCCAAAGGTCGGTACAATCAAGCTTACGAAAGTTTCATGGCATGGTATGCAACGAATGATGTTGACATTTTTGCTTTTTGTCGTCCAGGGCACGAAAGTTTTTCATACCTAGCAACCCATCACTTAGCATATTTTACTTTCGCTTTCAATTGCCTTATCAAAATCGAAAATTGCACTTTCGTAGAGGGGAGAATGAAAATAGTTTTTTCAGTCCTTAGATACGGTTCATTTGTAGTGATTTTATCTGTTGCTAAGGTAGCTGTATATTAGACTTTCCATTATTTTCCACTTTTTAACAATGAAATATCACTTTTCCTATTTGGTAGTGAGAAATAGTATATTACATTACAAGGCATAAAAGTGATACTTTGCAGATGAGGAGGCTTGTTGAAGAATACGAGGACGCGAAGCGTCCTAGTACTTCTTCAAAACCTCTGAGTCAAGCATAGACACATATTGTATGTGCTAGACTTCACCGAACCTTATGCAAAAAAAGAGTCTTGAAGGAAGATGAACAAAGTTAAAGTTTGCACATATCTGAGATCGTGAACTTTTCATAAAGTTGGAAGTTTTTTCTTCTCTTATTCTTTTCTAGGTCTGTTTTAATTGTTGAGACTTGTGCAGTAAAAATGAGATAAACTCCCGAGATTATTTTACATAGATGCTATGGGAGTTGACCAATAATTGAAATTAAGTTTTTATCAACTTTTATTGGAAGAAATGCTCAACTTTACAGAGAATTTCTAATGAAATTAACTAAATTACCGATCAGGTACTAAACAGAACTTGCTAGACTTACGAACAATGAGATCTTCATTGGTGTTGTTATTGACTACTTACCAAATCAATTTGAGTATCGCTAAGAGCCCAGTGAGGTAATATCCATTACCGCACTCTTTTTTATAAAACAAAGAATACATTAAATTTATTCATGAAGATAAAATATTGAACATTACACGTTTGCTTATGGCACTTAACGAAACTTGTTTGATTGCAGCAGAACTCAGCTCACCGCCTCGTTCTGGCAATCAAACTCGTTTCATTAAGATGCTCATAATAAAATTAACTTGTATCGTTAATATCTATAAATTCTTCATTTTATTTACTTTTCCTGAAATCGTCAAGAAAGCGGACCATGTCAAGATTCAGTTTGATCTTGAAAGTGCCACTTTGTAAGTGTAGTCACTTTTAAGATTTTTGCAAGACTAGTCATTTTTTACTTTACATTACTCATAGAAATGGGAACACCCCTGGATCTAGTAACGCTTATTCGCAACTTATACGAGGATAGCTCTGCTATAGTCAAGATAGACGACACTTTTTCAAGTACCTGCAAAATCAGTAAGGGTGTGAGACAGGGCTGCGTACTGTCTCCTCTACTGTATAATGCATACTCTGAACATCTGATGAGATCGGTTCTAGACAACTGGAGGGGAGGTTTTAAAATTAACGGCAAAGAAATAAATAACTTACGCTACGCCGATGATACTCTACTAATAGCCAATTCCAGAGAAGAAATTGAGGAAATCTTAGAAAGACTAAAAGCGGCGAACATAGAATATGGACTGAAGATTAATTATAGCAAATCCAAAATAATGATAATCGACAGAGAAAACGAAGGATTACCAATACCCGCCTTTGTCGGAAATTGCGAAGTTGTAAGTGACTTCATTTACCTGGGATCATTGCTGCAGAACAACGGAAGCAGCGAATTGGAGATTCGACGTAGGATACAATTGGGGCGCACAGCGATGAGTCAACTAACCAAGATCTGGAAAGACCGCAACATATCTCTAAAAACAAAAATGCGGTTGGGCAACACGCTGGTGTTCTCTGTGTTCTTGTACGCATCTGAGACATGGACGATAAAGATGGCTGACCGACGGAGGATTGACGCCTTTGAAATGTGGTGTTGGCGTAGACTTCTACGAATACCATGGACCGCAAGGCGCACTAACGTGTCCATTCTTGATGAGATTAAGCCCAGTAATCGTCTCTCTAGCATAATGTCATCTAATATCTTGAAATTCTTTGGGCACATATCACGTCACGACAATATGGAAAGACTAATATTACAGGGTATGCCTGAAGGGAAACGACGCCGTGGACGCTCTCCTACTCGTTGGACAGACATGGTAAAGCTGACGGGATCCGGTCTGAAAATAGCACGGCCTCCTGGATTAGTGCGAAACTGACGTCTCTACGCGGCCCGCCGTATTTTTAGTTCAAGGCGTTTTTTCTGATTTGTAGAGGCGCTACAGTACGTTGCGCTTGTGCCCTTGGTTGCATACGTCCACGGCCTCCTGGATTAATTTTAATCTAAAAAGTCCCGCCTACGTTACAGATAATTTATCAAAAACCCAACAGATGGCGCCAAAGTACGTTGGCCTCAGAATCACAAAAATTATGCAAATGTGGCGGGCCGCGTAGAGACGTCAGTCACGTACTAATCCAGGAGGCCGTGGAAAATAGCAACACAAGAAGCCAAAAATCGCGATAGATGGCGTCTCACTGTCGCACAAGTTATACGGCCTCTAGACCAAGAAAATGACGACATATAATGGTCACCACACGTCGTTAACGACGTTGGATTTTGATGATGACCTAGGTGACCGGTCACCTTCACCATGCGCCTTGATGCGATAGGATTCTATTTTTAAATTTTTAAAGATGTCGGAGAGAAAATAAAATCCTCCAACTTCCTTCAAGACTCTTTTTTTGCATAAGGTTCGGTAAAGTCTAGCACATACAATATGTGTCATCTGCAAAGTATCACTTTCATGCCTTGTAATGTAATATACTATTTCTCACTACCAAATAGGAAAAGTGATATTACATTGTTAAAAAATGGAAAATAATGGAAAGTCTAATATACAGCTACCTTAGCAACAAATAAAATCAATACAAATGAACCGTATCTAAGAACAGAAAATAGTTATTTGTTTCCTTAGTACATAGAAGCATGATTTCGGGACAAGTAAGACAGATCGCCGGACGACGCGCAGCGTTTACAGCCTGCTTGCCTACTATGAAAATCGTTTTGTTTACAAAACTGGTCAAAAGTAAACAAAACGATTTTCATAGTAGGCAAGCAGGCTGTAAACTGTAACATCACCACAAACCGTATTCAGTATGTATGTATGTATTATCTGTAACCTCATTTGCCTTGCGGTGTAGAGGCTGTTGCTTTGTACACTAGCATCTGGCGGTACAATGCTCGACTTGCCCCGGATTCGGGTTACAGAGTTGTAGCGCGCCTTTTGTGCTTGCGCAGCAACTATTGTGTGCGGTGTGTGTCTTTATGAGTGTTGACCTTGTTACTCTACCTCTTAGGTATGTGGTTCTGAGATGAACACAGTTAATTTGGTGCCCAACTGTGAATGATCTCACCGAGCCAGATTCCAATCAACAAGGCTGCGAAAAAATCCGACCCCCACAGGATTCGAACCGAGGACTTGCTTAATGCAAGCCTAGCGCTTTCCCAACTGCGCTACGCGGCTTGTTAGGGTATTCAGTGCTATTTATAATTATATATAGTTTGTCGAGGTTGTGTCGATGTTATTTCTAGAGATAAAGAAATCATACTGCTTTGTTATTTTATTCCTCTTCTTCCTCTTATATTTAACGACAAATTTTTGAAAACATCAGAAATTGAAAATACTGGTTGTTAATTCAATACGGTCCGACAATTATATTATAAGACTGGTGTAAAAAATGTACTTTATTTTAAAAATAATACAATTTAACAATGTTCCCCTTCAAAGTACTCCCCTTCCCTAAATATACAGCTTTGCATACGTTTTTTCCAGTGCTGGAAAAAATTTTGGAAGTCTTATGATGTGAGACTGCGAAGTAGGGTTGCCGCTTTTTTCTTTACCTGTTCTAAAGTCTCAAAGTAGGTCCCTTTCAACAATTCTTCACTTTTGGGAACAGGTGAAAGTCGCAGGGGGCTAAATCCGGCGAATACGGTGGTTGGTTAAGTACAGGGATTCTTTTATCCGCCAAAAATTGCTTCACGGAAAGAGCATTATGGGGACCATTTTAGCACACACTTTTTGCATGTTCAACTCGTTATGTAGAATTTGTCGAACTGTCTCTCTGTTAATATTTACCTTTCTGCAAGTATTCGCACACTCAGACGTCGATCTTTTCTGATGATTTCATTGATTTTTTCACCATTTTCGTCGGTTTTTGATGTGCTGAGGCGCCCTTTGCGTTCATCATCTTCGACTTCTTCCCGACCTCCGGAAAATCTATTATGCCACATAAAAACCATTGCACGTGACATACATGTTTCCGTGTAAACTTCTTTCAACAATTGAGGACATTCTGTCGGAGATTTCTTGAGTTTCACTCGAAACTTCGAGTTGATGCGCTGCTCGACTTTTTTTGTTCGTCATAAATCCGGCGCAGGCAATACACACAGTCCGCTTCTAACGACTGCTCACACCAAATTAAACAAGTTACAACGACGTGTTTGGTGTCTTTCGATCGACAACACGCAGGCGCACACAACCATGTCCGGTAAATCGTCTTGCGAGTTAAAACCTGCTCTTACAGCGTCTTATAATATAATTGTCAGACTCGTACAATAAAAATCTGGTGTGATACACGCACACAACTTTCTTTTACATTGATCTAATAATTAGCCAAAAATTTGATTTATGTTTTAAGCATTTGTCAAAAATTTTCAAAAATTACAAATTCTGCAAAAACGGTACAAAATAGAGCGTTAGTTGAAGAGACAATTTTTCTCTAGAATTTTAAGTTGAATTCAAAAATGTAATAATATACCGGGTGTTCTATTTAAAATAAGAGTTAATAAAAAAAATAGACAAAAAAACAAAAAAAAACCCATTTTAGAAGTATTCAACTGGAAAATCACCTATCTCACATCAATACACATTCAAAATGTAATAAAAATGTAAAGTTTAAAAAAAATCGTTAGAGCCGTTTTTGAAAAAATCGAAAAAAACTGAAAAATCACAAGAGTAAACACCTACTTCCGGTTATGCGATTTTCTTCAAAAGCTTGCTGTCTCATCTACATAGTACACAAAACTTATATATAAAGTTTGAAAGCCATACCGCTTTTCGTTTTTGAGATATTCTGTTCACAGACAGACACACAGACAGACACACAGACCAATGAAAAAAAATATGTTTTTTGGGATCAGGGGACTCTAAAACGTCAAGATCTGTTGAAAACTCAATTTCGAATTTTATGGGTGAATCCAATACTTCCTTTATTGTAAAAGGAAGTAAAAATTATGCACGTGTGCAGGGCAAAATACATAAAAAATGCAAACTTACCAATAGGCCCACCGACTGTTCCAAAAAGCAGGCAGCCAGATGTTGGCGTGGAAGTTTCGTCCAAGTTTTGCATCATGACAGATCCGTGTCGGAACACGTTGATCATATCGCCTACATGAAACTGCCCCACCTCCTGCATCTGCAGCCATTCCTCGTCCGTAGTGGCAGCGCTTTTGACACACAAACATGTTGAACAAATTCTCTGTCCCCAAGAACACATCGTCGTCCAATATTTCCACAGCCGTCATCCAGTTCGGGTTGTAATCCCTGGCGATCTCCTCAAAGCTGCCTTCCATTGTCTTGTACTGCAGCATAAGGTCACCTACCAGCACAAAGTCCCCTTTCGTTTTCAGATAGAACGCGATGATGCTATTGAAGTACGAACACTCGAGCCGCAATTCCTTCTCGGCGGGTCATTCGAACAACCTCACGGTGCTATTTATGCTCGCTAGCAGCTTGCCGTTGAATTCGGCTAGGGAATAGATGACCGATGGGAACAGATTCAAAAAGCATTAATGGCGGCAGGCAAAAATAACTTGATCACAAAAAAGTGTAAACAAAGTACTAAACAAGGATGGATGACAAACGAAATTCTTAACCTCATCGAAAAAAGAAGAAAAAAAAAGAATAAAAATGAAAGCAAATACAAGGAATTAAACCAAGTCATCAAAAGAAAAATTAAAACAGCCAAAGAAGACTAGTTAAAGGATCAATGCGTAGAACTGGAAGGATATTCAAAAAGGTATGACGCATTTAACTTACACAAAAAAGTTAAAGAAATATCGGGTAAGAACAGACAGCTACAATCTAATATATTAAAGGACGCAAACGGAAGAATAATAGTACATACAGAAGAAAAAATGAGGAGATGGATAGCATACATTTCAGAACTGTTTGATGACAATAGACCTGAATTTGAGAGGGATACGGAAGACAACGAAGAAACAGGATCGAATATTTTACGTGAAGAAGTATATCACGCTATGAGACAGACAAGGGCAAACAGGGCAATGGGACCGGATGAGATCCCAGTAGAACTATTGAAGCTAATAGACGAGGAAAACATCGACATACTAGTCACGCTGTTTAACGATATTTATAGAACAGGTATAATACCAAAACAATGGCTGGTGTCCACGTTTGTTAGCATACCTAAGAAGAAGGATGCGACAGAATGTTCAGAACATCGAACAATTGCACTAATTAGTCATGCCCTTAAGATTTTCCTGAGGATAATACATAACCGACTATTCAAGAAATTAGATACAGAAATAAGCGACACTCAATTAGAATTCAGGAATGGAACAGGAACAAGAGAGGCATTATTTGGGTTAAACGTCATCATACAAAAGTGCCTGGATATGAATCAAGACATTTATACATGCTTTATTGACTTTGAAAAAGCATTTGACAAAGTCCGTCACGAAAAATTAGTTGACATATTAAAAACAAAGAACATTGATAGTCGGGACATCAGAATAATATCTAAACTTTACTGGCAACAAAAAGCAACAATAAGAGTGGACCAAGAATATTCAAATGAAATAGAGATTCTTCGAGGGGTTCGTCAACGATATGTCCTGCCCCCGATGCTATTTAATGTCTATAGCAAAGCTATCTTATAGGAAGCCATACTATAAGAATAAACGGTGAAGTCATTAACAACTTAAGATACGCAGATGACACCGTCGTGATAGCCGATAGTCTGCAAGATCTTAAAAATATGATGGAAAGTCTAAACATCTGCGAGCAATACGGAATAAAAATGAATTTACAGAAAACCAAGTTTATGTAATTTACAAAAAACAAGGAAACACCGAAGAGGACCTAACCGTGGCGGGCACACAAATAGAAAAAGTAAAGCAATATAAATACCTGGGGACATGGATAAATGAAAATGGAGACCAGACAAAGGAAATTAAAACCCGCATAGAAATTGCTAGAGCCGCATTCGTTAAAATGCAAAGAATATTTTTCAGTAGAGACATAAACTTAGAACTAAGAACTAGATTCCTACGCTGCTACGTCTTCTCTACACTATTATATGGAGTCGAAGCTTGGGCCCTGAAGAAAACGGAAATTAAAAAGCTAGAAGCATTTGAGAGATGGTGCTATCGAAGGATGCTTAGGATTTCTTGGGTGGATCACGTCACAAACGTAGAGGTGCTTCGCAGGTTGAATAAGGAGGAAGAAATTACAATAACTCTTAAGAGAAAGAAACTAGAATATCTGGGCAATGTGATGAGAGGTACAAGATATTCCCTGCTTAGACTAATAATGAAAGGGAAAATACTAGAAAAAAGAAATATAGAAAGAAGAAGAATGTCGTGGCTCAGGAATCTAAGAAAATGGTTCAATATGAGTTCCAACGAATTGTTTAGAGCGGCAGTGGATAAAATAAAAATTGCTATGATGATGTCCAACCTCCGTTAGGGGACGGAACCTTAAGAAGAAGAAGGGAATAACAGGCGTCCTTAATCTCTTTCTCTGAGATGGGTATCAGTTTACTCTCGATCCCCTGAAACATTAGCTCTGTCTCTTCTGAGTTAACAATTACTGTGCCTAGTTAGTTAGTATCAGTTTTGGGGAGACTGAAGTCATGCAAGTAGGCCTTCATAGGTTCTTTTTGCCAACCCCATGGATAAGGTCTAGGCATGGAGAGTACCAGGTACCTTAGTCCTACTTAGAGACTAAGGAGTTCCAACCCTAGCATGGGATCTTTTACATGCTACACATCGTAGTAACATGGAACCCACGGCCTTACATCACTTCCGAATAATGGCATTCTGTAGAGGCTTTCATCCGCATCTTCTTTTATTTTTAAAAAACCTCACCGGGATCGAACTCTCGACCCTTAGATCAGTAGGCAGAATGCTTAACAACTGAGCTATAGGGCCCGGCATTGATGTGCCTTAAATTTAAGCCATTCATAAAACATGAGAGTGGCATGAAAACAAACTACTGCCTACCTATAATACAATATGTGTTGGGGTCGTCACCTAGTTGACAAGAGATAAGAGACATGGCATATTCTTGCTGTATTAGCTGATACGCGTGTAATACCTCAAACGTGTGTGTTGGTCGACAATTAAAAGGTTGTGAACTTCTATTTCTTGTCAGTATTCAAGACTTTTTGCTTATAGGTAACCTTCCTCGGCATATGTAATGACAAAATCCCTCGCTATTGATCGGGATTTTGATCTTATCATTTGCCTCGAAAGTTTACGAAAGCAACAAACTTTCGCCCAAAATTATTTCCGAAAAAATAATGAATCCTTGATACCGTGTGATAAAAAAAAATCATTCGCAGCATGCCATGATCAAATTGAAGTTTGCGGTAACTTGAGATATACCCATTGATGTAAATGAACTACCAAGTCAGAGAGAACTAAATTACATCTTGACCTTGAAATATTTTCCTAAAAATATACAAAACACTTAACAAAAGCAATTGTTATTGTCCGTTATGGTTATTACACTCGTTGTTGTTGTGCAAATGCCATCTTATTTTCCTTTTTGCTCGATACAATTAAACTTTATGCAGTGTAAACTTTTACCTGTCACAGTGACAGATGTTTTCATAAACAAATTGCAATCTAACATTCACCAACAGACTTAAGTTAAGACATGACTAGATTTTCCATCTTTCTTTCCAAGGCCTACCCTAAATTAGTTTTATTTAAAACACGATATATTATAACTGAATATGTAATTGTAGTTTATATCTTCACATAAACGTATTACAAATAAATATATTATGTCTACAAATAATAATGTAGCAGATTTATTCTTTTATGTAACATATACTTTCTTGTTTAATTTATTACAAATTCAACGAATAGACTAAAACCAGCAACGACCAATTGTAATTATCCGATATGGTCTAATGGTTAGGTTATCTGGCTCTCACTCAGCAGGTTCGGGTTCGATTCCCGATAGCAGAATACTATTTTTAAATTAGTCATCTTCAATTTTTATTTGTATAATAAGCTTTTCATTTGCATTAATGAAATATTTGTAACAGCATTAGCAACGTCCGAAATGGTCTGGTGGCTAGGATGGATACCTGGCACTTGATCGGAGTTAAAAATGTTAGCAGATTTATACAAATTTCAAATCCTGTAATTTTTTATATTTGCACCTGCCCACTTGCCAAAACATCTTGTTAGCTTTTTACTTACCTTTAGGTCGGCGTTCTATATTTTTAACTCAACAATTGATCGCCATAAAAGTGTACTTGAGGCCCGTCTCTAGCAACAGTGAAGACGTCGCGAATTCTCTGATTAAGATGTTAAAGGGAGCGCCAACAAGTTTTACTCAGGTACACAGATATAGGTCAAGAAACTTGTAACTTCACTTTATATCTAATAATAGTAGTTTATTTATCTAGAACAAAAAGTGACATTTTAAATGACGAGAAAGTAGTTTACGTCCGAGGCGTCAGCCGAGGAAGGAATTACTTGCGAGGACCTTTAAAAACACTTTTCGTTCGTGGTGAATACAACGGTTTATTCCATACTGCAAGTTTAATGAATTTGAAATAAAAGGTTGTAAATCATTTCAAATTTCATGTCAACAACTGACGTATAATTTTAAAGTACTTGAACTTTAAAATTTCACTTTAAAGTACTAGGACTTTAATGTTCTATTTTTCGTACCATAAATAAGTTGTAAAGTACTTGAACTTTGAAATTTTACTTTAAAGTACTAGAACTATAAGGTTCCATTTTTTGTACCATAAATAATCCGAAAATAGTAGTTTATGTAACTAGTCCTCAAAGCAAGGCTTTAGGGGACGAGTCGTAATGTTTCCGGACGAGGCGGAGCGAAGCGCAGCCGAGTCCGTAATATGAAGATGAGTCCTCTAAAGCCATTTGAGAACGTGTTGCATACAACGTTTTTTTGTTTTAGCTCTCCAAACATTATAATATGAAGTTTCAATTACCATTAACGCGGCATTATATTAGGAGGCCGCGCGAAAATGTATTTTTCGCTCCCCAAACTGGTTACTTTGGAAACTATCTAGGATCCTCAAAATGGCCATTTAGAGGTCTTGTACTTAAAGTCGTCATGGCAACTAATGTTTGAGTCCGCTAAAATGTTGCCATGACGACTTTAAGTACAAGGCCTCTAAATGGCCATTTTGAGGATCCTAGACAGTTTCCAAAGTAACCAGTTTGAGGAGCGAATACAAAAAATGTAATTTTTGACATCAGTATGAAATAAAACAATTAACGAACTCAATGATTGAAATTAAAATGAAAGCGAGCAATACATTTAACTAGCTTTATTGTTACTCAAACGTGGACAATTATTCGATTAGGTCCTAGCTTTATTGTTACTTAAACGTTGACCATTATTCAATTAGGCTCTACTATTTGAGCGGGGTACCCCACTTAACTTAA
Organism: Agriotes lineatus; assembly: GCA_940337035.1. Lineage (NCBI taxonomy): Eukaryota > Metazoa > Arthropoda > Insecta > Coleoptera > Elateridae > Agriotes > Agriotes lineatus. The sequence continues at coordinate 5,199,036 of OW679195.1, forward strand.
ATCAATACGTTTAATGAGTACACAATGTTCTTATATGAAAAAGATCATCAGATTCTAATTAAATCACTTATCTGTTTGTCGTTATACTTGCAGGCGCTTAATAAGTTCAACGCAAGAAGACTATACTAAGGAGATGCAACTTCCTATGACGGCTGTATATAAAAGCGGCCCTTATGTCGGGGATAGCCGTCGCGGCGCTGTCGACAGCGTGTACTGCCGTTCGAGAGTTGGAAGCGAGCTAAATTAACCTGTAATTGCGGTTAAAAGTCAGTTTACGGTTGTTAATCCAATGGAGTGTATTTCAAGTGTGTTATTAATTGTTAAAACATGGTCCGAATTTCCAGTTACACTCAGCAAATGTTTGACATTGACAGTTCACGAGTTTTGTGAATGAATAATTGTACACCACGGCCGTCTTACTTGTCAGCTTTTAGCGGTCCGCTTCGAAACGGGAGTTGCGTGTCCTTAGTATAGTGTTCTTGGTTCAATGACTACTAACAAACGTCAGCTTGACAGGCCCCAATCGCCGGCTGTCACCTACTCCACGTAGACCCCAAGACTGCTTGATGATTTTCAGCAGACTACTTCCCGTAGGTTTTACGCCTAGTGATTGTTGCTATAATATCGAATTTCAAGATAGAATGAGGTAGATGCCAGAATAATTATACGTACCCTGATAACAGGCAATAAACTATGCAAACGTTTTCCGTGGTTCCTATATCGCTTCTATGCTCGAATATACATTCGTCGGAAAATGACACTCGCTCTCATAATAGCCTATCCTACCAGGACGGTCGGTCAGTATTATTCACTACTATAACCAAAACCACGAGAAATTGCGAGATTAGGGAGTTTTTGCATAACGTTCCGATAAAATGACGTACCGTTAAAGCTTATGTTACCTAGCGACGTCAACGTTACAGCCAATCCAAATTAAATTTTTCGAGTTTAACGTAACGTTATTTTAACAGGACGTGGTGCAAAAACTCCCTATTATCACGTTTTTTCCACGAAACCTTTTGCACGTTAAAATGCTGTCACTCGTTTTTCAAAACAAAATCCGTTATTTATTTTCTACCCTCTAGTAGCAACCATTGCCACTCTGATATTAATTTAATATGAGCTTTCACCGCGTTATTCCCACTTGATCTTTTATTTCCTATTTATATACCGTAAACTACTAGTATTAGTGCCATATGCTTTTATCACGTAAAAATCTGCCGTCTGTGCATGCATTAGACACACACGGTACCTGCTCAGCAGAGAAACAAACCCTTAGTTGTATAGCTAAGGCAGAAATATGTACATTGGAAAATTCGAGTTTGTCTATACTTTTGTAGATAGCAGCACCCTGCAGTACAATAAAAAAAGAGGAACAATTGTGGGTTGTGTCTTATTTAAAACGCCAGCCTTAATCGAAACGCTTGGTATGAGGAGTCAAAGTAGGCGCATTAATTTAGAGAATTCCATAGACCCGCTATCCACCCGCATCGCAGGACGTAGGCCAAGCACGCCGCAAAAATATACGCATTTTGATTGTTTTAGAAATTTGAATCGAGGAGAAGTCTCCACCGAACACTTTCGAGTATGATATAAAAATTCAAGTCTTTTTGCCAGCAAGGCAGTGCTTTCAAAATAATGCCGCTAATTGGCCACGTGGGTTAATTAGATGTACGATTTCGCTACACTCACGAAAATGTGCATTCATCCCCACTCATCAGCCAATCAGCAGCGAGAGAGCCCATCACTAAGTGCTTGAGCCTTTTAAATAGAGAAACTTTGACCGTAAGAAATCATTCGCCCTCTTAAAATCAACACCACCAGAAGCCACCTCCCGCCGCCTGCCGCTTCCACGGACTTAGCTCCAGCCACCTCCAGCTGTCTGCCGCTTCCACGGACTCAGACGTTGCCGCTTCCCCAAACTTAGCTCCAGCCATCTCCAGGGACTGCTGCTTTCAATCGCTGCCGGCAGCTCCAGCCATATCAGCCCCGGCGTGTCTCCTACGTAAGCCCTGGCTCGGCCCTGGGGATTTCACTCCATTACTCACGCCGCCCCCGGACTCTCCACTGACTCGGACAATCCGTCAAGTTCTCGTTTGATTTCTGACGCGTGAGGACGGGAAGCGCTGATTATTATCAAGTGCCCGCGAGTTATCTGGTGCGGTTGGGCCAGTTGGCTGACGCGATAAACACTAAATAAATCAGCTTGTGTTTATATACTGCTCAAAATGAATTAGGGATCAGTTTTATATTTTCTACTAGAACTCGTGGCCAGCCTACGTCTGGCCCGGCCAGCGTAAAGAAACGGTTGATCGTGTTGATCATGTTATTTTGCTGCAGAAGCTTGTTGATGTAGGTCTTCATGAGAAATTTGTTAACTTAATTAGGTCTTATTTAACCAACCGCCTACAATATGTTTATGTTAATGGTATTAATTCTGAGTACTTTTTTGCTACCTCTGGAGTTCCCCAAGGATCCATTTTAGGCCCGTTACTTTTTTTAATCTTTATAAATGATATAACATATTGTGTAAATTACTCTGAAGTTCTATTATATGCAGATGACTTAAAATTTTTTAAAACTATCTACAATGTTGTAGACTTTGAACGAGTACAAGCTGATGTTAATGCAATTTATGAATGGTCAATTAAAAACAAATTACTTTTTAATAGTAATAAATGCTTTACTATGACTTATTCTAGAAAGCAGGATGTTATACATTTTGAATATACTTTGGGTTCTATACCGATTGAAAGAGTATCAGCCTTTACGGACCTTGGGGTAACTTACGATAATAAATTGTCTTTCTATGACCATGTGGACACGTTAATATTAAATGCCAATCGGAGTCTGGGATTTCTTTTTAGAAATACTCAGGATTTTTTTAACTCAAAAACCTTATTGAATTTATTTAACAGTTACGTCAGATCTAAACTCGAGTATTGTGTTATTATATGGAACCCGTATTATAATTATCAAGTTAAAAAAATTGAAACAATTCAGAAAAATTGCTATTAAGGCAACTACACCTTTTCCTTTTGTAAATCAGAAAGTGTCAATTGTAAATCAGATTAGTCAAGTGAATTTCAGAAAAGGTCAGATGTAATTCAGATTTTTTAATTGTAAATCAGAAAGCATCACATGTAATTCAGATTGATCAATTGTAATTCGGAAAGCGTCAGTGTAATTCAGAAAGCGTTAGGTGTAATTTAGAAAGCGTCAATTGCAATTCAGATTAATCAAATGAATTTCAGAAAAGCTCACATGTAATTCAGATTAATCAATTGTAATTCAGAAAGCGTCAGATGGAATTCAGAAAGCGTCAGTGTAATTAAGAAAGCATCTACCTTAATATGAAACATTTATTATTTTTTTAATCTTCACAATAAAACTTACATATGTATTAAACTTTTGCAAAACTTTAACGGCCTACTGGCATATTTTCCATTGCCAAAGCTGCAGCGTGGTAAACTGAGGTATGCTGTGCCGCTCGACCACAATCTCCCCCCACAATGGAATTTTTCGCCTGGTCAATAATTCCTTCCAGATGGATGAGCCTTTGCTCTTGAATTCCAGGAGCTACAACTTGAGGTACTCTCAGATTACACTTTACGAAGGATTTTACCTTTGACCATATTGTCTCAATAGGATTAAGCATAGGCGAATATGGTGCTAGACGCAACAATGTTGCTTCAGTACCATCAAACACGGTTTCTAATCTGGAGTAGCATGGTGCATTATCGCACACTACCACTAAGTCGTTTGGTTCATTATCCATCTCTTGCCAACGATGCAAAAGGCTCGCTACCCAAGCATTTGCTGACACAACTCTGAAGGAACCCCTCCTTCTCTCCATCGCCACAATGCCTACTGCTGAAATAGCTCCAATTAGATGAACATTGAGGCCTCTTCCTGCCGTCATTTGCTGAACGGCTCTCGAACCAGCAAGGACGCAACCCTTAGTTCGTCGAAAAAACAAATTAAAATTGGTTTGATCCATCCAAACAATTTGTTTACTCTGTTGAATATGCCTGTTTAAAATTTGCACATATTCCGCTTTCTTGCGTTTATTTTCAACTGAATTCATCGTCGTTGGTTCGCGATGTAGCTGCTTTAACGTAAACAATCTACCTTCCAAATAGTTTCCAATTGTAGATATACCGACTTTTGTGTGGAAGTTCTGTCTTACCTTTTCTTGTATTGTTTTAAGCGTAGTATGACATTCAGCTTCTATCCATCAAATTACTGTATCTATTTCTTCTTCAGTTAAAATGTTAGGCTTTATTCCTCCCTTTCTAAGCATTGTAGGGCGTCCAGATCGAATCCAGCGGAATACTGTTTTGTATTTTATCCCTAACGTACCTGCAATTCTTCTTCTGTCTTCTTCAGAGTGTTGTTTGTAATGTTTTCGCAGAACAGGCTCTGTTCCTGCTATCACTATTCGGCACAAAGGACAGTTGACTTGTGGTGCATTGTCGAGTTCAAAACACTTTATGTGAAATAAATGGCGACACGGAAGTGTACGTAATATTGAATGCCGTGTCATAGATACACGACAAATTTCGCAATTATCTCTCAATTCCATACCTATTAAACCTTTTCACTTTGACAATTATAATATACAAGCACATAAACCAAAACAGTTAGTTGTCATGACTACCAAACTTTTTAAGGACATGGTAACTATGTGAAATAATATGTTGGTTATTCAAGAGTTTACTATTTAAGTTCTGAATTACAATTGATGTTTTCTGAATTACATCTGACGCTTTCTGAATTACAATTGATCAATCTGAATTACATCTGACCTTTTCTAAAATTCATTTGATTAATCTGAATTACAACTGACGCTTTCTGATTTACATCTGACGTTTTCTGAATTACACCTGACGCTTTCCGAATTACAATTGATCAATCTGAATTACATGTGACCATTTCTGAAATTCATTTGATTAATCTGAAATACATTTGACGCTTTCTGAATGACAATTGATGTTTTCTGAATTACAACTGGAAAAGGTGTAGTGTTTTACAGAGGGTTTAAAAATCGAGGTCGATCATGTTAAAATTCGAGCGAAGCGAGAATTTTATGATCGACCGAGATTTTTAAACTGTAAAACACGAGTTGGCTTCAATATTTTTTCTACAGCCGAGGAGTTTGTTAGCTTAAATGCCCTCGGGGCTTCGCCCCTCTCCAAAGCGGCCCTCGGGGCTCCACCCCTCTCTAAGGGGGCCCTCGAGACTCCGCTCCTCTCCAAGGGGGCCCTCGGGGCTCGGCCCCTCTCCAAGGGGGCTCTTGGAGCTCCACCTCTCTCCAAGGGTGCCCTCGGGGCTTCGCCCCTCTCCAAGGGGGCCATCGGGCTCCGCCCCTCTCCAAGAGGGCCCTCGGGACTCGGCCCCTCTCCAAGGGGGCCCTCAGGGCTCGGCCCCTCTCCAAGGGGGTTCTTGGAACTCCACCCCTCTCCAAGGGTGCCCTCGGGGCTCTGCCCCTTTCCAAGGGGGCCATCGGGCTCCGCCCCTCTCCAATCGGGCACTCGAGGCTCCGCATACAAATCGGTCCGATATAATAACTGTACTCTTAATCTTTACAAATAAGGATTTATAAACTCTTAAAGTACTCCGTGCTTTAAATGGAATGGCGTGTTTTATAGACAACATAAAGCACGCCGCATATGACCCTTGGAAACAGTTTAAAATCACGGCTGTAGAAGAAATTCTTAAATATGTGTATTGGCGTGTCAATGGATCAAAATTTGACGGTAGCTACTCTGAATTATTATCTGTATTCTCATATTCTTCTCTAAAATTAAGAAGAGTTCAATTAATCACTTTGTTTTTGTTTAAAATAGTAAATAATTTAACTTCTACACCGGAATTGTTAGCCAAATTAAATATACGTGTACCTTGTATTAACACACGTAACAATGAATCTTTCTCGTATGGCAATCCGAGAACTAATTATCATTTTTGTAGTCCGCTGATTACCATGTGTTATACGTACAACCAGTTTTGTAACGAATTGGATATATCTGGGCTGGGATTTTGTCAGTTTAAAACTAAGCTTAATAAGCACCTTTATGCCATTGCATTACAATTATAAATTTTTTCTACAGCCGTGATTTTAAACTGTTTCCAAGGGTCATATGCGGCGTGCTTTATGTTGTCTATAAAACACGCCATTCCATTTAAAGCACGGAGTACTTTAAGAGTTTATAAAACCTTATTTGTGAAGATTAAAAGTACAATTATTATATCGGACCGATTTGTATGCGGAGCCCCGAGTGCCCGATTGGAGAGGGGCGCAGCCCGATGGCCCCTTTGGAGAGGGGCGAAGCCCCGAGGGCCCCGTTGGAGAGGGGTGGAGCTCCAAGAGCCCCCTTGAAGAGGGACCGAGCCCTGAGGGCCCCCTTGGTGAGGGGCCGAGCCCCGATGGCCCCCTTGGAGAGGGGCGGAGCCCGATTGCCCCCTTGAAGAGGGGCGGAGCCCCGAGGGCACCCTTGGAGAGGGGTGGAGCTGCAAGAGCCCCCTTGGAGAGGGGCCGAGCCCCGAGGGCCCCCTTGGAGAGGGGCCGAGCACCAAGGGCCCCCTTGGAGAGGAACGGAGTCCCGAGGGCCCCCTTGGAGAGGGGTGAAGCCCCATGGGCCGCTTTGGAGAGGGGCGAAGCCCCAAGGGCATTTAAGCTAACAAACTCCTCGGCTGTAGAAAAAATATTGAAGCCAACTCGTGTTTTACAGTTTAAAAATCTCGGTCGATCATAAAATTCTCGCTTCGCTCGAATTTTAACATGATCGACCTCGATTTTTAAATCCTCTGTAAAACACTAGTTGCCTTAATAGCTAATTTTCTACAGCCGTGATTTTAAACTGTTTCCAAGGCTTAATGCGGCGTGCTTTATGTTGTCTATAAAACACGCCATTCCATTTAAAGCACGGAGTACTTTAAGAGTTTATAAAACCTTATTTGAGAAGATTAAAAGTACAGTTATTATATCGGACCGATTTGTATGCGGAGCCCTGAGTGCCCGATTGGAGAGGGGCGGAGCCCGATGGCCCCCTTGGAGAGGGGCGGAGTCCCGAGGGCACCCTTGGAGAGGGGTGGAGCTTCAAGAGCCCCCTTGGAGAGGGGCCGAGTTCTGAGGGCCCCCTTGGAGAGGGGCCGAGCCCCGAGGGCCCTCTTGGAGAGGGGCGGAGCCCGATGGCCCCCTTGGAGAGGGGCGGAGTTCCGAGGGCACCCTTGGAGAGGGGTGGAGCTCCAAGAGCCCCCTTGGAGAGGGGCCGAGCCCTGAAGGCCCCCTTGGAAAAGGGCCGAGCCCTGAGGGCTCCCTTGGAGAGGAGCGTAGTCCCGAGGGCCCCTTTGGAGAGGGGTGGAGCCCCGACAGCCGCTTTGGAGAGGGGCGAAGCCCCGAGGGCATTCAAGCTAACAAACTCCTCGGCTGTAGAAAAAATATTGAAGCCAACTCGTGTTTTACAGTTTAAAAATCTCGGTCGATCATAAAATTCTCGCTTCGCTCGAATTTTAACATAATCGACTTCGATTTTTAAATCCTCTGTAAAACACTAGTTGCCTTAATAGCTATAATTTGGTTTTGTTATGTACTTATCTTTATTCTGTAACTGGGTTTTTTACCTGTTGAATAAAGTAACTATTATTATTATTAAAACAATAAAAATGCTTGCGCAAGGCCCTGCCAGCGTTAACAATACAAATGCTTGCCGCGTCGCCACTTGTGCGCGTTCATGCTGCGAGTTGCGGAGCGATCGGAATGTGCGCGCTCCTGCTTACGGTCTGGACGGCATCGGCTCTTATAATATAAGATTACTTTATACAGGATGCACAGATTTTAATGAAACTTTTAGTGCTTATCTATGGACTAACACAGTATTTATTAAATACGGAAAATTAATTCAAAAACAAGTAACAAGGTTCTTAAGTTAACATTAACAGAAAACGTACAAAATTAAAGATCGCAACAAATAAAGAAAACGGCCCAGAATTCTTTCTGGCATTAAATGTAGTAACGGGTCTGACCTCCCTCGCAAGTAAGACACTTCGACACCTGTTACTGTTGAGATTTTGAAATCGTTCTTGTGGTATTTGCTCCCATTCCTGCACAAGACGATTTCTGAGATCATTTAAGTTTTGAGGAGGTTCTCCTGCTCGAATCCGTCGTTCTAGTTCGTCCCAAGCATGATCTATGGGGTTCAGGTCAGGACTGTAAGCCGGCCAGTCCATAGTGTGAATATTATGGGCATTCAGGTACTCTTGAACAATTCTTGCAGAATGAGGGCGGGCGTTATCCTGTTGATAAATGAATCATTGACCATAATTTTGAGCATACGGTCGAACGTGAGGTTGCTGAATGTCATCGATATAGCGTTGAGCTGTTAGAGCGCCCCGTTCTACAATGACAATCTCAGTGCGGCCGTTCAAAGATATTCCACCCCATACCATAATAGAGCCTCCTCCAAAATGCAGGCTTTCTTGCACCATATTGTCTGCGAATCTCTCACCTTGCTTTCTGTAGACTCTTACACGACCATCACAGTTACTCAAACGATACCGTGACTCGTCTAAGAATAAAACATTTACGCATTCTTCCGCGCCCCAATTTTCATGCTCTCTTGCGAAATTATTCCGGTATCTACGATGTTACGAAGTACTTGGGCAGTCTTCCTGGATCTTATTCCATTTTCCCTCAAGCGATTTCTGATCGTTTGAGTAGACACTCTACGCCGAATCTGCCTAAACAGTAAGTCTGAGTGGCCTATAGCAGTCAGACGTGGATTTCGAATTGCATTGCGAACCAAAATCCTGACCTCCCTGTCATTGATTTTGCGTGCACGTGGTCCATAAGGCCTTCTTTTAACATCTCCAGTCTGAAGGAAGCGCGTCCAAGTTCTGGAAACCACAGATTGACTCACATTTAGCTCTTCAGCAACTTGGCGTTGAGTAAATTCACTTCTTATTCTTACAATCACAGTAGACGATTCGACTGTAGTCACGTGTCTTCTAAAGGCTCTCCCCTGACGATCCATGTCAAAAAAATTAAGGAATCTCAAACCAACTAAATTCTTAATCAAAATATCGCGCAAGTGTTATAACTGCAAAATTGATATTGCGCAGGAAACACAATTTCACGTCGCAGTGACAGATCTTGCAAAGATTATGTGCAGAGACAATAAACTGCTCAAGGACAGGTCTAACGAGTAGCTTCAGAATGTGTAGTTCAAAACGTGACCACCGAGCTTCTGTAGATGGCGCCAAGTGGACAAACCGCCACTGTGCTACAATGCCTGGAAATTTTGCAAAGTGGAAAGCCAAAACCAAATAGCGCATGAAGGTGCTCGGGACCTTAGCAACAACTTTGCCCCCTTTCAAAATTTCGATATCTGTAGCCGTTCGAAAGTTACAGGCGATCTGGACGGACGGACGGACGGACGGACGGACGGACAAAACGTTCGCATAAGTACGCTGAAGCTACTAATAACTAACTCTGATTATGTGATTCAAATAAACAGTAGAAAGTCAGCAGTAACTGCAACTACAGTGACCAAAAATATAAAAACTAAAGGATAGCGGTGATTTATAAACTGATCCCTAATTCATTTTGAGCAGTTTACATTGAACATTTTAACACTCAAACAATAAAATGCAAGGATCTAGTGACCGCTCATATCCTTACTTAAACATGTCAATGCCGCAGCCATATCCCCAAGGATTCTATCCATATACATCTATGCCACCGCAATCCATGCCATGGTTCACTCCTGGTCAATGCCCAACTTACCCTCAGTGGCAGCTACCGGTGAGTATAATCTCGTTATCACCACAAACGGTTCGAGTACAAATAAATCAACAAAGTCATTTACCAAAATTTCAACCAATCTTAACACATGCACTAAGCAAGGAAATAAACGCAACACAAACAACATATGCAAATGAAGTTTTGGATAAGAACGAATTTCCGTTACGAAATAATCCTAGTAAAGGCAAAACAAGCGACAAAGATCTAAATTCAGATAAAGAACCTCAAACAATTAAACTAAACGAGTTTCAAGAATATGCCAGTAGAAAGCCAAAACGTAAAAGACAAAACAATAGCCCCCCGACAAATGAGAAAAAATCGAAACTAAAGCCAAGCGCTACAACTACAATTCAAACGCCTCCGGAAAAGCAGAAAGGGAGAGATGATACTATATTATGTTAAACACTTGCAACAATTACTACTTGTAATACAGCAGCACATTGATAAAAAACGCTTCTATTATCAAACTCTTGGCGGCGATAAAATTAAGCTACAAGTAAAATTTATTGAACACTATACAATAGTTAAAAAAGTGAAAATAAAATCGTAAGACATACCTATGCCTTATCTGAAGACAAACTTTTTAGAGTTGTTCTAAGATACCTGCATCATAGTACAGACATACAGCAAATAGAAAAATCCATGCTAGGACATACTACCAAAAACATATTAGATATAATAAATAGAGAAACCAGACAGCCACGAAATTTGTTTTTCATCGATCTGCTCCGTAAGAATAACAATAAAGACATATCCGACGTCACACGACTACAGGAAAAGAAGTCTGATGGAAAACCTGCAAAATGTATACTATGTTGGGGAGACCATCCTGCAAACTACATAGGTTGCAGAGTCTACCTTGAAATATTAAACAGAGAATACCCAAATCGCAATGGTACCATGCTAATCAAACAACAACCACTGCTGCAGGAACAACCACAGTTACAACAACAGCAGCGGCAGCTCACACGCACCACGTAAAAGACAGTATAAATGACATAAAAGTTAACAAAAATACCACAACGTCACAACAAGACAAAGAAAACATACACGCTCAAACATTCAATCAAATCCTCACTCAACTAGCTATTGCAAATCACATAATTATATCATTGCAACACACTATAACCACACAACAAACAATAATTAACATACTTACAACAAAAGTTAAACAACTTCGGGAGGGACTTATTAAATAACTTGCTCCGTTGTACAACATAGCTCTCTGGAACGCAAATGGACTGGCAAACTACAAAGATGAGGTGCATGTATTTCTACTTCAAAATGAAATAGATATACTCTTAATTAGCGAAATCCACTTTACGCAAAGATCTTATTTTACAATACCGGGATATACAGTCTATGATACCAAACACCCGGATGCTGATAGACGAGCCAGAGGGGGGACGGCTGTCATAATTAAAAACCACATACAGCACCATGAACTTCCCAAATGCAAAAAAGAGTATCTACATGCAACTAGCATAGTAGTTACTGACTAGCTGTGACCGCTCGCTATTTTGGCATTTTATTGCCAACCAAACTACCGAGCCAACAAAGAAGGGTTCATATAATTCTTTAGTTCGCTTGGACACCGCTTTTTGGCCGGTGGAGACTATAACGCAAAAAATACACTGTGGGGATCACGACTCTCGCCGCCTGGAAGAGGACGTGTTATGAGGCAAGTTATAAAGCAAAAACAACTAGCTTACTTATCAACATTCAAACCAACGTATTGGCTAACAGATCTAGGTAAATTTCCCGACTTGCTCGACTTTTCTGTTACTAAAAGTATTCCCCTGGGTATCTTAGTATAAAGTCATCGCTGGATCTTGTTACGGTATAAAACTGTTTTAGTGACACCTCGGGGTACGAGAGTGCCACCTAGCTTATCACGTCCGAGAAACGTCACCACTTGCCCTGGAATTCTCGAAAACAGACTTATAGCCAAGGCTTAATGCGCTCAGGGAGAAGGGCGTGGTCCTATGAACGGGACGCCATATACATATACAGAGACGACATATACGGAGTGTTACCAAATAATAGGGCGCCACAAGATTTGGAAATTGGGACCCATATTCGACAGAACCCCGAAAGACAACTGGGGTGGTAGGGTACGTGCAGTCTTGTGACTCCCCAAAATCGGTAACTGGAGCGCTCAAACCTACCTTCGACGCTCACAACTTCGTCCAGGCTCCGCTCTACGTCAATCTTACACTGCAGACTGCTTAACCTGAAACTCGGCATGCAACACACAAAGAAAATACATCGATAGCATTTAACAAATAGGTCTATTGTTCTGACACACAAATATAGTTCTGTACAGTCATTACTAAACAAAATAGGGTTGCTGGCATTAATTAGTACTCCGATAAGGTTGTTGCCACTCAACAGCACACAAAATACGTTTACAAACATTTACTAGTAGGGATGTGCGATCTAGATCGATTTTTTTAGAAGATCGATTCTTTTACTCGCGGTTCTCGATCTTTTGAATCGATCTTTCTATCTCCGATTTTGTTTAAGATCGATTCTTTTGCCGACGGATCGGGTTTTCGATCTTCGATGGCACAGCGACACAGGTAATTGTATCACCGCGGTGCGTGCCACCCACAAAACAATAACTAATGTGCCATCAGCTCTGTTAAAATAATTTATAGATTACTTTCGGTAAATGACCGTTAGCGCCATCTATGTTTAAAGAAGTAAAGAAACGCTATTTTACAAGAAATTATAGAAATCTCACAAAATTAATTTTACGTTGGAAATAAGATGCTTTATATAATGTTTAATTATTAAAGAAATCTGTAAGATGAATGAAAGTTTTAGCAAAAAATCGATCTTTAGGAAGATAGATCTTTTATACCACGATTTTTAATAGTATCGATCTTGTGGATTCCGATCTGGATCGATTCAGAAGATCGATCTTGTTGAGAGAATCGCACATCCCTATTCACTAGTATATGAAATATGATTACTGGCTTTAAGTATTACGCAGACTATGATGGCTGGCATTGGTTAGCGTACAAAATATGATTACTGGCATTAATGAGTGCGTGAGATATGCTTGCTGCCAGTGAATAGTACATAAATATAGTCGCTAGCGTTAATTACTCGCGAAATAAGATAACTGCATTAAATAGTACACAGAATACGATTGCTGACGTTAGTTAGCGTACAAAATATGGTTACTGGCATTAATGAGTGCCTGCGAAATGATTGCTGCCATTGAATAGTACATAAATAGGGTCGCTAGCGTTAATTAGTGCGCGAAATGAGATAGCTGCCATTAACTAGTACACAAAATACCTTGTCAGCTTCACCTGTGGCGGTCCTAAGAAAACTTAAACAGTACTATTCAACAAGCTGCAATAGAAGAAATACCAAAGATCTCGGCAAAGAGACGAAAACAACATTGTCCCATAATAATTAAACAAAAAATGGCAGAAAAAGGCGCCTTCAAAAACTAGCAGCAATCTAGACATCCAGGCGATAAACATCAATTCAACCGTGCGACAAGGGAACTAAGAGATAGATCCACAGAACCAAAGATGAAATCCTAGAAGAACAACTTGCACACTTAACCCCAACAGCGGAAGCAGATTAATCTCTATGGAGAGCAACCAAACGACTAAGAAAACAAGATCACAATAGTTCTCAAAAATCAGAATCGCAGGTTACTATAATTTAATAAATTGCATACAAATAATACTCACAGTTTTACATACAGTTCTGCAATAATACAATTGCACACATTAAAATGGCTGTCTAGTAGGCCACTTGGCCAACAGATGTTTTGGGGCTTGGTCTCGGAGGAAACGCGAACGCGGTTCCAAAGCGTTTGACCAATAAATTCGTACGGCCGGAGCTGGTATCTCAGCGTGATCTGCACCGCGACGGCGAAGTTAGCATGCCAAATCAGGAGAAAAACCTCCGTATCGGGTCCTTTCTTGTGCTCTAATTAAGAGTCTGCGTCAAAAGGGAAGCGGCTCCGAAAGGTCCAATAAAACGTCGGCTCGCAATCATTTGCAGCGGTTGCCGTGGACATGAAGAACAATGAAATGCGGCACCTGCCTCAGAACCGCTTTTTGGCCAAAAATTTGCTTGGCTCTCTGGCGATCAAAACCGGGCGTTAAAGGCCTGGCACTACTTGCTGTGAAGGGAAAACAGAAGTCCAACGATAACATACAGAACTACAGGGAGTCTTAGGGCGTGTAGAATACTCACTCTGGATAAAATCCAGGCCATATGTGATGACTCGTGGTCGCATTCAGAATCCGCACAAAGCGTAGGAATAAGCTTCCTTCTCGTGAGCTTGGGACATCAGAAACACGTAAACGTGAAAGCTTGCATTTCACTAATAACCAAAACTAACAGCAGCCTCAACAAAAATCCACCATAGCTCTTCCAAAAATGTTAAACTACCATGCCCGCTTGACGATTGTAAGCGGAAAAGAACGCGCCCGAAGACAAAAATCTGCGCCATAAAGATAAATGCCTATCGAGGTCGTCGCGGCCAGTGCGATCAGAGATCGCGCGAAATGAGCGGGAAATACCATGGAATGCTAAATTGAACGGCGGCGTAAATAAAACGTAACAACTCCCTCCTTACCAGAACAGAGAGCACAACCAAATAAAAAAGAATGGATCGTCACCCAGCTGACAAACTCACCAACAAACCCACTTGAAAACCCAAACCCACATCACGATACGGCAACTACCTGCGAAAACGGTAATGACACCAGAAAGAACCCAAGACCAGACCAACCTCACGACAGGGCTCGTCACTGCTGGATCTTAATGCTGCACCGGTAAACAGTCCCGTAGCACCCCATCGCAAAGAAGTTCCAATCCCAAGAACCTCCCAAAGTCACCCCATATCTCTACAAGGTACCCTCCCTGACAACTTCTTGAAAAACCCCCGAGGCGAAAGCAAACCCCACAGATAAGGCACTACGTAACCGAAATCCCAAAAGAAACCCTTCCCACGACCAAACCACAAACCCACCCCCAAAAATAGACAAAACTCAAAGGATCACACCACCACAACACCTACACACTCAAAATGTCTTCAATAACAAAAAAACTGACAAAATAAAATTTTCCCCTAACGAGAGACCTCAACCAAAACTGAACAACAGCTGAAACAACTAATCACAACAGCAAATCACACCAAAGACTTCTTTCGGCAACAAAGGCTCAAAAGGAAGCTAAAGGACAACAACTCGGGGACAGAGGCAGGTCCCACAAATCCGGAACAAGCCGATACTCTAAATGAGTAAACGAAACCGTTCTCCATCTCCAAGCATGCCCAACAGCGAAATCAAAATAAGGACTCGCGACTCACTTGTAGATCGAAATCCGCGTAAGCGAAATGGATACCGCAACAAAAAAAAACCAACACAATACGCATAGCTGAAGGTATAACATAGCATAAGCTACGCCACCAAAATTCCAAAAGGTACACAACAAAACCCAACAAGCTAACGCGAACCTACACTAAAGCGGAAACATAAACTTCACTCGACACGAATGAAAGTCAAACTACACAACCAAACCAACTGCTAACTGCAAGCTACTCCAGTGTTCCTAGAGGAAGAACTAGATGAAAAAATACTCTCTAAAGTGACCCTGCAATTACCAACCAAACCACCCTAAACTCTACAAGAGGGAAAGCAAGATGAACACGCTCCCTAATAGTGACCTACCCTACAATGCTCATAAACCCACCGTGAAAATTTCCGATTAATGATAAACAGGCCAAAAAACTTATCGACGAGCTTAGCCGTAAACTGACGAGCAGCATCTGACAACACGTAGTTCCTACGCAACACTGCTTGTCCAAGGATATATTGTAAGGGACGGCGGCGAAGATCGTAACGCGCTTTAGATTTTTCGTAAGCTTTACCCACGGCCTGCTGAATTGTGTGACAAACGAAACTGTTGAATTGTGTGACAAACGTGACGTTTGTCGCACAATTCAGCAGGCCGTGGCTTTACCTAACCGACGTTTTACCTCAGCATAAAGTTTACTAATGAGAGCGGCGCCGATATCCAAGTCTCTGCTGCGATAGAATTGAAATTCAGGGTTCCCATTATCTGAAGTAGGTTCGAGTTTTAGAGAGATCTCCCTACCGCAATTGATAAAATACGGGGTCTTCCCCGTAACCCCATGAACCGAAGTGCGAATCACGCAAGCTACATGAGAGAGATATTTCTTCCAATCTTGATGATGATCGGAGACATACGCAGTCAACATGGTCTTTTACACCCGATTTATACGTTCGGTTGGATTGGCTTAGGGGTGACAATTGGCCGTAAACGAAATCTTACAACCGTACTTGTTTGCTAGAGACTAAAACTCGAGACTACGAAATTGGAGTCCATTATCACAAACGATGCGCTTCGGAGCTCCAAACATCAAGAAAACGTCTTTCTCAAAATTACGTGAGACCAAATTAGCAGACGCGGAGCGCAAAGGAAACGTGAGTGCGAATTTACTAAAGCAATCGGCCACAACCAGAATATACGCATATCCTCGCGATGATCGAGGCAACGGGCCTACAATGTCACCACAGATGACTTCCCAAGGCTTCGAAATGAGGGAGTGACCTTCCATAAAACCAGCAGAGGCTCTTTGTTCGGGTTTAATGCTCTGACACGTTTCGCAAGGGAGGACGCGGCAACGTCGTATCGTAATCTCGGCCAATAGTACTTATGCGCGATACGATGAAAAGTTTTATTAACTCCTTCATGACCAGCGGTGGGGTCGTCGTGATTCTGCCTAATAACTTCGCGGCGCCGGGGCTTAGAGACCACGAGCTTAAAATGATCTTCTTCATCATCCGCTAGGTCACGATAATTGGACCGAACCTACTTATAAAACTGACCGTTACTAAGTCGCCATTGAGGAAATTTACGACAATTGGTCCTAACTTGCTGACACATACGCCTTTACCAAATATCACGAATAGGCTCGAGTGGAACACCAACTACATCGATATCCGGGACGGCACGAGACAGAGTGTCCGGCACAACATGTTCTTTGCCCTTACGATGGACAATGTCGAAATCATACAATGCGACCAACAGGATCCTTAATATGGTAAAGCCATTTCAAACTGTAGTGGTCTGTCACCACGGTAAATTTCGTCCCCTCAACATAAGGTCTAAGTTTCTCTATCGCAAAAAGGACAGCCAGACATTCACGCTCAGTCGTACTGAAGCTGCGTTCATTCTTGGTAAGCGAACGGCTGATGTAACAGATGACTATCTCGCTATCGGCCTGTTGTTGGGTGAGGACCGCGCCAATACCATAACCCGAGGCATCAGTCTGGATTACAAAGGGTACGGAAAAATCCGGGCATGCTAAAATTGGGTCCGAAATCAAGTGTTCCTTGATGATACGAAAGGCTTGCTCACATCGTTCATCCCACACAAACTTAGCGTTCTTCCGAAAAAGAGACGTCAGCAGACCTATGAGACGAGAAATTTGGTACGAATCGCCGATACCATGACACCATACCGATAACACGACGCACCTCAGAAACCGAACCAGGAGTAGGAATACGCGTGATAGCATCTACTTTCTCCGGGTCGACCAATAAACCCTTGGAATTCACTAAGTACCCAAGGTACTTAAGCTCTGGCTTACAAAAATGACATTTATCCTTACTTAAAGTAAGGCCAGCAAACAACAACCGAGATACAACCTCACGAAGAACTGACAGGTGTTTATCAAAGGTGGGCGTACAGATCACAATATCATCGAGGTACGTGAACACATGGGGTTCTAGATCGGCACCAACTACCCGGTCAATTAATTGCTGCCTGGTGGCAGCAGCCGTATGAAAACCGAACGATAAGCGACGAAACTGATATAACCCATGGTTGGGGACAGTAAACGCAGTTAAAGGCCTCGAAGAAGCTGCAACAGGAATTTGCCAATACGCAGATTTATGGACAAATGATACGGCGAGAAATAGGAAAAAACGAATATGGAGATCTAAAAAAGCACTGAGACTGGCATGTTGGAATATAACATCATGGACTAATAAAGACCAGGAAACCATAATAGAAATGGATAGACACAAAATAGATATATGCTGCCTCTCGGAAACTAAAAGAAAAGGGAAAGGGAGTATAAAATGTAAAAATTATATAATGCTGTACAGTGGAAACGAAAAAAACAAAAAGGCCCAAGCAGGAGTCGGCGTACTTATGCATGAGAGATTCGAACAACATATTGAGAAAGTGAACTACATAAATGAGAGGCTACTGCACGTAGTACTAAGTTTTGAGACAGACAAAATACATATTGTAAGTGTATATGCCCCAGACAGTAGCAAGCCCAAAGAAGTACGAGAACTATTTTATGACAATTTGAACGATATAATACACGACATACCTACTAGAGACAAAATATTTGTCATGGGTGACCTAAACGCAAGGATTGGCAATGGCAGTATACCGGGAGTAATGCAAAGATTCAATGAAGACGTTGTAAATGATAACGGAGAAAAACTAATAGCATTATGCGCCCAAAATCAGATGCGCATCAATAATACATTTTAGGAACATGAAATGAAATACAAATATACATGGTCTAACTCCCGGGGAAAAAATTCTGTTATTGATTACATAATCACAAATAGAAACATCCACCCTAAGCAGAGCTTGGATTTAAGAACTCTGAACTCGGCAAATGTAGGCACCGATCATAATCTTCTTCTATGTAGATTTAGAACTAACGTGAAGGTAAACAAACAAAAACCACCTGAATACATAACAAAATTCAACATTGAATCATTAACGAATGAGAGTACCAATTATTTATACTCACAAAGGTTAACAGAGAAAATTAATCTTAACTGCATAACAAAAAAGGACACTACCGACAAAGCATGGGAAAAACTAAGACTACACATACTAATGAGCGCTAAAGAGGCACTAGGAACCAGGAAAGTTAACATTAACGGTAAGCAAAAGAACACACCCTGGTTTACCGATGACGTCAAAACATTGGCTCAAGAAAAACGATCGGCATATATTACATACAGAACAAACAAAACACCGGAAGAGTATGAACGGTACAAAATAGTAAGAAACAGAGTAAACTCCCAAATAAACACACTGAAAAAAGAATACTGGGCTAACTTTACAATAGATATGGAACATGACCTTTACGAAGGCCAAAAGAAAGTATGGAACATGTTGAGAAACCGAAAGAAGCCAATAAATGAATATATACAAACGAGTACCATACCGAACAACGAATGGATATCCTATTTTAAGAGACTATACGAATCAAATGCAGATGGACTTGCCGAAGAGCAAGAAGATGAAGAAACCGAAAGTTTACCGGACAATAACATTATTGAAATTACACAAAAAGATATAGAAACCGCAATATCAAAAATTAAAAACAGAAAATCTGCAGGCCCGGACCTAATTAGTAACGAATTAATTAAATACGGGGGCAAAGCATTAATTAGTGAACTAACAACACTATTTAAGAAAATTATTGAAATCGGAACTATACCCGAAGAATGGAGAACAAGCATAACCATATATTCAAAAGAGGCTGTAAGAAAAACCCGGAAAACTACAGAGGGATAAGTCTCCTAAACAATGTATCAAAAGTAATGACGAAGATTTTAGCGGATAAATTAACGCTTGAGATAAAAATGACCGATGAACAACAGGGTTTCCGACAGAACAGGTCCACCACTGACGCTATATTTATATTACGACAACTAGTGGAAAAGTCAATAAAATTTAACAAACCACTATTCCTTTGTTTTATCGACCTGACACAGGCGTTTGACAGGATACTTCTCTCTGACGTACTAAAAATTTTACAGGAAAATAATATCGACCCTAACATCATACAAGTAATAAAACAATTGAATACTAGTAATAAAACCAGAATACGAATAAACAACACTCTGACAGAAGAAATACCAATAGCGGCAGGCATACGACAAGGAGACAGTCTTAGTCCCAAACTTTTCAATCTAATTATGGATCAGATTATCAAAAGCGTTAATGAAATAGAAGCTGGATATAAAATGGGAAACCAGAAGATAAGAATACTGTGCTATGCTGACGACGCTGTCATCGCAGCAGAAAACGAAGACGATCTACAGCGTTTACTATTCAGATTCAAAGTAACAGCGGAGAAATTTAACATGAAAATATCCATGGAGAAAACAAAGTCTATGACCATTTCCAAAGATCCTATTCGATGCAAACTAGCTATTGATGACAAGGTTATCGAACAAGTCATGAGTTTCAAATATTTAGGAGTCGAGATAACCAGTACCTAACAGAAACACTAACCAGGAAGCACGAATCCAAGCAAACAAAGCTATTGCAGTCTCCGGCTACCTCAATGACATAATATGGCGCAATAAACACATGACCGTCGACGGTAAAGTTAGAATCTACAAAACCTGTGTACGTCCAATTTTAACATACGCTGCTGAAAGTCGCGCGGACACTTCCAAAACCAAACAAATAATGAGAACAGCGGAAATGAAGACGTTAAGAGCAATACGTGGCGTGACCCTACGAGACCAAATTAGAAGCCAAACCATACGCCAAGAGTGCAACGCCCAAGCTATTGTAAAATGGGTAAGAACAAGACGCCGACACTGGAGAGACCACGTCGACCGAATGGAAGATGATCGACTGGCGAAATGGGCAAAAACACAGAAACCAAACACGAAACGTCCAATAGGAAGGCCGCCAAAACGGTGGAAGGATTGCTGGACGTCCGTAATCCAGGAAATATGAACGGGAAAATTGGAAATTACAGGACATACGTCCTAAATTAAGTGGAAGAAGAAGAAGAAGAAGCAGATTTAACATCGAGAGTGGCGAGATAGTAGGCATCACGAAGTTTATCCAGCGTACTCGACACATACGGAATAGGGTAAGAATCAGGCCGACTAACTTTATTAAGACAACGAAGGTCAACACAGAAGCGATAACTAGCATCTTTTTTCTTGAGCAAACGATCGGTGATGACCAAGCGGAAGACGACGGTTCCGCAATTCCCTCTTCCAACATCTTTTGCAATCCAAGAACCACCTGTTTCTGAAGAGCAGGGGAAATAGGATAGCATCGCTGTTTGATAAGGGGCGAAGTCTTAATTTCGTGCTCGACTAAATGCGTACAACCTAGCTTATCTCCCATTTGACAAAAGTTTCCCTAACAAAAACGTCGAGCTGTTTACGCTGAGCCTGCGTTGAATGTTCGACAGCCTGAATTGCATTAACTACAGGGGCTAACTCATCCTTCGAAAACGTCCATTCGTTACTCCGAAGGTCCGGTACAATACCCATGCGACGCCAAAAGTCAGTGACCAAGATTAAAGCATGGGGTATAGAAGGCACTACTTACGTCAATGAAGCAAACCTTGTCGCGTAGAGCTATCGGGACAGTGACAATCCCTAAAATTCGACATTCCATGCCATTAGCTATGATACAAGCGGGACCTTGACGTGACTCAAGTCGGCAATGGCCTTTCACCAATTCCCAAAATTTCCTACCAAGGATTGTGCGTGAGGCGCCAGAATCCAATAGCCCGAGAAGTTTGTTCCCAAAAATGGAGATCTGCAGATAGGGGCGCTCATAAGGGCCAGAAAGACACAGAATAAAATCTAGGATCGCTTTAGAACAAGGAGCATCAATAACAGAATTAGTGACCGAAGGATCTTTACTAAAGCGAGCTAGCGGGTCTCCTAACGACGCTGAATTCCGTTTCCCGAACAAGAAGGACACTACCTTTCAAATCTGGAGTAAATTCGGAATAGTATGTATAGTCCCCAGTGCCAATTGCGTCTCTGGAAATGGGGAAATAGGTTTCGACGAATAAGGTTAAGCCGAGTATATGCTGAAGGCACAGAAGGTAAGCGGCGGAATAGATTTTCCATGACGGCTATGAATACAGTAACGGATTCATCAGCAACTTATGTGCGATTCCTGATCTCATCCCATAAACCGGCTTCATAATCGCAAGGGAGAAATGCTGCAGGTAATGCACTAACTAAAGCATCCCAATCATGTACTGTGCCTTTAATTAAACGATACCAAACTAACGCATGATCGGTAAAGAACTCGACAGCCGAAAGAAAAAGCTGCTCTTTCAAGACGCCTCGCGAGATACGTAATTTCTCTATTCTCTCTAAGAAACTAGAAAGCTCCGAATGACCATCAAAACGAAAGTTCCATTTATTAATCGGTAAGTGATTATTACAACGAGACGGGGGTCAAAGGCTTGAGTGCTATTTATGCTTAAAGGCGATTGAAATAATCGAGGGTTGTTAATGCCTGGTAAACTAAATCGAACTTGCGAAGGAATCTCGGCAGGAATTCTAGATTGAACCTGTGGATGATCGGACGCATCATCGAGACTTTGATCATCGGCCTGAGAATGATCGTCGTCTAAATCTAATAAATTAACCACGCATGAAACAGAGGGTGCTAGAGTTTCGATAAAAAGAGCTAATTTTGCTTCTAGATCATCCATAGCTTCTAAGCAGCGACTATACAACTCACTCTTTCTAGCATCCAAAGATCCCGTGGGATTCAATCTCTCCAGATGATTTGAAACATGCAACAACCGAGTCTGAATGCGCTTGTAATCGTTGCTGTTACTAACAAGGTGCTCAAGGGTCGAAATGTCCTCTATTAAAATTACTAACTTTCGAAAGCAAATATCTAATTCCTCTGCTACATTAAGTTCAACTCCCGGAAAGGATGCATTTCCTGATTTCTCAAGTCTAACACGAGCTCGCAGTAACTCATGTTTATCTCCCGAATTCCCGTCGCAATAGACACCGCGAATCCGTAGTTCATAATCCAATTCGTCTACCAGAAGCCGATCGATGTCCATACTGGATGATTAAGAAAAGAAAGGCCCAATGAAAAATCAACATATTCCAAATAGTATAGCAGCGCGTCACGAGAGCACAAAAGGAACACGAAGAAGGCAAACTTGCAAAAACTTCGTTAACTAATCAATATCAAAATAAAATCTTACTGGTAAATTTGGAAAAACGCGACGCGTCAGTATACGAGCGTACGAATTTCTTCAAACACTTATCGAATAACAAAATTTTCTAACGCGGTCCGATAGCAATTTACTCCCAAACACAAGCATACATATTTAAATCTACTATTCTTAAAATAGCTGTTAAGATCATGCACAAATCTTAATAAATAGTATGGATAAATATAGCTTAGAATACTGTTAGTAACATATGCAACAATATCAATAAATGTTTCAATTAAAACAATACGCCTAACAATCTGATTGCCAATAAGGTTTCATTAGTTACGGCTACTAATTCAAATAACAAAATTTGTAAATGCCAAAGCACACTTAAAAATACAGGCCTCACGTTGCGAGCGCCAACTTTTTTTGTTAACAATTTTTAATTACTTTCTGGACAATCTTCTAAAGACATTAATAAGGTACACTCAGCGCGCCAACAAATTTTTGTAATAACGGCTAATGCACCCCGGTGTTCTAGCGACAATTTGTAAACTCAATATCTCAAGTACAAATACACTTCTTGAAAGAGAGCTCCAAATAAAATAAATAACCGTAACGAAATTCAACCCTTTTCGCTGGCATAGAGATCATATAATTCGAGCAAATATCACAGTATAATAGCATACATAATTATCACAATAGTTCTCAAAATTCAGAATCGCAGGTTACTATAATTTAATAAATTGCATACAAATAATACTCACAGTTTTACATACAGTTCTGCAATAATACAATTGTACACATTAAAATGGCTGTCTAGCAGGCCACTTGGCCAGCAGATGTTTTGGGGCTCGGTCTCGGAGGAAACGCAAATGCGGTTCCAAAGCGTTTGACCAATAAATTCGTACGGCCGGAGCTGGTGTCTTAGCGCGATCTGTACCGCGACGGCGAGGTTAGCATGCCAAATCAGGAGAAAAACCTCCGTATCGGGCCCTTTCTTGTGATAGAATTAAGCGCCTGCATCAAAAGGAAAGCGGCCCCGAAAGGTCCAACAAAACGTCGGCTCGCAATCTTCTGCAACGGCTGCAGTGAACCTGAAGAACGATCAAATGCGGCACCTGCCTCAGAACGGCTTTTTGGCCCAAAATTTGCTTGGCTCTCTAGCGATCGGAACCGGGCGTTAAAGGCCTGGCACTACTTGCTGTGAAGGGGAAACAGAAGTCCAACGATAACGTACAGAACTACAGGGAGCCTTAGTGCGTCTAGAATACTCACTCTGCATAAAATTCAGGCCATGTGTGATGACTCGTGGTCGCATTCAGAATCCGCACAAAGCGTAGGAATAAGCTTCCTTCTCGTGAGCTTGGGGCATCAGAAACACGTAAACGTGAAGGCTTGCATTTCACCAATAACCAAAACTAACAGCAGCCTCAACAAAAATTCACCAAAGCTTTTTCAAAAATGCTAAACTACCATGCCTGCTTGACGGCTGTAAGCGGAAAAGAACGCGCCCGAAAACAAAAATCTGCGCCCTAAAGATAAATACCTATCGAGGTCGTCGCGGCCAGCGCAATCGCAGATCGCGCGGAACCCGCGGGAAATACCATCAAATGCTAAATTGAACGGCGGCGTAAATGAAACGTAACAACCGTGCCAGATGTCTTTACCCATACAGCCATTCTTGCCAAGTTAAATTAAGAGAGCTATAATAAAAAAATTAAATCCTGAAAGTCACCGGGATACGACCTCATCACAGGTCGACTAATACAAGAGCTACCGAGAAAAGGGTTAAACATGATAACATACATATTTAGCTCCGTGCGCAGACTCTCTTACTTCCCACTGCAGTGGAAAGTTTCGCAAATAATATTAATGCTTAAGGCTGGAAAATTAGAACAGGAGATTGCGTCATACCTCCCAATTAGTTTACTCCCGTCCCTCTCTAAACTAATGGAAAAAATCACGCCTGATGGAAATTATTACTAAAAACAAAATTTTTTCAGACCACCAGTTCGGCTTTAGAAGCAGACACTCAACAATATAACAAGTACACCGACTGGTCGACATTATAAATAGAACATACGAAGAAAAACATTACTACTTTACACTGTCCTAAAATCATATCAAAATGAAAGATACTTCCAGATAAAACTCGAAGGGGAATTAACATCACTATATCCCATACAATCAGGCGTTCCTCAAGGGAGCGTCTTAGGTCCGATCTTATACCTGCTATATACAGCAGACTTGCCAACGAATTTGATTACCGAAACAGCAACGTTTGCAGATGAGACTGTGATTTTCGCATGCCACCAGGACCCAATTCAAGCTGCGCAAACATTGCAACAAAATCTAAGTGTATTAGAAAAGTGCCGCAAAAATTCCCCATAGGTCTACATCAAGTGCCAACCACTTCCGCAAGCGGACAATGTAAGATATCTGGGCATATACCTAGATAGGGGACTCACCTGGCGTACCCACATCTTGAAGAAAAGATAGCAACTCGTCACAAAACTTCGTAGATACTATTGGCTACTCGGCCCCAAATTCCGATGATCCCTTCGCAACAAGGTGCTAGTATACAAGGTGGCCCTAAAACCGGTATGGAGCTATGGGGTACAGCTTGTTACGGTTCTTTTGTCACTCCCTGTAGTTCCGCATTGCTGGTTTTACGCCTTCGTTAATTTGCGATTTCTGTGGGGCTTGTTATCGTTATCTTCAGGCTTGGCTTTGGCGGAACGCTGCGGAGATGTTTGATGCTGGTTTTCGTGCTCCGTTTTGTCCTGCCGCTAGATT
The DNA here is from genome assembly GCA_940337035.1 of Agriotes lineatus. Lineage (NCBI taxonomy): Eukaryota > Metazoa > Arthropoda > Insecta > Coleoptera > Elateridae > Agriotes > Agriotes lineatus. The sequence continues at coordinate 5,224,640 of OW679195.1, forward strand.
TTGGTAGATATGGAAGCTTTGGGGCCTCGCTGCAAAGCGAAGCGTGTGAGATTTTGGGCATTATGCTGGAGAGATTATTCTACGCCATGCCCCATCTAGCCTTCGATGCTCGTTTGCCCAGTTCATCCGGGGTAAGTTCCGCTTTATATTTTTGGTCGTTTAGCAAAGGTTCGCATGCATTTATTTTGGATTTCGTTTTCCTTAGCAAGCAGTCTTGGGCAAATCAATCTACATAAGCAGTCTTGGGCCAAGCCCGCGTAAGCAGTTTTGGGCAAATGCGTTTCCTTACGAAGGTCTTCAGCACGCCTGGACTCTTGATAAGCATGGTGGAAGTGCTCGACGGAAGCCGCTAACAGGTTATACTTTAGACTGTATTTCGGTAATTATTTTATGACTTGTCCGTTCGCGAATTTGTGCAACCGCTTCTCGGCTTGCGGTAATTTAAGTTCTGATTTTCCCTAACGTCCGCTCAACCATTTTTAGTTGTTATGCAGATACCCTTAAATTTTCAGGGGTAAGTCAAAGGTACCCTGACATCGAGCTTTCCCTAGCTACGCTAGGAATCGATTTTGGATTGATCTCCACATACTAACCTTAAGCATAGAGGCATTGTAAATTAGAATAATAAAGATTCGATAGGGTTAACAAGGTTCCCTCAAGTCTTCAAGTCACTATTCTCTGGTAATGGATGGCTGTCCGTGTCAGGGCAGGGGTATGTGGTGGGACCATCCCCCCTTTAAAAAAAAAGATACCGGTAAATTATGATGCATTCATGTAACAGTTATGCTTTGTCGACTGTACTGTGTTATTTTAAATGCCAATTATACTGTGATATTTTACTGTGGTTATTTATTGTTTTGTTGCTGCTACCGATGTTTGAGTTGTTCTCTCTTTCAGATTTATTGTGCTACTTGTGTTTACGAATTCTCGTTCTACTGCCTGGATACACTTGCTTACTTTCTTAAAAATACCGTTAGCGCCCGTTTTGTATTTTTCTTTTAAAGAACTGTTACACGCCGTCTCCGTGATTAAGCTGGTCGGCAGGCTATTGTATCCAAGTAGCTATGTTAGGTTTGATTTTGAGAAATTAGCCAACGGTAAAACTTTTTCATAATAACAAGCTTAAAATACAAACACCAATATAATTGAGCGTTTCCAGTCCAGAGTTCTTAGAATTATAACGGATGCACCATTGTTTATCCCAAATCAAGAAATCCGCGGCAATTTAAACATACCAAATCTTACAAGTGAAATTGTTAAGTGCAGTGAAAAATATAATCGAATATTGGAAACGCACCCAAATTCGTTAGTTGTAAATTTGTTAGATAATAGTCAATACCAGTACAGACTCAAAAGACACGTCCCTCTAGATTTACCTTACCGGTTTACTTATACTAAAATAAATTTAACTTGTCGCTACCTAAATATAACTAGGTGTAAGTAATTGCTAGACGCAGGGTCACTGAATTCTACCTCTCATGTCAAGCCGTTTTTATCACCTCATATTTGCTTAATGTTATTTGTGTATGTATAGCAGATTGCAAATAAAACACGCTTTAAAAAATACCAGCAAGGCAGTGCTGCCAAAATAATGCCGCTAATTGGCCACGCGGATTAATTAGCTGTACAATTTCGCCACATTTGCATTCATCCCCACTCATCAGCCAATCAGCAGCGAGATAGCCTAGCACTAAAGGCTCGAGGCTTTTAAATAGATAAACTTTGACCATAATAAATCATTCCTAAAGAAACGCAAGGAACAACCCACGTGCGGTAACTGCTCCGGCTCGCACCCAGCAAACTACAGAAGCTGCACTGCCTACCAGGCTGAAATAAAGAAAAAGCCAAGCAAAGCTGCCACTTTGCTTGTCGACGAACTTCCACAAGCAATGACAATTACAGCTGCTGCTACCATCCCAACAGAGCAGCCCCGCCAGAACATAACCGAACCAACTCCGTCAACATCGGTAGAAATAGCCAGCCGACCAATCGAAAAGGCCGCACAATCGCAAGCCAAAGCCAGCAACGGAAAGAAGCCAGCATATGCAACAGCCTCACCACCCGTGACATCCCAAACCAAACAGGATAACGCCAACACCGCCCAAGGCAACTCCAAGTCCAACACCAGCTGGCTAATCCACCTCCCAAAAAATAGACACGGCGACAAAAGTGCTTGAAAGTAAAAATCGACCTCCAGAAGATACTCCACTGGATCCAAAGAATACTGGAACAGCACACCGCAGGCAAATTGCCTTTTGGAATGCGAACGGTATCCAAAACAAAAACGAAGAACTTAGACTCCTACTCCAGGAAGCGAATATCGACGTGATACTGCTAGGCGAAACCAACCTATCAGACAAAACAAAATTCAAACTGGCAAACTACGAAACCTATAGATCGGATACACCCACAACATTAGGACAGCGAACAGTAGGGAAAACAGCAGTCCTAGTACACCGACGCCTGGTTCACAAAAGGATTGAGATGCCCACCTAGACCTAGAACCGACAGGCATAAAAATACGTGAGCCATTCGGCGAAATAAAAATCGTATCTGTTTACCGCAGCCCTCGATTTCCACTAAGGACAGAAGACATCGACGACCTCCTAACAGACCAAATACCCACCATCATCGTCGGGGACCTGAATGCTAAAATTACCAGCTGGGACTCCCAAATATGTAACAACGATGGCAACAGGCTGTATCTCCACACAGCGAAAAGTAACATTGCAATAGCAGGGCCACAGGAATCCACACACATTCCCTACAACCACCAACACTAGTCAGATGTCCTGGACTTCGCCATGATGCGAAATATTCCACGAGCATCTTCGCCGGAAGATAACAAACGGAAATCCAAACATCAACAGCCCAGAAGACATCGACCGCTGTGTGGATGTGTTTACTCAAAACGTCGATGAAGCGCTACAGCTTAACACCAAAACCAGGCTCATAAGGACCTCCAGGGAAAAGCTGTCAGATTACTTGAGAAACGAGACCACGGGACCCGGCGGTGAAAAGGCAACTAAACACCAAACAAGACGCTCTGAAGGAAGCTATCGGAAAATACAAAAACCAGCAATGGAACAGATACGTCAACAACTTTATAGAGCAAATAGGCAACATACACCAAGTTTGCCAGAAACTAACGAAAAGCAAACCATCCGCCTGTCCACTAAAAGGTCCACAAGGCCCTGTGTACGATCCTGTCGGCAGAGCAGAAATATTCGCAGACGCTCTCGAGCAAAACGCCAAATCCTACTATGGACCAAGAGCACTCCAACATGGTGAGTTAGCAAGTGCAACAGATGCTCCAGGCAGAACCGACAAACAACATCAGATTCGTCTCGCCTACTGAAGTGCAGACGATGATACTAAAACAAAACCGTCGTAAAACCCCCGGAGCCGACGGGATATCATACTGGGCCCTGCAGAACATCACCAAAACCACCGTCGCCTACATAACGCGAATATTTAATGGCGTAATAACCCACTGCTGTTACCCGCAACAGTGGAAAAGAGCAATCACGATAATGCTGCCGAAACCAGGGAAGCAACGCCGAGACCCTAATAACTACCGACCCACTGAACTGCTGCCCACCCTCTCCAAAATCCTGAAAAGAGTGCTCCTATCCAGACTCCAACTGCACCTCACAATTCGGCCAGATCAGTTCGCATTCCGGGAACAACATTCCACCGAACTATAGTTCGTAAGGGTCGTGGACGCCGTCGCCGAAGGATACAACCGGGGCATAACAAAGGTGGCAGCCTTCCTCGACCTGGAGAAGGCCTTCGACCGCGTACGGACCGAAGGACTGCTGTACATCCTGGCCACAGACCACAAGCCTCCACTGGCTCTCATACAACTCCACTCCTACTTGACTGGCAGGAGCCTCCAAGTGAGAGTGGAAGAGCACGCATCCAACAGGAAAGATATCAGAGCCGGCGTTCCGCAAGAAAGATGTCTGTCACCCATCCTCTTCAATGCCTTCGCCAATAGCATCGCAACAAGGGAAGAGGCCAATGCTGAGATGTACGCCGATGATACGATGTTATTCGCCACCGCCAGGTCACCAGCAGCCGCCACAAACAAGGTGCAGCGACAAATCAACGACGCCGTTGAGTGGTACCACAGATGGCGATTCAAACTCAACGTCGGCAAGATCGAGGCGATCGCCTTCTCCAGGAAAAGCACAACTAACCTCAGGCCCATTACAATCGACGAAAACAGGGTCCAATGGAGCAACAGGCATGCCGAAACAACAGCCCAAAAGGCGAGAAGAGCTCGGGCGCGGCTGTATCCGATTTTCGGCCTCCAGAAGCCGTCCCCAACGCCGCCCCCGGACTCTACACTGAATCGGGCCGTCCGCTCCCGGCAACAGGAGCTGCTCCGCGCCGTCCCTCTTTGAAAACAGCCCGTGTCCCGGAGACGTTCACTAGGCCCGACGCGTCACCCCCGGACCCGGGCAACATCCCCGCCGGAGACATCGCCCAGGGAGAAGACCCCCCCGGAAGAGCCCCCTGGTGCAATACATCCGAGATGCGCTCTTCCCCCACTTCGCCGTCGCCCGAACCGCTCACCACCCCGCCCCCAAACCTCACCTGAGATCTGGAGATCCGATTGACGGACACCGAGGAGGCCAATCTCGAGGCGCTTTGGAAAGTCACCTATGCCTCCAGCAACCCCCGCCAGGGAAGAACCGCCCCCACGCGACCAGCCCTTCCAGCGTCGGGTGCAACCGCCCGGACGCCGCCACATTTAGCCGCCGCCCCCGGAAGGGCGTTCAGTACTCGCAACTCCTACGGTAGACCCTACGGCCGCGCTTTATGCCCACGCCGCCCTCACGCCGACTGCACGATGTCCGCCGCTCTCCCCATGGCTTCTTTGTAGTTTTTGTATACAGTGCGTATATGGAAACGGTGGTATTATTTGAATACGGCCATACATAGAACTCTGAAATTTGGTATAGAAGTAAAACATACGGTTTTCTATTAATATTCGTAGTTCCAATTTTTTTATCGATCGTTACGACTGCAGCACGGCCACCTTGATTATTTTTTAAATTGAAATGGGGGTCGAAAGTACCATCATTAGAAAGCTGTTTTTGTATAGAATCCAACGATGTAGCACTTGTTATGGCAGTTTTGGAAAAATGTACTTGTACTGTACTCTTTAAAGTTGAAATACAAAACAAAGAATTTACCGCCAACTAAATTTTTAGCATATCTAGCAAGCCGTTGAAGGTAATATTCTCAAAGTTTAATTTGGTATAGTGAAGCTATTTTTCAAAACTACCATTGGATTCTACACAAAAACAGCTTTCTAATGATGGTACTTTCAACCCCCATTCTAATTTAAAAAATAATCAAGTTGGCCGTGCTGCAGTCGTAACGATCGATACAAAAATTGGAACCACGAATATTATACTCGGGCCGCCGAACAGATAGAGTGGAGCAGGCAACCCAAATAACATATTACAAAGGTCACTTGATAATATTTTAATTATAATTACTCAAAAGGATCGGAGATGCCGACCCTTATAATTAGAACTAATTTCAATAATTGTCATTAAATAACTTTTTGAGGTTATGATGCAAATAGAAATGTCAACCAACTTAAAAGTCAAGCCTGACATTTGCGCACTTGTAATTGAAAATGTTTAAGCCTGTGGCCTGGCTCTTCCTAAATCTCATTATTGGCTGCGGCGTCGAAACCAAAACACGTTGCCCGTGATATGGTTACGTTTGTAGCGTTTTTTCTTTGGAGTTCCTTTATTCAACCATTTACACGGACTAAATTATGCATCTCTACTGCTGTTTTCACAGTTACATACAAGTATAAAATATTGACTTGTAAAGTAGTCTCTTAAGGAACTTTTAATTATTCATAGAGCTGTCTGCATTATGGGTAACCGTAAGAAACTAAGTCGTAGTCAAGAACGTGAAAGAATCTATAGCGACTATTGTAATTTTACTCAGTCGTTTTGCAAGAATGGGTGACTAAAGCAACCGATGTTGGCTTAAATACAGTTAAGCGAATTGTTAAAGGAGCCTAACAAAGTGGCGGAAAAAAATTTACTTCTCCAAGAAAACAAATTACTAAACTTACCTCAGGTCATCTCTCGATCAATATAAAGAAGAAGTAATCCCAAGTGTGATCTATAATTTTGCCATAAAAAGAGACCTACAATGAAAGCTGTATTCGAAGTCGAATAAAATGAAGGAAGGGGGGTGTTAATTTCACTGAGAAATTACATTCCTTTAGGCGATTGGTACATAAAATGGGTTTTCAATAGAGAAAATGTCAAGACAATAGGCACGTTCTAATAGAAAAGAGAGAAATTCCGGCAAACAGTGTTGATTTTTTAAGAAAATATAAATGTACCCTTATCTGATTTAACTAATGAAGGATTTGGTTTTCAAAAGTTTGGTCTAGACATGAATGCAATTTTTTGTATATGCGATTAATTTTAGTTAAGCTATTACTGAGATTATTATACACTTATTTAATTTAGTGACCATACATATGAATTACCCTTTATATGGTGTTTAGTTGTATTTTATCAGTTCTAACTTTTTTTATGACTTCATTTGAGACCATGTTAGATGAATTAGAAGGAGTAAATCAGAAGCTTTTCATAATGACTGCATTAAAGGAACTGCTAAGTTTCCAAAGGGATTATGATTTGCGGCTGCATGTCAGCTAACAGACTGTTAATTTATTTATTATGTACACACTGACGTAAATAAATCACTATCAAAGTTTTATTGCTCAAAATAATGTTTAAATAATAATTTACCCATTATAGAGGGGTACTACTGAAATACTTGATCAAATTATATCACAATTATTGTTGTAAAGCATAAAACAACTAAACATTATATTCCCCTTCAAAAGTTATAATATTAAAAGAAATAAATAAATAAATAAAAATATTAATTATATTTTTATAGAAGCTTTATGTGTTGAGGCTGGTAGCAGTCAAAGCAAATAAAGCCATTTTTATTGCGAATAACCTATAAAACTTTATTTTGAAACGAATACCTACTTATACTGCAATAAAAGTAACAAAATTAGAAAACAATAATTTAGTAGAAATGTAAAAACTCAAGATTGAGGTAGAATTGTGATACGTTGGAAATAATTCTTTCATGGTTATCATGGATGAAACTCACAAATAATAATTAAATTATATTGCTGAAATGTTTGATTTTGTTATATTATATGAGTAGGCAGATAAAGTAGCAACAGTGGCAACTTTATATGCCTAATATGTTAAAGTACTACCTTTACCTTTTGTTATAATTATAATTAACACAAGTTTTCACTTTTATGGTGTTTGAAAATGAACATATTTTATTTAGATTTACAAAATATAAAAATTTAAATAACTTCTAAATAACTTAAAAATCTGATGATTTTCTAGTTTCTGAAATTATTTTTATATGTAAAGCAAAGAAAAATACATAAAATACAATACAAAAAAAATAACAGTCAATTAATCAAATAAATGGTAAAATAATACAATATAGATTCCTCTAATGGTTAACAACCTAAAATGTCTTCAACGAAATCATCTTCTTGTTCAGATGGTAGATTAGAACCGGATTCACCGCTGTCGTCTACTGTAATAATTATTTCTTCTTTGTTATCCATAATGTATTCCCACTTATGTTTGTCGACACTGCACATATATTCTTCCATTCTTGCACACTCACACTTCCAAAATTATTTTCTGCAGAAGTGTTAACATCGTCTAATTTGAATGTTGTATTATTTGTAGCAGTATAGTCCTTTACTAACACCCATATTTTCCCAATCTGATTTAATTCTGGATGGTAAGGGGGTAATCGTAGAACTACGTATGACCATGTTCCGCTAATAATTTCTCAATCATATAACTTTTATGTGCAGGTTTATGTAATTTTCTTGTACCATATAATTGGTTTTGTTACATTCAACTTGATATAAATGTTTCTTACTCCAACCACTTTTGCATGTCTGCTTTTTCCAAACAAATGTTGGATTCGGCTCAGTACAGACATTGTGATACGATGCATTATCGATGACCAAAACCGACTTTTTTGAAGATTTGCCAATAATTAGTCTTCAGGCAATTCACATAATTTTAATGGTTTATTTCATCGTGGCAATTATCTGTATCTTAAGTCCTGATTTAAACATCAGGAATTAATCTTTACTCGACAGATGACCTGGGGTAAGTTTAAAATTGTTTTCTGTGAGAAGTAAATTTTCTTCCGCCACTTTGTTGGGCTCCTTTAACAATTCGCTTAACTGTATTTAAGCCAACATCGGTTGCTTTAGTCACCCATTCTTGCAAAACGACTGAGTAAAATTACAATAGTCGCTATAGATTCTTTCACGTTCTTGACTACGAATTAGTTTCTTACGGTTACCCATAATGCAGGCAGATGAATAATTAAAAGTTCCTTAAAAGACTACTTTACAAGTCAATATTTTATACTTGTATGTAACTGTGAAAACAGCAGTAGAGATGTACAATTTAGTCCTTCTAAATAGTTGAATAAAGGAACTCCAAAGAAAAAACGCTACAAACTTAACCATATCACGGGCAACGTGTTTTGGTTTCGACGCCGCAGCCAATAATGAGATTTAGGAAGAGCCAGGCAACAGGCTTAAACATTTTCAATTACAAGTGCGCAAATGTCAGGCTTGACTTTTAAGTTGGTCGACATTTCTATTTGGATCATAACCTCAAATAGTTATTTGTTTCATTAGTACAAAAAATGCATGATTTCGGGACAAGTAAGACAGATCGCTGCGCGTCGTCCGGCGAGTCTTACGCGTCCCGAAAACGCATTTTTTGCACGAATGAAACATACTATTTTTTCTCCAACTACTCATAAATTCGGTAATATGACTTATTATTTAGAATCAAACATTGTAGGTTATATTGTAGAACTGTCATGGCGCAAATAAACAAAAACTATACGGGAAAATTAAACAATAACGACGGCGATTGCCGAATATTGCCGAAGCGTTTGTTTTTTATTTAAAATTTACCATGTAAAACCCTATCTTGCGACCATTTTTGTACTAGTGCAAATATGAATCGAAAAGTGTACGGTTGCCAAGGTAATTGGTGAACATCCCGAAATGACTTACTTTTTATACAAAATTATTCGACAATATGGCGTCTTATTCGTGTGGTTAGAGAAAAAAGTTATTTAATGACAATTATTGAAATTAGTTCTAATTATAAGGGTCGGCATCTCCGATCCTTTTGAGTAATTATAATTAAAATATTATCAAGTAACCTTTGTAATATGTTATTTGGGTTGCCTGCTCCACTCTATCTGTTCGGCGGCCCGAGTATAGTAGAAAACCGTATGTTTTACTTCTATACCAAATATCAGAGTCCTATCTGTGGCCGTATTCAAATAATACCACCGTTTCCATACTTAATTTACGCACTGTATAATTGTTTCCTAATTTTAAATATAAATTGTAAATAGTACAATGATAAATACATGTTTGAACAACCACTTATAATCTAAGAGCCAGCGACAAAAATAGTTACATCATTTCATTAAGAAAATATTTCATCTTATTAAACTCTTTTAACATCGCTGATAATTAATTCGGAAGCCTACCTGGTTTTAGGTGGTGGAAAAAAGTAGAGATATATCTATTTCTTATGTTCCTTCGGAAAAGTATGTTTAGTTAGATGAAACTGACCTGACAAAATGTGACGTATCCTTTTTAAATTAGGTTATAAGTATACCGACATTTTGTCAGGTCAGTTTCACATAACTAAGCATGACCTACTCGGGATACCTTTCCCAAAGACCATAAGAAAATGAAATACCGAGAGACAAATAAATTTGTAATAAAAGTCGCTTGTCATACGTGTTATATGTTTGACAGTTTTAAAATTTATTGTTGGTGGCACTGTCAGTCTACGTCAAATTCGAGGTTGTCAGGTTAGTTTTTGTGTCAGTTTGTGTCAAACAATAATCAAAACCTAACCTGCTTATCTCGAATTAGACATGCATCGACAATGCCACCAACAATATACTTCAGTACTGCCATATACGTTTATTTTATCTGTCATTTCTACCACTTACGCCCATGCTGCAGCTTTCTCCACCACCAGAAACCAAGCAGACATCCAAATCAATTATCAGCGATGTTAAGAGAGTGGGATATAGGTTATTTTCTTGCTTAAATGACATAGCTATTTTTGTCGCTAGTGCCGTCTACTATTTCACTTCAGGGTAACACCCCCAGCTCTCTTCGACTACCGCCATTGGTGAATCTACGACTGAACAAGCATGAGGCGTGTCATATGTATATCAAATACGCTGGCATCAGTCCTAATCTGATCTTATGGATAAATACCAACATAGTTTTCTTAATACATGATTTAACTGTTGTTAAGGCGAAGATTAATATTAAGCCAGTGCTTTGGAGACTCCGATATTCAAGTCCAATTTAGGCCACATCGAGATACTTAAAAGCACGGGAAGGCAGTGAAGTGAGAAGTTGAAAGGCGGCATAAGCCCAGAACCATAAAATAAGCAACACAAAGCTCCGAAACAGTGAGTAATTGCACAAACTTAAAACCGGTGGAGGTTAGAACATTGCTAACAAGGCTGAAAATTGCATACAACTGATCGATCAGGAAAAATAACAACGCGCATCCGAAGGTCACGCCAAAATTACGAAGATATGCAACACACCGTACACCTAAACGTGCATACGCGAGGACACCTTAAGTGGCAGAGGAGAGCGTAGAGTAATCACTAAATCAAATAAGCAATAAAAGATCGTAGTACAAGATGGAAAAAATTGAAGAAATGTTCAATCAAATTCAAACGATATTAGAGGATATGGATAAAAATATCTCCGCTGAACTGAGAGAAGTGAAAGAGGAAAATGCTGAACTAAAAAAGCGGAATGGAAAAAATGAAGTAAGAATAGAATGGTTAGAACGGGAAATTAGAAGAAAAAACTTAATCATAAAAGGAATTCAGGATAAAGAAAACGAAAATGAATAGGAGACAGAAATAAAAATCGAGCAAGTTCTGCAAAGCATTGTAAACATTGTACAAGAAAATGATATCGAGAAAATAAAAAGAATCGGGAGGTATCAGACAGGAGGAGCAAGACCAATTTTGATCAAAGTAACTAAACAAGGAAAGAAAAATGAAATAAGAGAGAAGGCAAAGAACCTCAAAGGCACCAATATTTGGGTTGACGAGGATTACCCGCGCGAGGTGCAGGATGAACGGAGGGCATTAATTCCACACTTAAAAATTGCTAGACAGAAAGGTCTGACGTGTTCTTTAAGATACAACAAGATGATTGTTAATAACAGACTATATGGAAAAGATGACATAGACCAAAATGGAAGAATGGAGTGGGAAATAGAGGACCTAGACAGCATAAGCAAAGCTAAAAGGACAGCCAGCGAGAGATCACCGCAAGGAAACAGCCTAGAAGAACAACTAAGGAAAATCACAAAAACTAAGAAAAAAAACTAAAAGACAAAGATAAGGTCAGCGAAAAGGAGAACGACTTAGGCAATGAACAAGGACATGATTTAAGGAATATAAAGGGAGAAAAGACGAATCAGGGAACAAAGGAATTAAAAGAATCCCAAAGACTTATGAAGATAGCGACATGGAACCTACGCGAAATTTACGAAGAAGGGGCAGTCATCAACCTAGTGAATGAGATGAATCGATACAAGCTGCTCTACAAGAGGCACACTTACAAGGCTCAACTATTCAAAAAGTACAAAACGACACATTATTTACAAGCAGATGTGAAAAAATAAGATTTAGAGTAGGATTCCTAGTCAGAGATACCCTAGAAAATGAATGATGCTGAAAAGATCACCAATGTCAGAACTTATAGAGGGGCGGAGACTGACTCGGACCATTTCCTGGTAATAGCAAAGTTAAAAATAATAAACGAACAAAAAAGAAAGTAAAAATAGAAAGGGAAGTAAAATACAATATGGACTACCTCCGGAATACAAAAACAGCTGAAGGCTACAGAAATAGTATTGAAAAGACTCTCATGGATACCAGGTGGTAAACGAAGGCTCCGAACAAAATTGGGGAAAAATTGTAGAAGCCATTCAGGATGCATCTTGGAAGAATTTAGCGAGAAGAAGTCCCAAGAGAAATCACTGGATGGACGCGACATGTAAGAAAGAAATGGGGAAGAAAAGGGAACTATGGCTAAAATTCCTGACAACAAACGGAAGAAGATAAAGATAGATATAACGATCAAAAAAGAAGGACAAAACAAATACGTAGGACAACAAAAGCGGAAGCACATGCAAGAAAAACAAACTAAAGTCCATAGAAGAAAAGTATAAAAACAGAGAAAAAAAAACTTTTACAAAGACGTGAAGAACATTAGAACTAGATACCAAGGAAGACAACTATATTTGAAAGATAAAAACAAAGAGCTGCTAGGCAACGGAGAAGATATTAATAGACGGTAGAAACAACATTTCGAAGAACTATTAAACACAGGAGGAGGAGCAGAATCTGAGGAAGAAGTAGCTCAAAAAGAACAACAGCAGGTGGGAGCAGAAGAAGAGAAAGAACCTTCAAAAACCAAAATTCAACAAATATCACACAATATGAAAAACAAGAAAAGCTCAGGTGAAAATGGTATGACAGTGGAAAACCTAAAGTACGGCGGAGAGGTATTAATAAGAAAATTATACGATTTAATAAAGAAAGTATGCAACACGGAAACAATGCCCACACAATGGAACAAGGCGATCATAGTACCAATTTTTAAAAAAAGGGGACCGGTCTTGTAACGTTTCGCTTCGCTTTTAAATGCGAATTAACATAATCAAATATTATGGCATTTAAAAGCTCGCATTTTGCAACAATATAAGAATCTCAGGGCGCCGATAGCCGGAGGTTCGTTGATCTGCGCGGATGATACGACAAATCGTCCAGTGTGCCTTTTCCCCTACCGCCGTGAGATGCCCAGCGGAGCAACTGCAACATATACAATGGATTCATTCCGCGAACTCGATGAGACCTTCCAGAATATCCTGAGAAACTATCTCGACCGTGCGACCCGCTTCCCGCCGGCCGCGGCCGGTGGAGGCCCAGCTTCTCGCCGGTCCGACACCAGAAATATTTGAGACAATCTCGAACTAGTTCCTCCAGGTACCCGCTTAAATTCAAATTATCATATGACTGGAAAATCGGAATATGGTAATTTGAATTATTTATTTTCCTTGCAAATAAACGTTCAGATTCAATCAGTTTATGACTGGAAAATCAGAATAAACTGACTTAAATGATCTACATTTTTCAAGGCCGAATTAATTTATGGCTGATTATCGGAATAAATTATTTCGAATCATTTAATATTTTAAGGGCCCTCTGAGACTCGTAAAATTCAATTAGCGGACGGCTGGACATCGGAGTTCGCTAGTTGAAATTACTTCAGATTAACAAAATCTGCTCTAATATCACGCACACCTGAGTATTGCAGTGCGATAGCCCAAATGCGTTCAAGGCGCTAAAGCGCATATAATCGCTTAATTAAATTTACGTACGCCGGGGTGCGATATTATCAAATCCTCCCAAGTTTGTATTTTTGGACCCCAGAACTCATTTCCTCCAGAGAAAAGAAAACTACGTACTTACCCTGTGGACATATATTTGGCCCCCTTGGAAGGTCTCCTTGGCAGGCGCTCGAGAATTGATAACATCGCACAAGAATCCGACCTTCGCACTAGGTCAAATGGGCACCCGAGTTTATCACAAGGACACCCACGTGTACAGATAACTCGCGTATGGTAACGATAACCTAGCCGCAATCGATTCCGTTGTAATCAAAACAAACTAAAATTGTCCCGCTTATTTACATTAGTTCGAGCTGTCATTGACTTGTTTATCGTGTTTCAGTCTGGCCAACAATAGATCGAATTCCCCGTTCGCGCCAACCATCGCTCAGAGTGAAGATCTCGTCCATACGCCCGTGCAACTAAAATTGCCTAGCTCCCCAGGACCAACTTCAGGATTTGCGTCAAATATAATAACTTGATTGTACATAATTAGGCAAATGGTTTATTTTATTATTTTACTAGTTGTACAGTGCTGAATAAATTTATTTTTAGTTATTTTTCGTTCTTTGAATCAGTCAAAGTATAAATAAATCGACCCTAGGCCCCAGTAAAGCTACCATTCATAAGGTACAGATGGTACAGATTAAATTACAACACCAGGTAGCATTAAAGTCTAACTGTAACAACTATAGAGGAATAGCCCTAATGGATACGGCATACAAGATAGTGGCGAAGCGTATTAAGAGAAGGTTGGAAGCCTACGTAGAACCTGCACTTGGGGTGTACCAAGCAGGTTTCAGACAGAACAGATCGACGACAGATCAAATCTTCATGCTTAAACAAATTCTAATGGGCGCCTATGAATATGAAATACCGACATAAGTACATGTTATTTATCGATTTCAAGAGTGAGTACGATTCAGTAAATAGAAAGAATTAACAATGCCACATGCGCAGTTAGGGCCAATGGACTTACATTAGAAAGTTTCCGTGTGGAAAGGGGAGTGAGACAGGGAGACCCTCTATCAGCACTCCTTTTCAACGCAGTATTAAAGGTAATAATCAGGAACAATGGTACAAACAGAAACGGAGACCTTTTCAATAGAAGTCATCAATGTCTTGCATAAGCAGATGATATTCTCCTAATAGCTAGTGACAGCTAAAAATCTAATATCAGCAGCTAAGCAAATGGGTTTGGAAATTAATGAGGGCAAAAGTAAATATATGGAATTTGGGAAAAAGAAAAAGAGTGAGGGTAGTAAAAGAAACTTAAAAATAGAGATCAGGAATGAAGAGCGCTATGTATTTGAAGAAGTAACTGAGTACATGTATTTGGGTGTGCTTATTGACAACAAATGTAAGGAGGAGACAGAAATAAACTTAAGAATTGCCAAAAGTAACAGATGTGCTGGCGGACTACACAGAATACTCAAATCAAAAATCATCTCTCGCGTCAAATTAAGAATTTACAAGAGCATGTTAACACTTACCCTGCTGTATGGGTGTGAAACCTGGAACGTGACGAAGAAAACCCAACTGCTACTTCAGATATGAGAACGGAAATTATTACGCAGAATCCTGGGCGGAAAGAAAATAAATGATATATGGCATAGACGATCAAATGCCGATGTTTATGATCTGTACAAAGAGCCAACGGTAATTCAAGTCATTAAATCCCAAAGACTACAGTGGTTGGGTCACCTTGAAAAAATTGAAGAAAACAGATCAGTCAAAAACATAGCATGAAAAAAACCGGAAGGAAAAAGAAAAAGGGGCAGTCCAAGAAGACAATGGTGGGAAGCAGTTCAAGGGGACTTAAAGGAGAAGCAGATCACAAACTGGAGAGCAAGTGCAAGAGACAGGAAGAAATGGAAACAACTTACAAAGCAATGGGCCTCATAGACATGTGAACGCTACATTATTATTATCAACATAGTTTTCTTAATATATGATTTAACTGTTACACACCACATTGCTGTACCATTAATTTTATACTTGTATAATTATCTGTCACCCCAATGTATCTTTCACAGCTTTATTTTACAATCGATCCATATCAGTCTTCTTTGCTAAATACAATATTTTTGCTGCAGAGATACAGTGTGGTAATACGATAGTGTTACAGGTACATAGTTTTCAATGTTGCCACACTTAAATATTTGGTACACCTTCTACGTACTCCTAATTTTTTCCTAACTAAATTTTTTAGATTTTTTTCTGTAAATGTAGTCTATATGTCTATCAAGTTTCAAGTGTCTATCAAATAGTATACCAAGATACTTATACTCTTCTACACTGTCCACCTCTTTGGAGTCTTTTTAATTTAGGACCTTGCTTGTCTAGATTCCTTATAAATGATTGCATTATCTGTCAATACCATGCTTCTACAGTTTTTAATATTCAATTTTAGTTTATTGGTCTTCAGCCACTTACTTAACTGGTGAAGGTTATTATTTTTGTTATTTCTGCCTTCTAAATATATTATAGTGCCATCTGCATACATAACTTACCCAACTTGGCAATACTGTGCATGTCATTTACATACAAGCTAAACAAGATAGGCCCTAGTATACTACCCTGTTGAAGTCCCGTGTCAATACTCTTTTCTGATGATATTACATTTTCACATTTAATGTTGTTGTGGAGCGAGTGGGTGTATTAAGTACTCTAAATGAGATTGAATAAAGTAATTCAGAGCAATTGATAATTTTGTGTGGAGGCTTCTTTTTGTGCAAAGTTATACAATGACACTTACTAGCATTCAAAGATATCCCATTCAATTCTGACCAGTCATTTAAGCTATCATTGTCGCTTTGAAGAGCTAAACAGTCATCAGCACTATTTATTTCCATAAACATCTTTAAATCATCTGCAAGCAAGAGATACGTAGCTACTAAACTAAAATTTCTATCCAATGCCACTTGTTGGGAATAAATTAAAGCTTCAAACTTATCGTGTATTTGCAGTATAAGATCTATTGACAATTAATTATTCAAATACCTACAAACATATAAAATTATAAGGGATCAAATATAATGTACACCAAATTAAACCATACATCCCTAGTGCTGTCCACCAAAAAATTTAATGAACATCAAAAAATCTTAATGCAACCCAAATGATTATACTTCAGAAAATGAGAACAGCACCACTAAAATAGCTATGTGGCGTGCTGTTTTACTATTGCTTACATTTTAAATTCTATATGTCTACCGATTTTACTAAATGTTCACCAAATTTAGAACGCTCAAGTTACGCACCCGTGCTGTACATAATAAATATTCGCGTTATCCATTTATATTTAGTCTTTCTCGAAAAACTACTTGTGCGTCAAATAATTATTCTGTTACTCCAAAAATGAAATAAGCTCGCGCATCTCTCCTTGTCGCTTCCAGACAAACTTCTTGAAGGCATCAGCTTCCAGCCGCACACTGTGCTTGGTAGCTTTTACAGCGAGTGTAACCAGTGTATTGCCGTACGAAAAGACTTAATAAGTTTCATTTTCATTTTTGTTTTGTGAATTTTGTGTTAGATTTTTATATACAGTGTGTTTCACTTTTCATGGGGACGATCATGTATCACACAAAGTACCCAACCAAGTTTGTTCAAATTTGCAAGGAATGTATATACCCTTAGTGCTACCCAGGACACAAGGACACATAAGAATGGGTCCATAGGCGTCCGTCTTAGGACGAAAAAAAGGGGCTATTTTTTCACAAAGTAATATTAGCGATTTTTTTCGGCCAAATTTTTTAACATAATCTTAATCCGCGCCTTTGAAAACCCTTGTGGCCAAATTTTCATGCAAAAGTTCCTATGCGTTAGAAAGATATTAAAACGCAAACTTGAAAAATACTGTTCATTTATTTCGTCATTTTTCGAATAATAGCTGAGTTTTAAACATTACTTTAACTGTTTTCGTTTTTCTAAAGTGTGGCTATAGCAAACACATAAAGTTTTTTTATTGTTGTTAAATAATTTACTTGGAATTAGAATAAGAATTCTGCAGACTTATTTCTATGTCGCCATTTATAAACAAGACCTAATAAAACATGATACATTTTTCTTATAAGTGATATTTAGGCTTAGGCAAGAATTATAAATCTGGGTATACTTTTGAAATTGAATGTGTTATAAAATATAGTAAACATTGTGTATTTCTGCTAAACAAATAGTTTTTTTAACTGCTAAATAATATAAGACACTGACGAAAATTAAATATCTGGGTATCATGTTAAAATTAAATGCGGCATAAAATTTGGTGAACATTTAGCATTTTTAGCCAACGAAAGTTATTTTTAGGAACAAATAATATAAGAGACTAGCATGATGTCAATATTTGGTTGTCGCTCTAAGATTATGCATTTTATTAATTTTGGTGAGCATTTAGTATTTTTGGGAAACAAAAGTATTTTTTTGTACGAAAAGATTGGGTAAATTTGGTAGACTGTTAAATACCACCCAAATTATAATACTAGATTCAATATTAAATAAATTAATGTCTTTTACTCACTTGTAGCCTGTTTGTTGCTTTATTCCCGTTTATTTTTTGTTCTTTCAAGATTTATTACAAATTATGGCTTTGGCACTTTTGTGACTTTCACAGTTATGTATGTAATTTTTAACAGGAACAAAATAACAAACAAACAATCGAAATAACTACTTGATAAATAATATGGTCTCTCAAAACTAGTTAAATATTCTTAGCACCACTAATAAATAAAGAGAAGCGATCCTAAGCGGGAACCTTGTGCTATACCTGAGGTTACTAAAATAAGACTTAAAAGAAAATGTTTGATCTTGACATACTGATTCTACCTGCCAGATAAGTATACAGTGTGGTCCATTAAGTGTGCAACAAATGAAACATTTTTTTATTAGTTGTACAATCGAAATTTAAATACGGCCACAAGTTAGTGCATGTTCGATAACCATATCAGATGCCCTTAGAATGGCTTCAAGTCAAACAATATACAGGGCAGGACAAAAAATATGAAATTCGTTCAAGAATAAATTTACCTTATTTCAAAAAATATAGCAAAATTTTATTGAGAAAAGTTGTTTAGAATTAAAAGTTATGCTCAAATACAAAGTCACGGCCTCCTATTCGAATTTTGATTCTCTTTTGGAAAATATTGTATTACCCCCGTATGATACATATTTTTATTTTCTGATTTTACATGTATTTAAAGTAGCCACAACCACATCACTTTTAAATAACTTTTAGCAACTTGAAGCGTATTTGTAAAATTTACTTGGATTTATATTTTTTTAAGTAAGCGTTCACTTCATGTTTGTTGCAACGATATTTAACAGAACTTTAGAATTTCGCAAATATTCTTTTTAACAAGCCAAATGTTTTACTAATAATAATTTACATATGAAAAAACTCTTAATAAAATCAGAATAATAAAAATATGTATCATACAGGGATAATACAAAATTTTACAAAAAAGAATCAAAATTCGAATAGGAGGCCGTGACTTTGTATTTGAGCATAACTTTTGATTCTAAACAACTTTTCTCAATAAAATTTTGCTATATTTTTTGAAGTAAGGTAACTTTATTCTTGAACAAATTTTATATTTTTTGTCCTGCCCTGTATATTGTTTGACTTGAAGCTATTCTTAAGGCCGCTTTACATTAAGCAATTCTTTTGCAATGCAATGCAAGGCAAGACGAAAATGATAGTGAGCGCATGCGTCAAGGCAATTTTTACAATCAGCTGATGCAAGACGAAACGATTAGAGCCGGTTCTAATTTTGTTGCAAGTCGCATGCAATTCTAGTAATTTTTTTAGTAAAACAGTTTGTTACCAACCATTCAAATTGAAAGTAGCAATGAACTAACCTTTCACTTATGGAATTTGATAAACAACTTAAAACACGTGCTAAAATCACTGTTAATATAAAATTAAAATGACCACGAACGTATTACTGCAATTTTATTGTAATTGTTGTCAAAATGATATGCACGTTTATGCATTGGTAGTTGGTAGTCTTGTTTACAAACCTCATGTGTTGCACCTGACTTGCATAAATGTAAAGTGACAAGCAATATTAATTTTTACATGCAATTTTTCATCTTGCATTGCATTGTACCGCTCTTGCTTAAATGTAGAGCGGCCTTTAAGGGCATCTGATATGGTTATAGAACATGCACTAACTTTTGACCGTATTTAAATTTCGATTGTACAACTAATAAAAAAATGTCCCATTTGTCGCACACTTAATGGACCACACTGTATAATCACGACATTAAGTATTCAGGTAATCCAATTAGTACAAGTTCATGGATTAGACGATTGTGATTGACCTTATTGACGGCCTTAGAGAAATCAGTATAGATGGAACCAATTTGATGTCCATTCCCTAAGCTACTGCCTTATAGTTTGTTGTAGAGATTAGTTGATGTTGATTTACCTGATGCAAAACCGTGTGCTGTAATTTGATATACTATTTTTACAAAGACAGGATAGAATCGGCAGCATTTTTAATAGTTTTGGTATAACTGGAACTATAGCGATTGGCCGATAGTTCTTGATATCTTACTCTCTACACCATTTTTGAATATGGGTCTGACATAGCTAGTCTTCCAAATATCTGGAAACATTCTAAGTTTGAGACTAAGATTAAATAAAATTTGAGTAGGTTTAGCTAGTGTACAGTCACGGAATTAAAAATCCGGGCTAGTCTTATAGAGGATTTTTGCAATTTTTGGGTAATGTAAATTGAGGTTTGCGTTTCTAGGTTACCAATTGACAGTTAAACAATGCGAAGTGAAATCAACAAGCTAACGGGTGTTCGTTCATAAACAGTCGTCATCCCAGTAGGTTTTTACTTCAAAAACGTATGTCTATTATAATTGAGAAAAACTGCGCTATGACAGTACTCAATGACGTTTCATTGTGTTGCACGAATTAATCAAAGATATAACATTTTGTTTTTCAAAGCAACTGGGATGACGACTGTTTATGAACACCCGTTATTTAATTTTGACTTGGACTAATTTCACCAAGTAACGTGATAAGTAAAGTAAAGTAAGGTATACACTGAATCATTTTAAGTGCCCAGATTTTTAATTCCGCGACTGTACATGCGGCATTACTAAAAACTATATTAGTATGATAAAACATTATTCCCATCTATTATGGCTAAAAATCAAATGTCAAGTTTGACATTTAGGTGTAAACCATATATTTAATATCTACTATATTGCTAGCGGCTAGGAGTGGGGAGGTCACAGCGTAAGTGAGACAGACAACCAACTCTTCGATGTATAATGGTGAGCTGTGCGCAAGCGCGTCGGCGTCGTCCGCGTGGTGGGGAAGTGGTCAAGTTTAAAATTCGCTTCTAAAGGCGGAGTTCGAATTCTCAGGCATGCGCATGAGACGCGTAGTACTCAGAGTGATACTATGTCGGCGCCGTAATGTTTTCGGCCGTTCCCAGGCCCTACTAGCAATAGAGTAAGTAATACATACGGATGAGGCCATAATTATATGTAACAGCAATGAGATAACATGAACAACAAAATAGAATGCTTGAGTAAGAAAGAGATGCCCATACGAAAAAAAATATTTTCTCTATGCCCATCTAGTAAGTTACACTTACTTTGACATATCCATTGCAGGTAAGCTGATTTTACTGTTTGTTTACTGGTTGTCATGACATTGGGGAAGTAAGTACCTACTCCCCAAGGGAAGTAAGTGAATTGCGTGTTATTATAGTAATTTTAGTTCTATAAGTGATCTGAACGGGTTTGAACTTAACTGATCCTAACCTATTTGAAATTTAAAAACTCGTTAAGAGAGGGGCGGAGCCCCAAGGCCCCCCTTGGAGATGGGCGGAGCCCCGGGGCCCCCCTTGGAGAGGGGCGATGCCTCGAGGGCCCCCTTGGAAAGGGGCGGAGCCTCGACGGCCCACTTGGAGAGGGGCGAAGCCACGAGGGCCCCCTTGGAGAGGAGCGAAGCCCCGATGGCCCCCTTGGAGAGGGATGGAGCCCCGAGGGCCCCCTTGGAGAGGGACGGAGCCCCGTGGCTTCCTTGGAGGGGGGAGGAGCCCTGAGTGCCCCTTTGGGGAGCGGCGGAGGCCAGAGGGCCCCCTTGGAGAGGGCGGTGCCCCGTGGGCCCCCTTGGAGAGGGGTGGAGCCCCGATGGCCCCCTTGGAGAGGGGCGGAGCCCCGATGGACCCATTGGAGAAAGGCGGAGCCCCCAGGGCCCCCTTGGAGGGAGGACCGAGGGAGCCCTTCGATAGGGGCGCAGCCCCGGGGCCCAGCTTAGAGAGGGGCGGAGCCCCGAGGGCCCCCTTCTTTGGTCAGGCGGCGGCAGTGGAAAGCAGGTGCGGGTTGTGTAACAGAACAGAATGTCCCAACGTAATGGGCCTAAAGATGGTGGTAAATTGTAAATTGAATAGGATATTTTATTCAAATTTTTGTTGGGCATGGAGAAAAATGTTATAAGCATGCTCGGGAAGTAACTAACTATAACCAGTCTCGAACTTTGCCAGCCCGAGCGAGCGAGGGCTGGCAAACTCGTTCTCGACTAGTTACTTCCCTTGATGCTTAAATAACTATTAGTAGGCATGTTTGGTTGACATCTGTCATAATTAAAATCAGCGTCAAGCCTACTCGAATATTTGCTACTATGTTTATCTCTTTCTTATTCAAGCAATACCTGTTATTTTCTTGTTCATGTTATCTCATTGCTGTTATATACCGGGTGTCCGTTCTCAAAGTCGGACATAGGCGATTAACATTGTATTGAACGTTTTTGCCGATTCCTGCTCGCCAATTTAACTTACAGGGAAGGTAATGGTATCAATGGAAAGATAAAATTATTCCGCATCAAATGATACCAGTGTTAATATTCAAGATGCGATTTTTATTTTAAAATACTAAT
This sequence comes from Agriotes lineatus, assembly GCA_940337035.1. Classification (NCBI taxonomy): domain Eukaryota; kingdom Metazoa; phylum Arthropoda; class Insecta; order Coleoptera; family Elateridae; genus Agriotes; species Agriotes lineatus. The sequence continues at coordinate 5,247,134 of OW679195.1, forward strand.
TTAAAACTTGGGAATTTTTAAATATACCATGCCTTGCTTTTCAAGTAAGGATAGCATTTGTCAAAACAAATGGTAATTAGTTGGCGTAAATCAGATATTTTCCGTCAACGTCTGTTAAAATTATCTACAGAAAAATGGATTATTTCAATGAAGAACGAGTGAATGCACTAATGTTAATTGCCTATGTTCGACTATGAGAATGGACACCCGGTATAATTGTGGCCCCATCGGTATTTGGTGTAAACATATTTGCATTCATAAATTAAAAACAATTCATTAGTCATACTAGATGAAAAAAAAATTGATCATACTTTATATTTAAGCTAGTATAGTCTGTTTTTTGCTTTATGATTCAGAGCAGGCCTTGTATTTATATTATTTTTTATTATACCTGCATCAGAATCGCCGTTTAAAGCACACATGAACGTGCGAATACAGGCGATTAAAGCTCGCCGAGCTTTAAAGGTTGTCAAGGAAACGACTGAATGCAACAACGGACATGTACGCGACAAAAACGTAAATCATTCTCGTAACTATAGCAGCAATATTATTATGCCCTCTAGATTTATCACGACAAAAATTATTTCTAAGTTTTTAGTGCGTAATTTATTTCCAGTATTGGAGGTATAATAAAAAATAGCGTAAAGCATTCGTGGATAACTGGTCTTTAAAACACTTGCTCTATTTCGAGCACTCCGGCTACGCCGTCGTGCTCGAAAACTCGCGCGTGTTTTAAAGACCTTGTTATCCACTCATACTTTAATATACTATTGTCGCCGGGATTGTCAAGTTGACACTTCGGTAAAGCTTAATAAGATGCCACGAAAAAATAATATATTAACAGTAAAACCAAAGAGGTTATAAAACGCTGTTTTACGAATATAAAAGATATCAATGGTAACTTAAGTAAAAGAGCCATCATTGGAAGAGTTTGTCAAATCTTTGATGTAAGTATTAAGAATTAAACAGATATACAATTTCTAACAATTTCTTATAATGCTAGATTTTGAATGTAACTGTGTTTAACATTCTAATAAATGAAGCAAAACCACAGCTCTAGCAGCAATGAAAATATGAATAATGAAAAGGAATTTCTAACTTGGGAGCACTATAGTTTCAGGGAGGATATTAAGAAGAAAATTTGGAATTTTTTTACTTTGAATAATTTATTGCGATGTGCAAGAGGAACTAAATTATACTGGGAGTTGTTCAAAATATACTACACTTTAAAAAATATGGGATATAAATACAAAACTGTGAATAGAAGAAAATTATTGTGAGGGAAGGATCAGCGTACATATAATCTATTCCATCTTTTAAAAAACGATAGGTTGCCATGCTTTTCTTTTCCTAAATTGGCAGTACTAAGGAAAGCAGTAGTTATATTTCATTTCTTTGTGGTGGCGAACTTTTTCTAACTAAATTTGAAATGCCGTGTTGCCAATGCTACCAAACCAAAAGACAAGAAAATATGTCAATAAATGTCATTATGACACTTTCCTAATCTCTGAAAAGTAAAGTGATAGTGTAAGTGATTGTTGTGAAAAATTTAATAAACAGCATTCACAATGTTGTGTCTTCGGCGACGAAAGCAGTGTGTTAAAGTGCTACACACATTTCAGACGAGATAAAACCGATCCAAGCAATGATCAAATTATTAGTAGATAGATGAACATTTTCAACGTGAGTACAATGAATTCCTATCCCATAAAAGAATTTTCTTAAAAAGTGCATCATTTATTTATAGGTAAGAAGATCTGTTATCTATTCTATAATTACTAAAAATAATGTAGCACATTATGGCAACATCGGGCATTTTGAACCTTCAAAATTCCTAACCTAACTTTACCGCAGTTTTGTCAGTTCATATACAGAGTGATATCTGTCAGATTGTCGTGGCCAACCATTGTTTTTTTAAAGATGGAATAGATTATACATCAAACAAGTAGACACTCATGCCAAATGTTGAAACTCGTGTCTGGAACAGTAACTCGGGGGGTATTTCTAAGCTTGACTATTAGATGGCAGTTCAAAATTCTACCAATCAGAGCCAGTGTATATCAGAGCCAGTAGATCACGGCCTCCTGGATTAGTGCGAAACTGACGTCTCTACGCGGCCCGCCGCATTTTTAGTTCAAGGCGTTTTTTCTGATTTGTAGAGGCGCTACAGTACGTTGCGCTTGTGCCTTTGGTTGCATACGTCCACGGCCTCCTGGATTAATTTTAATCTAAAAAGTCCCGCCTACGTTACAGATAATTTATCAAAAACCCAACAGATAGCGCCAAAGTACGTTGGCCTCAGAATGGGCGCATTCAGACGACACAACAGTTGTACAACTGTTGAGTGAAATGTCGTTGAATGCGACCGCTCACTTAGCCGCTCCGTGGTAGCGGTCGCCATTTTAAGTAGCGTATTTCAAAACCGCTCACTGATCAGAAACCGCTCAGTAAGATGGACGTGTTTACCGCGCAATATGAATATGATGGCGTATTTTACAGCGTTGATGAAAATCGCGGTATACATGAACAACTACATCAACAACTCATCAAATAATATTTATTCCTTCATTTGAACAAAATATAAAGATATTACACTTGAATTTGTTATTGATAGTATCATCGCTCATAATAGATGGTTTATTTGGAAATTTGAACAAAAATGTAAATACATTACTCATTTCACGTATTACAGTTAATTTGTAACTCTTAACACAAAAACACAACATTCAGCTGTATTTATAGGTTAAAATAAACAACTTTGACAGTTGACTCAACGTAAATTGAAAAAGGCCATTCAGCAAACCTACATCGCTCCAACTGAGCGATTGATCAGCGCTCACTCAACTGTTGTGTCGTCTGAATGCGCCCAATCACAAAAATTATGCAAATGTGGCGGGCCGCGTAGAGACGTCAGTCACGTACTAATCCAGGAGGCCGTGCAGTAGATATAGGAGAGTACCGCCACGTCCGCCATGTTTATTCCTCTGACATATGCGTCACTTTGAGGTTTGTAACACAATTCCGTCAACGTGACGTTTGTTGGCAGTCCAAAACTTTACTTAAAATTGGCAAGACTGTAAGTCTGTTTCAAATTCGAGGTTAGCAGGTTAGTTTTTGCGTCAGTTTAGACACAAACTGGCGCAAAACATAACCTGCTAACTTCGAATTTGACATAGACTTACAGTCTTGCCAATTTCAAGTAAAATTTTAGACATACCTCAATCAGTCATTGCTGGTGGGAACAAAAATGGCGGCGATAGCGGCATTTTCACGGATCAAAGAATGGCGGTACTCTCTATATCTACTGGCTCTGGTGTATATAGGAGAGTACCGCCATTCTTTGATCCGTGAAAATGCCGCCATCGCCGCCATTTTTGTTCCCATCAGGAATAACTGATTGAGTTATGTGTAAAATTTTACTTGAAATTGGCAAGACTGTAAGTCTATGTCAAATTCGAGGTTAGCAGGTTATGTTTTGCGTCATTTTGTGTCAAAACTGACGCAAAATCTAACCTGCTAACCTCGAATTTGACATAGACTTACAGTCTTGCCAATTTTAAGTAAAGTTTTGGATTGCCAACAAACCTCAAAGTGACGCACATGTCAGAAAAATAAACATGGCGGATGTGGCTTTACTCTCCTATATACACTGGCTCTGCTACCACTCAGAGCCAGTTACTAGCTGTGCTACTAATCATTTGTGATAAAGTAGTGGCGGTATCTGTTAGTACCATCGGAAAGTACCCCCCCCCCCCCAGGAGCAGTTCAAGGTCGTCCAAATCGGTATTTTGACATCAAAGGAACCGCCAGTGATTGTCTCTACTTGTTTGATTTATGTACGCTGGAAGAATCATGTAATTTCGGAGAAGATCGCTTTTTTAAAGAAATATTTACAATTTCGACATTCTAGTGAAATAGTATATTGTTTAACGAGTGACTAAAGTAGCATTTTCTGCAAACGAGAGAACAGTTTATCAAACGAGGCGTAGCCGAGTTTGATAATGTTCTCAAGTTGCAGAAAATGCTTTTCGACGAGTAAAACACTATACTTTTTCCATAACCATGTTCACTACTACTGCACTAAAACACTAGGTACCGTCCGAGAGCAAGGCTACTTGATGAGAAGTCCTGCCAATTTCGTGTTAATTTTTATAACTGTATTTTGCATTTATTACGTTATACAAAGTAAATTTACACGTTTTTGTGCTAAATCGTGTTTTTCCATTGTGCTTTGTAAAATTAAATTACAATTGGATATGGCAGAATGCATTTAATATCTGAAATTGCAACCACTTACTTTCGTCACTAGAGACGAAAGTTAACGTTATGGGATATTCTATCACTGGTCCCGGAACTGGCGTTTTCGGTTGGGGTAAAACTTGACGAAAGTTGTTCATTTTTAAATGGTTATAGAAAAAATATATGTTCCTGTTTTTGAATGGAACTTGGATATTTTGCAATGGAACCAGTGTGCGTAGGTGGACCCACCACACAGACTTGAAAAGTAATCCATCTAAAGCCCCCTTGGAGAGGGTCAGAACCCCGAAGGTTTCCTTGGAGAGGGGCGGAGCCCTGAGGGCCCCCTTGGAGAGGGTTGGAGTCCCAAGGGCCCCCTTGGAGAGGGTCAGAACCCCGAGGGTTTTCTTGGTGAGGGGCGGAGCCCCGAGGGCCCCCTTGGAGAGGGTCGAAGCCCCAAGGGCCCCCTTGGAGAGAGAATCTCTCATCCTTTTTTTAATTCATATTAATGAAATCTCTCTTCAATTAGCGAACCGAAGCTTAGTTCGGGTGACTCACTAGTCATCAATAATTATTACATTCGAAAAATATTCCCTGCCTAAGCCGGGAATATTATTCCTGTACAGTTTTATTGTAAATTACCTAGCAACGGCTGGTGTGATGGGATGTTTGACTTTGCTCCACAAAATTTTGTCAGTTCTAGTACGATTGGCGGAAAAATAGTATACATACCACGGTGAAAAGTTTCATTCCTGTCTCGAGATAAAGTTGACCTCGACGCTACGCGTCTCGGTTAACTATTTAATCTCTCGACAGGAATTAAACACTTTCCACCACGGTATGTAATATACCACTTTCCACCTAGGTATGTAAAATACCGGGTGTCTTAAAATGAATTACATCTAGTATGCTTTGAATTTCCCATAATGCAATCTAAAATTTTACTTGAAATTCGCAATACTGTAAGTCTATGTCAAATTCGAGGTTATCAGGTTATGTTTTGCGTCAGTTTGTGTCAAAACTGACGCAAAATCTAACCTGCAAACGTCGAATTTGACATAGACTTACAGTCAGAGCTGGACAAATTACTTTTAAAAAGTAATTAATTACTAATTACCAATTACCGCCCAATGTAGTAATTTAATTACCAGAGATTCAATTACTTACAGGAAATAGTAATTCAATTACCAATTACTTAGTAATTGTAATTGTACATCAATTACTTTTTCAATTACTTTGAATAAAAATTATTGTCATATAGTTGTATTTAGTAGAATTTTCGTGCAAGTTGCAACTATTATTAGTGTCGTGTCGATTCGTAATCGTAATCTAAAAATGCTTAATTTTTATAATTTGTTAACTATAGTAACCTACATACTTGATCACTCTTGAAGGTTTTTTGATAATTAAATCTTCTAGCTACATGCACCGTTCACCAAAACCAAAAGTTTTTAGTTTGTTTTGATGTAAGATGTAAAGTAAATAAATAAATTCAAGGATAACAATTATACAGGGTGTCCCAAAAAAATGGGACACCGATTTGGCATAGATTCCTTAGGTTATAATAAACCGATTAAACCTAATGTACTTTTTAGTACAAAGTTCCTGCAGTAAGAAGGTATAGGGACTTGGAAGTTCAAATCTATATTTTTTTATACTAGTTTGCACATAAGTTATCACTGAAGTTGTGCTCTTTATCACGATGATGCATTTAGTTGCCGAGGCCCGTTCGGCCAAAGCAAATAAACCACACAAGGATTGAAATAGAATTTGCAGTGCCCAGGAGTACATTATTTTTTTAAATCGAGAAATCGCGAAATATTTTAACCAACTTTTATAGGTTATGTTGACGTCGGTTGACGTTTACCTATCGCCCAGCCGCCTACAAAAAGTTGTAAAACAATGGATTACTTCACTGCCGATTTCTCGTATTTTATTTGACGATTTCGACGTTCTTTACTGCCAATTTAAAAAAAAATTCGAATATGAAGAAATGTCTAATTTCATTTTGGCTAGATTTTGTAATGATATTAGAAAAAATAGCACGCTGATATGTTATAAAAGTGATTTTTCGCTCGTAAATTAAACGTTGAAGAACTTGCACTTTTCTTAACTTGTAGAACAATCTACTATTAAATATGCCTAACATGAGGCTGAATGACGAAACTATGTAACTTACCTAAGTATACAAGGTGAAGCATTGGATTTCTTAAGTGTTTGACAGGAAATTTCTCTTTAGATTTTGTAGAAGAACGATCCAATTGGCGCAACTTGAGCATTATTTGTTGGCTCAGTTCGAAAATACTTTTTTACCCCTTTATACGAAAGTGACATTTTCTGTCGCCTGTTAGGGGTTTCCCGAAAATATACGTTTGGTTCCCTGGTTGGTTTCTAATGGCAGTGGGAGGGAATATAATACATTGACTGAGTAGATGCCTTTTGCCGGTTCTGCGACCTCCCCCCACCACTTTTTCAAGGTCGAGGTCATAGTAGAGGCAAGTGGATGGTTCTGGAACCTCCCCCCACCACTTTTTCAAGGTCGAGGTTACGGCCTCCCCTGACGCACTCCTTCCCCTGACAAGGCGGCCCTCAAGGTCACTGGCATTGCAAAGCACGTGAACTTCAAGGCCAACGTTACTCCTCAGGCCCTCAAGGTCACTGGCATTGCAAGGTACGTGGACTTCAAGACCAACGTTACTCCTGCGGCCCTCAAGGCCATTCACTCGGATTGCAAAACTCGTGAACTTCAAGGCCAACGTTACCCTAATATCACTCAGATTAGTCTAAAACCTCCTCCACAACCTACCCTTTAGTGCAAGGTCAAGGCCATAAGCACTCGGACAACCTCAATAAGTTTAATAAAAGAGACACATTTTTAAAAGGTTTTATTTTCAGCAATACATAAATCCGTACTACATTATGGTACACTAACAAGAAATATTCTTATTCTGCGAGTCGAAGATATCCTCCAGCTTCGGGATCTCCTCAGTCGTACGTAATGTCTCCTATAAACACAGCTGCTTGTCGTCCGTATGGAGCACTATAATAAATAATTAGGTATTATAGTACCAACATAGTAACCAATACGCCACACAAACGCACGCATAAGGAATGTGCATTATTAGTTGTTCGCAGATGTAGCAACGCAATTATTTGTTACTCGTACAAAATAAAACAAATAAAGGCAACTAATATTTCCCACGATTACAGCTCTGAATCTCCTCGGCAAAACAAATATGTTTGTACCAGATTTATGTGAGCATGACATTTACAAATATTATGACTCGACTAGGATTCGAACCTAGGTCTCCCTGTATATCCGCAATCTGCAGCCGAGGGTATCTTAACCGCTAGACCATCGAGTCTTATATATAAAACCCAATTAAAGAGACAAATATTGTACAAAAGCTTTATTTTCACTGTTCAAGATACAAAAAATGCTAGACTAAATTGTTATAATACCAACACATGAAGAAGTACGTTACAGACATACACAATATAGCAAATAATAGGGTGCCTAAAACAATTGTAGATATACAACAGGAATTATCGGCGGGTGCAAGTAGCTTCTTCAAGACATCCGGTTTATTTTTTAACAAAATAGTTTGCCAAGGAGTGTCTACAGCATATGAAGGGAAATGGAATTTTACTTTGAACGTTAGCAAATCCTGAAGAGTAAAGTTGTGCACGTGTATTTTAAAAACGGATATAGTTGTCAAGGAACTGGTATCCATTTTACGCCACGTCACGTTGTGAACTCCGTCATTGTAAGCAAGATATGCGGAACTGCACCGTGGTGGTTGAAGGACGTAGAGAATCCCATCATGAACTGCAGCGAGAGCAACCAAAAATTGTATTGGTAGCATGTTCAACACGTCGATGGCAACTAGTGAATGGTTCGGTGAAGGAACAGCTTAAGTAGCTTCACCTCGAATAGGGTGAACCGCACTTTGTATCACTTATGACAACTGCAAGATTTTGTCGCCTTGGCTGCACCCGGTTTATTGTTACCTGCTACATCCACTCCCGAGGGCGTATTCATCTCGACGATTAATTTAAAAGTTGTAGCTAGAATTTCGTCCATGGTTTGGAAATGCTTCTTCACTTCGGCAACTTTGCAGGTGGGTGACCATCGGAGGTGTTCAGATAAGGGTGTGTCATGATCTTCCCAACCAGAAATTTGAATTCCACAGTAAAAACACTGTACACAATCTAAAGTGTCGTTGATGCGAAAGAAACCAGCGTCTGCAAGCGATTTAGGAGATTGACATCGGCTCCAGTCGCTAAAGGTTCGTAGCCGTGTGGAGTAACTCGCAAACTTCGGAAATCTAGGTTCTGAGCACATTATGGTTGCAATGGTAACAACAGACTAACAGCATACGTGTGTATGAAAACTTTATATAGTACAATTGAAGGTCACAGAGAATTAAAAAACACAAAAATAGTTTTATAAATATTTATTTTCAAATATTTATCTCCAACTATACGTTATGAATGCAACCTCGCCGTCGTGCAGCCGCGACAGGAAGCTCTCCAACGGACGATAGACGTGGGTCAACCACCAGTGAGCTGTCGATCCGTCAAGAGTGGTAGGGTGCGTCCTGAAGGTGGTAGTCTCCGTGAGATTTTCCCCGAAGAGGTCGTAGGTGTACTCCACCGTGATTACCGCTTGGAGGGTTCGCTGAGGCGACGTTGGAGGGCACGCAGCCAAAAATCTCCGGAAGTGACGGTAGAAGTGGTCAGCACCCGGAAACGTCGTAGCTGCTGGTGGATGGCTGTTGGTGGATGATGAAAGCTGTCGATGCATGATTCTGGTGATGCTGCTGGTTGTAGTAGCACGCATTAAGCTTAATAAAGGAAAGCAGTCAAGGACGACCTTCCACCACCAACAGCAACGCTGAAGGATGTGTATAAATAAAGATGAAGGTTACTTCTCCCACCACTCGGACTTCAAGGTTATTCCTCCGGCCACTCGGTCCTCAAAGCCATTCACTCGGATTCTAAGGTCAAGATTTCTTCTCCCAACCACTAGGACGGCAAGGTTTCTCCTCCCACCACTCGGACTTTAAGAGATGTAACGTTAAGAAGTGGAATAAAAGCGGAAAGAAGAGACGTGAGAGTAGTAGTAGCACTTCAACAACCTGTAGAAATGGAAGCATTATATAAAGCTATCGAAATAGTTCAGAGTCAGAAAGGAGCGGAGGTCTGTAGTGATGTGTGTATAAAGCCTAAACCACTGTTGTGTCCAGCACTCCTATGTAGTAGGACGTACAAATTAAATAAGTCAAGTTCGAAGTGTGTGAGTGTAGGATTTGAGTGGAGTCCACAATTTACCCCAGTTATTGTAATACGGGGTATCAAAAACGACTGGGTGCAGTTGGATGAGCAGGAGTGGACTGCCCTATTTGCAAATCAAGGCGTGATTGCCAACTACTTCTATTCGGTCGACGGTCAGTGGCCAGCTGTAGAAATAGGAAGGAAGAGGATTGTATTCCAAGAGATTCAGACCAGGAAAATATTAAAATTAGAGGAAGTGGGCTTGTCAGAGGTGTGCTTAGCGAAGGAAACTGTAGAAGAGCTGTGGCGCTTGCAGAAACTCGTGGAACTGCGATTCGCACAATTAAAAGCGTTGAACTTTGAGAGTTTTTACAAAGAAATAGTTAAGGGTGTGGCAAACTTTTCTGGGGACTGTTTAGTCAATGTAAAGGCTGTAGTAGATCAGCTGGAGGAGAACTCTGAAAATACTGCGTGTATGGTGGAAGTGCTAACGTTCGCGAGTTCTATGGTAAAGTGCGACATCGAAGTGGAAGCACTGAGTCGTCAATTGGCAGTGTAGTCATGTGGATGAATTATAGAGAGGCTGCTCGACCGGCTGCAAGAGACGTACCTAGTGCGGTTGAACGATTAGTGAGTTCGTTGAAGGATTTAGCTTTCGAAGCGTCGCGCGAAGTCGTATATGGGTTAGGACGTTCCGGATTCAGTGACGAAGAGTTGTATAAACAGGAAAAAAAGTACAAAAATGGTGCAGCTGTTGGTCGACTATTTTTAGATGGAGCCATAAATGAAAGCCTCCTTCTGGATTTAATGTTTAGTCTTGGTCTAGAGTGGCATATGTGTGAAGTAAAAGCCTTTATAGAAAGGAAGGAAAATGAAGAAGAGTGTGCAGTTTGAGGACTCGAAGGATCAGGTGTACAATCTGCATACGTGGGCGTATGCGTATCGAAAAGCTCGGAAAGGATTGTGGGAGCGAGAAGCTATGGACAGGTTGCGATTCCAGCGGAGGATACTTACTGTGGCTGAAGTACTGCGAGACGTCTTGTGCGCAGAACATAGGCAGACAATTTATTTAGAACGCTTTTCCACTAGTACGTAGGTGTGTAACACATGTATATATGTTGTATGCAAATAAAAACACAATAAAAATTTAAAAAGTTGTTTTATTCCATTATGTAGTGATTATAAATATGATACACGTTAGATAAAGCGCAATAACAAATCGGTTTGGAATGATATAAACAAGCGGGTTGTGATGGGGTGAGGGCCGGTTGTTCTTCCACTTCGATGATTGGGGTGGTAGTAAAGCGGCGTAGAAAAGTTGCTTTTTCTCGGCCTTTCACATATATTTCGGTGGCACCTCGCAAAAGACGCCGCAGGATTGCAGGAAACAAATACGCTTGAGTAAATCCATCGTCCCAGTCGATGCAGTGATGATGAGTCATTAACCAACGGGCTTGTTGTTGCAAATGAGATGGCAAGGACGTGAATGGAAATGGTGACTTGAAGATATAGTGAGATACTGACGCACCATCATATGCTGCCAATTCTTTCGGGCTAAAGTGCTTATCGGACGTTTTGAAGCCTTGAATGTCGAGAATGAGCTTCATCGTATTAGACAGAGAGCACGGTGCAGTTACGTTAACAGCCAAGATGCAACTGAAGTAGTTTTGAGAAATTACAGTTGTTTAACTGCTTTTGTCAACGCGTTGTAAGTAAAAACCCGATCGTGAAGAACGAGGCAATACGCGGTTGTGTTGGCTGCCACGTTAGCGGAAGTTTCAAATTCAACTCGAAAAACGACGGCGTTTGCATGAAGGTAGTCTTTTTGTTGAGAACAATCGATCACAACAATAGGCGCTTTGTCGGCAAAGTCATGGCGGGAGAAGAAGGGCTCATCGACTTTGTTATAATAAGATGATTGAAACTTGGAATACATGTCGTATAATGTTGCGTAATGATTGAGTGCATAATTGTTATGTAAATTGTCGTATGGAAATCGTTCGGTGTTCAGAAAAACTCGGAAATTGGTAAGACCAACTTTATCGAAATTAGCATTGTCCTTACTGATTAGCCCCGAACGACCTGATTGAAACCCTACGATGACGTATCTGGGGGTTTGTAATTTTGTGCTTGTAGCGATAGCGTGAGAATGTTGAGTCACAGCATGAACACCAGGTATGATATGAAGCTGCCAGCTGCGAAATGCTACTTGTGTGTCAATATTTTTATCGATGTATTTGGTTAGGGCTAATTCTTGGGCAAGACCGGGAGTGATATGAGGAACCTTCCAGTATAGTTTGTCAATCGTAACTTTAGCCGTCTCCCCTACGGTAGCACTGAATACGGCGTCGGCATCGGTATTGCTGCGAATTAATACAAGTTCTTGTCGGATGTTAAGTATTACTTTGCCATAATCTTCGGCGAATCCTAACAGCATTCTCAACGGTATGCAGGCACTAAAGTTACCTTCCTGATCGGTAATGGGAGGATCGCCGCTGGCAAACCAACCTGCATTTTGAAGCTTTTTAACGTCAGCGGAACTGTAGGACACATATCCCTTAAGAGTAGACGTAATACCAGGTTTGGTGACAGAGTCGACAACGACGCCATTGATTTCGTATCGGATTTCGCTAAATAAGTGAGCCAAACCATTGTTAAGGAATTTAGCCGTTGTAACTTCACCGTTTTCCTTCCGCAACTTTCCCTCTAGGTACAGATAGCTCAGGCCGGGAAGAGTTGACATATCTTCGGGAATTGGAATTCGAATTTCATCGTTATAGTCAAAACGGTTTGTATACGGTTGATGTGTGTGCAATTGATTGCTAATGATAGAAGTGTCGACGAGGACTCGCTCTCCAATATTTAAAATACTCATTACACTATTGTAAAGCCTAAGGACCGCAAGAAGTCTCTGTTTGCTTTAGTTAGCTGCGTGGTGGACGAAGCCGTACTGATCTTACGAGGGTGTGGGCGACGATTCTTATAGGAAGTAAAGCAGGGGTGGTACGGAGTGGTGAATCGAAAACCCATTACAGTTTCTTTAAATGTAATGTTACCGTAACGGTCTCTTTACTAAAACTGACAGGATTATCCGATTGGTCTAGTATTTTAATAGTTAAGTTAGTGATCTCTTTCGTGCTGATCGGTAGATAGATGACAGGGTTAGGGGTTTCCACTATTTTGTACCCGGGCGGTACTATGGGGAAGAATTGGTGAATGATATGGCCGGGCTTACCATTTTTATATGAACCAACGGAGATGTTGCAATGAATAAGAATCGAGTTGATGTTCAAAATTTTCGTAACATGTTCAGCTGTGTGCCACCTATCTGCAGCATACACTTTTTTCTCAAAGCCTAACATGTCCCGGATAGTATTGTCGCTTTGAAAGTCGATTGGAACGGTGGACTTTATTTCAGTTTTTAAGGTGCTGTTGTTTCCACGTAGCAGTACCTGTTTAACACCCGTATCAGAATCGAGTTGGTTATGTAAAAATTCAGCAATGTCGGTAATTTCATATGCTCCCTCCGGTATAATAATAGGAGGTTCTCCAACAAGATGAAATTCATTGTTGGGAGGTCTAACGTTTGGAATAGTATAGTAGGTTTCGAAACTTAACAATCCCAAGACGTATTCGCTACCATCGTCTAAGAAAATGGGAGGGTCAAAATTTGCAGTAAGAACAGATGAATCTCCCGTAAGAGTGAATATACTGGACATGATGAAGCGCGGCACCTAAACTGACGACAAAAGCGGTTTCGCCAAGTTATATAAGAATTTGAGACACAAATGTCCGCATGTGTATGATGCGAGTTTTTGATATCTATTAGAATTGTACATAATTGTGTTGTTGCTACCATCGCTGCGAAAGTAGTTTACTAATTCGGGAGGAGGTTGTAAGCGACCTATGCTATCGAAATACAGAACAAATCGATCAGCTTTAACGTAGGCTGTCCAATGTGTGCCAGGTCCAACATCATCGTCTAAGTTAGTAACACCACATTCTCGTTGACGAATTTTGTCGGGTAGAGCATCTCGCATAAATATCCCCCTAAAATGGGGAATTTCTAAGCGTTTAACGTACTGTGCAATATCGATGTTCGTCAACGCTCGGCGTGGTAGCTTCAACGGTAGTTTTTTGACTGATACGGTCGTAGATATAGTCCTTTTCCTCGAGCAATGGATTCCATAGCTTTGTTATGCCGTTCCTTTTCCTGGAGATCCTTTTTAGAAGCCTTTGAGTCGCCAACCGCTTTAGCGACTGCTGCAGCACCGCCTCCGAGGGACCCCAATGCTCCTAATGCAGCAAGTATGGGTACAAGCGGCAATATACCTCCTCTCTTGGGAACAGGTACTACTCTAGAACGAATTCGGCGTTTCCTTCGCGATTTAAAAACGACCGCGCCTCCAATACGTTTACGCCTACTACACCTTGTACGCTTCCGTTTTCTAGATACCCCCGTACCAATTTTTTGCGCAATACCGACAATAGGTAGTGCACGCTTTCGTTTCCGGGAGACTCTCACACCAACAGTGGGTTGTGTACGCTTTCGTTTTCTAGATACTCCCGTACCAAATTTTGGTGCGGCAATAGGTAACGTACGCTTTCGTTTTCGGGGGACCGTCACACCAGCAGTGGGTAGTGTACGCTTCCGTTTTCTAGATATCCCCGTACCAAATTTTTGCGCTGCAATAGGTAGTGTACGTCTTCGTTTCCGGGGTGTTTCCATAACAGCAATGGGTTCTGTACGCTTTCGTTTCCGGGAAACTCCCATGCCGAGTTTGGTTTTCCCTTTCATAATCCCTGTAACAGCAAGAGCTGCCGCTCTTTCTCCAAGAGTAGAGTCTTTTGCTTTAACGCGTTCCCAAGCTTTCTGTGCAAGAACTTTATCCGCCGCGTGACGCGTCGAAAGATTGCTAGATTGTGAGTATGCGATGTCGTGTTGCTTGCAAGCCTCGTCCAGAGGGTTTCTTCCTCGATCGCCTCGAGAAAGCCGCTTGTTTAGGCGGGTACCCGGTCCGCAAAATTTGTAACCTGGTATATGTAATTCGAAGGGCAACTTATCAATAAGGGTATTCAACAAACCGCGACCTTTCCGTGTGACGGTTCGACGACTACTACGAGTTTTACGTCTAGTATAACTCATCTTAAACAAACGCTCGTCGAAGAGCGACTGACGATGTGAAGCTCAAAGGGGTAGATATATACTTAGCACAGCGCGGTTAGAAGCTAGTTCGTCCCCGTCCGAAAACGATGAAGAACGTCAAAATTGTTAAACAAAAATGTTCGCTGCCGGTAGTAAATCATACAGTAAATTCCATGTCAGAAGGGTTCAGACGACACGGCACTTTACTGGGTATAGGATGTAAAAGGGGTTTGATCATTGGTCCTTCCGGCTCTGGGAAAACCAATGCGATGATCAGTCTTTTGGTACACCGCAATGGGGTGCGGTTTCAAAACTTGTATTTGTATTCCAAAACCCTTGACCAACCTAAATACAAATTTCTGAAGATACTCCTGAAGTCACTAAAAGAAATCGGATTCTACGAATTCAGCGAGGGGTGTGAGGTTATCAAACCACACGAGGCGAAAGAAAATTCTGTTATTGTGTTTGATGATGTGGCATGCGACACTCAAAGCATAATTAGAGATTATTTTAGTTTCGGACGTCATCGAAATATAGATTGTTTTTACCTCTGTCAGACTTACTCATCAATCCCGAAACAACTGGTGCGAGATAATGCGAATATCATAATCGTATTCCGGCAAGACCACACCAATCTTAAACACATTTACGATGATCATGTAAACACAGACATGTCATTCGAAAAGTTTAAAAACTTATGTTCCCACTGTTGGATCAAAGATCACGGATTTTTAGTTATCGACAAAGAAAGCGAAATCAACGCCGGTCGTTATAGAAAAGGGTTCGACAGTTATTTCACTATATAGGCATGGACCACTGCTGTACAAATTATTAGTCTACGAACAACGAGCGTAATAGCAACATGGACAAACGGTTAGTAAGCGATCTTATTAAAGCTAGAAAGGCTGTCAGGCGGAAATATGAAACTTTAAAAGCAGATATCGCCGAATCGCGGACGGCTCTTGCCGAACAATTAAAGCCAATTTCCCAACCACTTACGGAATTGCTAACATCCATTAAGCAAGAAGGAGGTCAAACAATACAGCAAGAAGTAGGACCTATGCTGAGAACCATCAAACGACGAGTGTCCACACCATCTATCCTACCCCGTCCGAGAAATGGCAAAACCCCCGTACGAGCGTCAACCCCCGACATTGCCATTCCCGGACCGTCGACTTCGACGTTGGTAACATCCACACCTAGATTTCTTGACAGAGAAGTATTGTATGAGAGTTTACCGGATGAGGAGCAACAGGTGGAGGCTCAAGAAGAAGCGGCAATTGAAACTTCGGTAGCAGAGGCTAGGGAAACCGTGCGACAAATGATGGAACCGGAAGTTCTAGGGGAATACCTGGAACAGTTCTCAGGGTTAGCTAGAAAATATATCGAGGGAATGATACGAGATACAGAGAGCAAGTACGATCTCCACTATGGAGTTCGATGGGACATAGACACTGATAAGTTTGCAATTGGGAATAAACAGCTTACTTTTGAGGGTCAGGACATGGTTATTACAGATCACGGCAATAGAATAGTATACAAAGGCACCCCCGGCTTTTACGAATTAATGTTCTTAAAGAAACCGATAACTTATACAACCAAAGACCAGGAAAATTACTATGACATAGTGAACCGATCCGCCGCAAATCGTAAGAACTACGATCCAACCCAAGGGATAAGCGGCAACGCCGGCCCAAAATATATGAAAGTAGTACGCCCCCTGGCTACATCCTCCGGCATTAGACAACCTACCAGAGCCGCATCGAGGGTGCAGCGTACCGGTAGGGGATTATTAACAGTAACCAATAAAAAAGTGGAATTTGTTCCTTGGAAAGATCCAAATTCATTAGTGGATCGCCTGCGCATATTACTAGCTTCTCAGGTAGCGGGGCACACCGGCCATTCCAACGAAATCGTAAGCATCACCCAAGCTCTACGAGATGCAAAAATAATTTACTAAGGCGAGTACAAAAGTGGAGTACCTATTGAATTACGATCAGAAGGTGCTAGACGATAGAGTAATGCCCATCGACAAATTTGGACGCCACTATCATAGCACACGCTCTGCTCCTCATCGCAAACATATCTTTATGAAAGTTCAAAATATAAAGGCACTACATATAGAAACACCGCTTCTACTGGTGGGGCGTGGGCATAATGAGGAGGGATTTTCAAAAATATTCGGAATTGATGAGTACACTTTTCCGTTAGCGACCGGACAGATTATTGATATTCAAGTCAGCGGACCTTCTGTGGAATCATACATCAACGGAGTTCAGCGGGATGAGATGGTCGGTGTGACTTTGAATCGAGGAGATACGCTTAGATTCAAAGCCGTTACCCCCAAGTTATACGTACAGCTGCTGCTTAAATGTCCCATAGCAGTCGATACAGCGACATTCGACAATGAGTCCTAAGGAAGATCTAGTCGCAGAACTTCACAAACCAGCGCGAAAAAATTTCAAGAGGCGACGGGTGATTCTCAAAGGATTGCATGATTTACTACAAGCGGATTTGGTGGAGATGCAACCATATGCACGAAGCAATAAAGGTTATCGATACATTTTAGTTGTTATTAACGCTTTTTCTAAATACTTGTGGGCTGTTCCGGTAAAACGGAAAACGGGAAAAGACGTAACAACTGCTATGCAAAAAGTTCTTGCCAGTATGAAGGTGTCTCCTAAAAACGTACAAACCGATTTGGGAAAAGAATTTTATAACACCGATTTTCAAGCTTTGATGCGACGGTACAAGATAAATCACTACAGCACGTATTCATCTATGAAAAGCAGCATCGTGGAAAGATGTAACCGCACCCTGAAGAACATGATGTGGAAGCAGTTCAGTTTGCAAGGGTCCTTCAAATGGTTGGACATTCTACCCAAACTCTTAACGAAATATAACACAACCAGGCATAGCACAACAGGTATGAAACCGGATGAAGTTAATTTTAAAAATGCCAAACGTCTGTTACACACCGTGTACAGCCACACAAAAACTGTAGATCCAAAACCTCAAAAATTTCATAAAGGAGACTATGTACGCATTAGCAAATATCGTTCGATATTTAGCAAGGGGTATACACCCAGCTGGAGTAACGAAATATTCAAAATAACCACAGTGCGACTTACAAACCCTACCACCTACAGACTCATGGATCAGGAAGGGCAGGAAATCAAAGGTGGATTTTACGAACACGAACTACAGAAAACCAAACACTCGGACATCTACCTGGTAGAAAAGGTGTTGAAGAAGAAAGGTAACCAGCTTTACGTAAAGTGGTTGGGATTCGATAACCGTCATAATTCCTGGATAACCACAACCAACCTTGTGTAATTGACTGCTATTGTACTTATACGTTGTAAATAAAAAAATGTTTTTATACTCTCATTTATTATTTGTACTGCTTACTACAATAACATACGGAGCGCTCGTTGCATAATAAAGATGTATTGAGTGTGTACATACATATCTTTCGTTGACAAAAAACATTTGTCGGATATCCCAACATATAATCGATGCTTCTAATCTAACAACCATCACCACTCCTATAAACAATATTTCTTTTATACTAAACTTAACCTACAAAGAACAAGAAAGCGTACGTAATGTGGGACCTATGCTTGCAAGTAATGACCAATACTGTTGCCCAAACATATTGCTAAGGCAAGGTGTCGGCAATCCGTAGCAATTCGTCAAGCCTGTAATCAGGTATATCTCGGTGACCCCACGCCAAGGTCTTCGTTGTGTTGGGAATAAGAAAGCGTTTATCATCTTTCGAAGAAAGCGCAACCTTATTCATTAATTCGGTGTACATAGTGTGTAAACGCGAGCGAAAAACATACATTTGACAAAAGACAGCATCTCTTCTGCTCTCAGCAACAGACTGATAAATTTCGCTGGTGAGGTACTTTCGAACGGAAGACTTTTTGATGCCCTTAGCTTTCTTGTCAACTTTGTCGATAGCGTTTACACAGTATGTTTTTGCACCGACCCCGTAGAAGCTACGCACGACTACCCCAGCGTACTCGTCCTTAAATTTGCCAACAACAGATTTGGTTTGCGGAACGTCGTGCAAGTTATTCTTATAATTTGAGGTATCGAAGCGATGAAGGTGGCGTTTCATGTCCGCGTAAAAATTTTCAGTAAAAATTTCCAAAATTAAGGAGTCCGTATCTGTGTACAATAGAGAAACATTAGGACCATATTGTTCCTTCAAAAAATCATAATAAAACTCGTACATTACAGTTTTCGAAATATCCAAAACTGAGAAACCAACATAGCTGGGTTTGTCATAGACAACCACCGTCTTGTTCATTTCTACAGCAATTAAATTTTCACCAAACCGAATTCTATCTTTAAAGTTAGGTTTCGCGATCCAAGCTTCTGCCCCCATTCTGTGACCAAGTTTCTCCCAATGACTCACTAATTTTACCTCAACCCTTTTGTCCACGTTTTCCATAGTTTTGCCAAATACGCTGTTGTTAGCTAGCTTAAAAGAATTACGATGGAATTCGTTGTCAGACTGGTTTCTTAAATTTGTGTTTAGGTCGATGTACGATCTAAGCCAGGGGGATTGTCTAAATTTCAGTATCCTATGGGTTCTAGTCAAAATCAAACCAGCCTTTAAGCATTGCTTTAAATTTCTATAGTGAATAACGTATCTATGTTTGTCATGTAAATTTGGAATCAATTTCGCATTTTTATATTTTCCCTGTGGAGGAACCAACAGCTCGGGACAAAAGGGCAAGTCATTGTGAGCGTCGTGTAAATTTTCCGGGTACTGCAAGTCAACTTCCAGCACGTACCCAGTGTCAGATTTGTTGGAAACTTGAAAAACGTCAAAACTGTCAATTTCCTCGTCAGTCAACCAAACAAAACCACCTTGCGGTAGAAACTGTCTCATTCCAAATCCATATAGGTTTGTAGAATCCAAAAACATGATAAAAGAAGTGGGTTTGGAAGGATCATAATTACCCGCAAATTTGTTGTTGGCAATAGCCTTTCTCCCGACACAAGTACTGACTCCCCCGCGAATACCTTTTTTGAAAAAGTTAAACATATCAATGTCAGTCAACAGCTCCAACTCAACCCCCGTAAATTTTAACATGGCATCCCAACTTAATCCGGGGGCTGTGTAATACTGCGCTGGATCTAAATTATATTGTTGCAAATAAAAATTTCGAAAGTTTTCGAAAACGTCTGCCAAAATAAAAACGTCACATTTGAGGTACACATCGGAATAGTCGCCCAACGTTTTACATTCAAAAGTTTGCCAGACCTTAACGGCGCGCGCGTAATCGGCCTCAGTGATATGGGCATCGTTTAACCGGTCATAAAACTGGGCGATTGTGGGTAAGGTAGGCTCGCTTAATTTCGCAAAAGAGTCTACGTACGAATAGGGAAATACACCTTTCTGCCTCATCAACTCAAATTTTAAGCCATCTCCGAATTGATTTTGAATTTCAACACACTGTCCATCCTTCAACGTACCGGCCAGCGATGCCAAAGAAGCACTTAAAAATCGGTAACTATCTAAAAAGCGAATTTGCATATAAACTTGTTTACGTTCCCCGTTCTCAAAAATTTCATCAACCCAAATACGTTTGCCAAATGAAATATATTTTTCTTTAGTTACCGGAATGACATCAATTTTCTCCTTATTTTGAGCCAACTTTTTTACGAAAAGGTGTGAATCGTAGTTTAAATTATGAAAAAATACGGGAATAAATTTTGGAAGTTTATAATTTAGATTGCAATTGGAATGAGCAGCTCCCCGATAGTGTCCCGTCAAATGGTCGTGATCACGAACTTTTACGTCCGAGTCTTTGAAAGGGCGATTGCAAATGTGACATGAAACAGCTCCGTTAAAATTTTGAATTTCCGCGAGATTCATATCCCTAAGAGGTACAACAGGCTTCAGGTAGTTGGAATACAACCTAAAGACGTCTTGATCTAGACGATCCACAAACACTTCGACAGCATCTGCACCCCGATAAATTTCGAATTTGGATAGAGTATCGTCAAACGAACATTTCAAATAATATGCAAAGGAATACGGTTTGTGTTCGCACGTTGTAACCGTATAAGGTCTTTCGCAATCGGGGTGTAGGTTCCCTCCATCGACCGGTGTTAAAATCGTTTCGAAATCTGCATAAATGACAAACGGTAGCTTCATCTGCTTCGCGCAGTTGTCAAACTTGAGAATATTGCGGGGCCTCATTTCCCCAAACGCAGGCGTGACCAATTCTGTCGTAGGCATTTTAGTGTACACACGATTACAGTCAAAACGTTGATGCATCTCTAACTTCGCATCGCTATCAAAATAATTTAGACAACCATCGCAAAAATGTTTAGCATGATCATTACGCGTTATTTGGTGTGAAACTAACCTAGACAAATCCGCGATACAACAGTAGTGACTATTACCTTTGTCGTTGGTAATTAGCAACAAATTTACATGCCACCTCTTTTTCAAAGAGGTGTGGTACAGAGGTCCCACAACTTCATATTCCGTAACATTGCCTCGAAAAAAATTTTCCAGTCCGTATACATTTACAGAAATTTGCGGATTATATTTTTCAAATTTTTGAATATCGCGCAATCTAACAGGGAATTCAATGTCCCTAAATTTCAAGAATCGACGACAATCCGGATACGAAGTCGTTCGATTAGGCTGTCCAATTGGTTTGCAAATGGCCGAGGTTACAGCCCACCCGAAACAACAGTCGTCATCGTTTTGGATGTTCACGATCGCTTTCTTGTTTTTAATCTGCTTCGGCAGCGGGATATATGACGATGCTCGAAGCGGATTATACCTATTTACATTAACCTCTATATACAGCAGCTGCTTCAGGATCCACCCTGTTAAAGAACAAAACGCGATTAGTTTTGCTGCAAGAACCCTTCAAAGATTGCACGTACCTGACTCTCGTTCCTGAAATTCGGACACCTTCTCGTCCAATATCCCCGTAAAATTATCATATAATTCGTTCAAGTTTGTACCGCGAGTAGCCACCTCGTTAGCTGTATTAAAACTTTTTACGTCTTGCACATCTTGAACCTCCAAAATAAAAAACCCGAAAAGTTCGAAATTGATTTTTACACTAGTTAATTTATGTAACTGTCCTTCTATAAGACCTATAATTTTGTCTTTGAGTTCGGTCATATATTCTACAACACTTATATGATAATTTTCCGTGGACACCCTATAGCTTATTACACGGGACTTGAAGGCGCTCTGTAGGGCCACCACTCCCTTCCCCAGGTAGGCGACACCACACCGTCTTGTGTGACGACTGCTCCGGAGATGTCCGATGAAACCATTCCGGGGCACGTTATCGTCACACACGTTGCAGTATCGGGTCCTGGGTGGTTGTTCTGTTATTAAAAAACGTTAGCAACCATGAAACGCTACAATAGAGACACACTCACCAGCACTGGAAACTTGGACTCTTCTGCGTTTACTGCTAGAGGGTCCTTCACCAGTCACCACCGAAGATTCCATAGCGTCGCCTACAGCAAACACAATACCATTCAGCTTGTCTGCATTGCAACACCTATTACACTTACCACTCGTCGACGAGTGGCCCAGCTCTGGACAACAGCTTTCTCTTCGATGGCGGAACAAATTGTCGGCTCTGGTGAAGGATCGTTCGCACTCGGTGCATCTGAACATACTGGGTAATTAGCTTCACGCAAACTGTAATTATACTAACTACGCGATTAGCTACCCAGCTCGAGGGGGTGATATTCACAAAAGCGATAACACTGTCAATTACAGTCTACAAATAAAATTACACTTGAAACCTCGAGCGGAATACCCAGGTGCCACCACGCGGAGGATTCGCTTTTGACACCCTGGAGGGGATACGGGAAGGTTATTTGTTTTGTGTTACGGACGTATCACATGTTAAACTACAATCTACTATCTACAATTGTACATTTTGCCAGAGCTGATGACGTGTGGCAAGAATCTCGTCCATTACCCTTGATAGGTCGTTGGATACCTTTCGCCGCTCCATCTCCAGCAACCGCATCTCGTTCAGAGTGCTTCCGCTGTGACCTTTGGCGAGGTTGGGTTTTCTGGATTTCATACGACCTTGAATGGCGTCCAGCGAATCTAGACACTGGTCCATTTCAGTGTCCAGGTCGTCGATTCTTTTTTCGCCGGTGGTGACGTCATCATATTTGGCAAAAAAAGCGGTGCGTTTGGCCTCATACTGACGAATGGCACATTGCGTTAGCGATATGCCTTCCTCTTCCTCTTTCTCATCGGCGGAGGCAGTCGACACCTCACTCCTAGAGGCCGCCGACGCGACAAGGGAAGCAGGTGTTGCAAGCCTGTCAGCTCCATCGTCCGCTACCAGGGAGGCCTGGCTGATAACGGATGTTGAAGCTGCCACTTCTGGAGAAGGTTGCGTTGCAGGTGGATTAACGCGTCCGGAACTACAGCTAGACGGTCGCCTTGAGCCCGAGACGACCTCGATATCTAGCTCCTTTACGACCCTTTCGAACTCTTGTGCTGCACGACCACCACAAACCTCCGCGCTACTATCGTCAAATTTCTTACAAAACTCAGCGTTCACAATATTTTGTTCCTCTTGTGATAAGTGTGGAGACTGTGATCTCATTCTTTTTGCAACCGATTTTTCAGTTTCCTCCACGCCTTGAAGAAGCTGTGGAGTACATATATTTATCACACTATCTGAATCACTTCGAACTTGCCCCTTTCCGGTCACAGCCTCGACATTCATCAACACTGGCTCTACGCGTTTTGCCAAACTTAACTTCGACGCACGTTTTCGCTTTGGCCCCTCGGTAAGGAGTTGCCTTAAAATTTTGCAAGAGCTGTCCTGACTAGCAGGTGTACAGCTGGCCTCGACGTCCGAAATCGGAGAAAATAAAGAACGGCCCGATACCACTACTACATTGTCCAAAATGTTTAACGAGGCTTGCGGCGTCCGGCTTGCGGGGTTGGGGGTTGCCCCGCTTCGCTGCGTGCAAACGCAGAGTTCGGCATTAGCCCGTTCCGGCGTCGATAGGATAAGTCTATTAGCATTACGCTTCCACTCCTGCAATACAATACCTCCACACGAAACACACTTTACAGCACTGGAACCAACCATCGCGACAGCAGAGAAGAGAATGACCCCTCCTCATCTGAGAATTGCTTAAGTATACATTGGTTGACCATGGGTTGACCATGGGTTGAAGGACGGAGACGGCACCTTGCACATACGGATGGTAAGCATTTAGAGTACGCGGACGATTTTCTGTGCAATTTCAACTCAAGGCTCCCATTATTTCTTTACTCGTTACCTCTGCCTGAAAAGATACAAAGCTTTTATGTAAAGTGACAATACTCGATTTACAAAAATTTATTTTTTCTAAATGGTTACAACTTCTACAGCAAACAGACTTAACTATTACGTACCGCGCTTTGCTTGCATTCTATATCACACTGTATAATGTCCAACGCAAATTTTAGCATTTCGTACATACACATCGCATTTTCCGATGTAGGCAACGCGTTCGCAATGTTTGTTTTGAAATCACCCGGTTCATTCCACACACTTTCAATTACAGTGCTATAATATTTTTCAAACTGTTGGCACTTTAAACATTCTATTTTAGACTGTATGAGCGGCACCAGCTCCCAAAATTCTTCGAACGACTCCATGTCCAGTTCAACTCGATTACGCCCTATTTCCTCTAGTTCAATCATTTTCTTGTTTAGAAATTTCTTACAAGATATTCTTCTATTAGGTTCAATATCTACCAGTTGTGGCTGAGCATCATCACTGATAAAGTAGTTATTTATCATACATTGATTGTCCAAAAACACGTTAAATATCGGTTCCTCCATCCGCATCCAATCATAGTCCGAACCACAGAACAACACTGTCGGCGCAAACGATCCATAGCCGTTTAAACCCACACTCACGAATTTGTTCCTCAATTTATTTAGAGGATAGGTTGTGGAATTTAATAACACTGGATATGGATGCAGAAAATTGGCCTTCAGCAGTCTAAGCTTTATATTTTGCATAGCTTCTTTTATGTTCTCGTCTGTCATTGCTAATGTATTTGCTAGTACAACGCCCGCTACACTATTGCACATCTTTATTTATACACATGCGTCTGGCCTTGAGAGCCTAGCGGTAGGAGGATTCTCCTTGGCCTTGAAGTTCACGTGCTTTGCAATGCCAGTGACCTTGAGGGCCGCCTTGTCAGGGGAAGGAGTGCGTCAGGGGAGGCCGTAACCTCGACCTTGAAAAAGTGGTGGGGGGAGGTTCCAGAACCATCCACTTGCCTCTACTATGACCTCGACCTTGAAAAAGTGGTGGGGGGAGGTCGCAGAACCGGCAAAAGGCATCTACTTGACTGCCGTTGCTATTAGAGACGGGAGACAATGTGATTATGATTAATAATACATCAACTAGTCTCCTGATTTTCATATTTAAATATTTTTGAATGCAGCTGATTACAAGAGATAGTTTCATCATAAAATGTAGAAGTGTTGTATATATAACTCTGGACTAAAAAGTCATTTCATCCCTCGCATGATTACAATTGATTAGGTACTGTTCTCGCAAACTCTGAAGAACTAAACTACATCTGCGGGAGGGAATGATACATTTTCCTCCCTAGTAATACAAAGAGCTATAAAAAATGTGTTAGGTAACTTCTGCAATTTTAAAACAAAATATCAATTTGGTGTTGATCAGGGACTGTTGAAAGTTGACGGATGACTGATAAACCTAGTTGAAAATGGCTGATTGAAATAAGAATTCGCACTTTAGATATAAAACAGACATTTGCTCAAGCACGTAACAATGAAGTCATTTTTACATTCAAGTGACTTTATACCATGTGTTCAAAAAGAAATTACATAAGGGTTGGCCTGTTGGCCATGGTAAATAAAACTAATGTCGACAGCTAGCTTTAGAGATAGCAATTTTTAGAATTTTCAATCGCGATATCAGCGTATAATATAAACTTATGACAGCAACAACATGATGACAGTTAATGAATTCTAAAGCTTGCTGTTGACAATACCTTTATATTCCATGGCCAACCCTTACGTAATTTCTTTTTCAACACACCGAATAAGAAAATTACTGTGAACGCTCTACAATTAAATTCCTCAGGTTGCTTTCATATTTTTACTTCCTTTTACTATAAAGGAAGTACTGGATTCACCCCAAAAATTCGAAATTGTGTTTTCAACAGATCTTCACGTTTCAGAGTCCCCTGAACCCAAAAAACATATTTTTTTTCATTGGTCTGTCTGTCTGTCTGTGTGTGTGTCTTCTGTCTGTGTGTCTGTATGTCTGTGAACAGAATATCTCAAAAACGGAAAGAGGTATGGCGTTGAAACTTCATATATAAGTTTTGTGTACTATGTAGATGCGACAGCAAGCTTTTGAAGAAAATCGCATAACCGGAAGTAGATGTTTACTCTTGTGATTTATTAGTTTTTTTCGATTTTTTCAAAAACGGCTCTAACGATTTTTTTTAAACTTTACATTTTTATTACATTTTTAATGTGTATTGATGTGAGATAGTTGATTTTCCAGTTGAATACTTCTAAAATGGGTTTCTTTTGTTTTTTTGTCTATTTTTTTATTAACTCTTATTTTAAATAGAACACCCGGTATATTATTACATTTTTGAATTCAGCTTAAAATTCTAGAGAAAATTTGTCTCTTCAACTAACGCTCTATTTTATACCGTTTTTGCAGAATTTGTAATTTTTGAAAATTTGTGACAAATGCTTAAAACATTTAAAATCCAATTTTTGGCTAATTATAAGATCACTGTAAAAGGAAGTTGTGTGCGTGTATCACACCAGATTTTTACTTCAAATTTCAAAATATTATTATAGTATATTATGTTATTAGGAGCAAAAGTTATATTTTATGTGGCGAGGCTGGATGGGTTATCTGCCGAGCTTGCGAGGCAGATAAGTACAGCCGAGCCACATAAAGATACTTTTGCTCCGAATAACATATAGTATTTTTTCTTCAAACGTTTTTATAACAAATTATTTACAACTTTGTGAACAAAAATCGAAGAAAATTACTTGATCTCGTCAGCGGCAGATAATATTATCTGCCGCTGACGAGAGGCAGATAAAGTTGTCAGCGGCAGATAATAACTTTATCTGCCGCTGACGAGCGGCAGATAAAGTCGTCAGCGGCAGATAATAACTTTATATGCCGCTCGTCAGCGGCAGATAATATTATCTGCCGCTTGGCAATAAAGTGACTGTTTAGCATCATCAATCCAGCAGTATAATGCCATATTTTACTACCGTTTGAAGAAAAACATCTTTAATAATACCTATTGATTTTAAGGTTAGGGCAACAAAATATCTGAAATTACGTAAATTGGATCACTATGCACTGTTCTTTAAAAAAACTAAATAGAATTTTGTGTAAAATCATTAAGAAGCCAATATTTGAATGTCTCGTAATTAGCAAGGGGATTTTTAATAATAATCGAAGCTAACATGCTGCAGCAGTCCATAAAAATTATGCACTAGTGCCAGTATACAAAGCAGCATATGAGCATTACAAGGCAAGAAAGCGACAAAGAATGGATAATTTACAAAATGCTCAATGCAAGAATGCGGTAAACTTATGCGGCGGCGTTTTTAAATTACCATACCCCATACTGCATTTTTTGAGTAAAACCAGACATGGGATTTCGCAATTAGGTACATTTTATTTGTGTGTTTTACGCTATTTAAATGTTGTTATCGGATTTTGGCCGTTTAGTTCAATTCCTCACTCAAAAACGTAATTTTCTGGACAACGCCTGTTACACTTGCACGCCAGTATAGCTCTATGCTAGTACATCGTTTTAAACCAACAAATTGAAATGAATAAATAATTATTATGCACCAATATCGTCTAATAAAGCTATTTAAAATTATTATTTTACCGTAGGTATTGTAATCTGTAATGTACTTACCGCAAATATTGTTATAGCGTCTTACACTTAGCGTCTCTCACAATAAATATTAGTGTCACTATTACAAGCTACAGAAACACGCACTAATGCTCGTGGACGCGTCATACAAAATGCAGAAGTTGCTGTTATTCGAATCGTCAGAGGAAATAATAAATTAGGCTTATATTGCGCGGGGAATACCCTATTAAGATTTGCTTAATATGTAACTTAATAAGACCTTATCTTAGTTTTTGCATTCTGGAGATTTGGCACCCTATCGAGGTCAGTAATTCAGTAATTGAAATACCACAAAGTAATTCAATTACCCGGAGAAATTTCAATTACAACAAGTAGTAATTCAAATACCTATAAAGTAATTTAAATACTTTAGAGTAATTTAACTACACGAAAGTAATTGAGTAATTTAATGCAGTAATTAATTACTTTTAAAAAGTAATTTTCAAGTACTTTCTGACAAAGATGGCAATTCCCAATTACAATTACCGCATTTTGAAAAGTAATTCAATTCCAAGGCAAATAAACAAAAAGGAATTTAATTAGTAATTTAATTACAAAGTAATTAATTACTGCCCAGCTCTGCTTACAGTCTTGCCAATTTTAAGTAAAGGTTTGGATTGCATTATGGGAAATTCAAAGCATACTAGATGTAATTCATTTGAAGACACCCGGTACTATTTTGGCCTCGTGACATGTAAACAACACATTCATGTACAGTTGACGTCCACCGTAACTACGATTTTATAGTTAGTCAGTGCTTGGTCGCACCGCGGTGCGGTAAAATGACTAGACAATTTTTAGCTTTCAGAAACCCTTAAACAAAAAGTTGCTTTGCAATAATAACGGGTGTTAGCAGAAACGCTAGTTACGTATTTTATCGTTCAGTTGCGTTTAGAAGAAATAAAGAAAATTGATATTTACGACTTTGAATTTTGACGTTTCAAAGTGTCAACTACAACATTTACTGATGTCAGCCTGCTTGATAGCTTGATATTCGAAAGCGAAGTCATGAATTTATAGAAAATGTTAAAAAATATGTCGGCCAAAAAATGTAATACAATACTCGGTGCGTTAGGCATTTTACAGCTCTCGGTTAATTAAAACCTCGCGCTGTAAAATGCGACCTTCCGCACTTGTAGTGTAAATAACTATTGCAAGTTACAAAACGTCTTTGTAACGTGTGGCAGGATCCATTAAGTAAAATTTAAATTTTTAAGTTTTAAAACTACTCACACGTGATATAGCTACATATACTTGACCATGGCTAAATACTGGTTGTGGCAAATACGATATATTCCCCACTTTATCCATAGTTTGTTGTAATTTATTAATTGTCATCGCAAATGATAGCCGCACAGAAAAATGTCCTTTTCGAAGGCAATATTAGAATGTGTTAACCTATACGCGGTAATAATACTCTTCTGCATTGCTTGTTGATTGTCCATTTAATACCAAATCTAAGCAGTTCGCAGATAAATTGCGCACCATTAATCTTATCTCATCTATTAAACCAGTACACACGTTTAAAATGTTCATTGGGAATATCTATTGATCCTTTTCTATTGTTAAGCATTGTGGATATATTCCACCGAAATTGAACGAATCTAGAAATTTTATAGACAATTATAAAATGTTGTAATACAATTGTATTCACACTCAATATTGTTTTTCATATTCAGACAAGAGATACAATTTTGTTGTTGATTTCATGACAATATTCGTTTTTAATGGCTAAAATTAAGAATTTTGAGCCGCTGGTAAGGTAGGAACGGCTAGAAAATCGTTTAAATAAGCGACATGCGCTTCACGCGAGAGCGGACAAAACTTCAAAATAACTCGCCCCAAGAATATGGGCCATGTACATGGAATTTTTTTTGTAGAAGCTTGTTTGCAACTAACTCCGCCAATTAGCGCCGACTTAAATGTCCAAATATTCGCTTCTACATCAAAACTCCGCCAAACGACGTGGGGCGTACAAAGAATCAAAAGCAGACTAACTCCCCCATCAGATTATAGAATGCACAAAAACCGTGCAAGCTGCCAGCTTCGTTGTAAAAATGAGACGAAGACCGAAGCGCCATGAGCTAGCAAAATCCGAGCACCACCAAAAGAAGTAATCGCCAACCTAACGAATTTCGATGCGAGCGAACCGAATATTGGCACTAAATGTTTGTTCACACAGTACCAACAGCATTTACACCGTAACTCCCTTTGGTGTTGAATTCCAAAAATCCCTGAAAATGATTTGGCCTATTTGTAAAACGATCTAATATGCCAAATGTTAACTTCCTATCTGTAGTGGTTCACTCGTTAAGGCAATCTTTACAAAACAGATCTATCTCATTTAACTCTTTTGAGGAGATGCATTCTCCAAAACCCTGAAAATGGTTTGACA
Organism: Agriotes lineatus; assembly: GCA_940337035.1. Lineage (NCBI taxonomy): Eukaryota > Metazoa > Arthropoda > Insecta > Coleoptera > Elateridae > Agriotes > Agriotes lineatus. The sequence goes on from OW679195.1 coordinate 5,277,166, forward strand.
TGATTTGTACCCCATTTAATCCCTTTGAGAGGATACATTTCGAAAACCCCTGAAAATTATTTGAATCGATGTGTAAAACGAACTACTGTGCCGAATCACCTTTTTACCTGCAGGAGTTGGCGAGATGGCGATCTTTAGAAAATCACATCTACCCTATTTAACCCTTTCAGGAGTTATTTTTGAAAATGCCTGAAATTGATTTGACCTAATTTGTAAAACAAATTTCAATTTCTGGCCTGTAGTAGATCCTTTGCGAAGAGAGGTAGCTAAATTACCTTGTAGAGCTATAAACAACAATAAACAATTCATACTATAAAAGTAAGATTTTTAAATGATTTATGATACCGATAACAGAATAGAATTCTGAAATTATTTCGATTAATTTTATTGTTTGCATGGGACCGATTTTAATTATTCATTCATTTATTATGTTTAACCTGTTACCTTTTGATGTCATACAGAAAAAAAATCTGGTGTGATACATACACACAACTTGTAATGCAGCATGCTGTGTGGATGCTTAATCAATTCAGTATAAATATCCAGATATCTAATGGGTATCATGTGATAACAGTTGTGTGTAGATAACTGGTGGGAGTAGTACCTAATGGGCAACCAGTGTGGTTGTTTACACGAAGTGAAAGAGTATCTTGAAAATAATAATCTACGTTAAAATAATCACGTTAAAGGGCTAGATTTCCTTTAATTGTGAAAGTAATAATTGTATATTTGATACGTAATAGTAAGACAACTTTCTTTACGATCAAATTTGACTAAAGGTCACAACTATTATTCAGATTAGAAGTTCAAGATTGTTTGAAGCCATTTAAAGTGGCAATTTTTGCTTCAACCAGTAAAAGGTGCAAGTGTTTGTGTTTGTGGCATGCTGTGCTACGATATATCCAGATTTTAAGGGGTGATAGAGCTGCAACGAGCTATTTTGGTCGTGAACAACCCAAAGAAGGTGTTTACAGGCTGCCATTCAGTTAGGAGCTGATAGAAAATACACTCAGGTACAAGCGATACTTACAAAAGGTTTGTGCGTGTTTCTTATATTTCATTAAGAAATAAATAAGAAGTTTGGTACGGCAAAATTAGTGGAAATATTTGTAATTTATATTTAGAGCGTAATTTAGAATATTTATTTTTCTAAATTGACATTGATTCGGTTACTCGACGTTTTCAAAAATTATAATTAGAAATTAACATATTTTGGTTTAGGGTATTTTAATTAATTTTAACATTAAAGTTGGAAAAAGTTAGAACATTTGATTAAATAATATGACATTTTTATTTTGATTTATTGTAATGTCAGCCCAATCTTTCAAATACTAACTAACTGAATAAGAAGATTTAATTGAATGTACAAGAGAGTGTAATTGACCAAAGAAGTCAATTTCATAATAATTTATAATAATTCAGTCTTTAACAACAAAGAAGATTAATAAGTTTAACATTAACCCATTAAGCTGAGGGCGAAAGAGAGTCTCATTGCTTAATAAGTGTATATCCGAGGTAATTTTTAAATAAGAATCTGTAGTATTTATTAATTTATATATATTTACAGTTATTTACACGGTTTATTATTAACTAACATAAGCACACAACATAAAGCACATAACATAATAACATAACGTTCATAATAATAATGCCGCAAGTCAACTCGAACTGCCGCCGCTGAGGGTTGCGCCGTTGGGGTGCGCACCCTGTACTTTGGCATTGATGCGGTGACGTCACATGCTTGGCAAGTGTGTTGCCTATCCGTAAGGCGTATTGCTGTAGTGCAAGTGTGTTGCCTATCCGCCAGGAGCACTCACCACAGTTCGGCCATCCTGACTTTATGATTGCCCTCAATCATTATTATAATTTTATTACTTACACGTATCACTAGGTGCTAAACTATACTAATTACAGTAAATACTAACAAAATACATAAAAGTTTGAAACGTGTACCTCATATCAAAATCCGATATTTAAAAAAATAGAAATAGTTTGAACTATTACAATTGCATACAATTAGCCCAACCCATTAATCCAGGGTTTCATATTTTGAGGTGAGCAAATACCTTCGAATGGCAGCTGAGTTAACTGATAACCATCCGGATCTTTAATTAAATATCGATCATTATTCAATATTTTCTTAATTACATAAGGTCCCCTAAATTTTGGAAGTAATTTTTTATTGACTCCCGCGGTAACATCGACATTTCTAATCATTATATAATCTCCAACTTTATACATAAAAGGTTTTTTATGACGTTTATCGTAATATTCTTTATTGTAATTTTGACTCGCTATTATTTTTGAAACAGCATTGTTTCGAATATCAGCCAAATTGCGCTCAGTTTCTTGTTGATCCTCCAAAATTAATTTCAAATTATCTTCCACTAAACCAGTTTGATTAATTCCAAATAATAACCTTGCAGGTGTGTCACCGGTAGAACGATTAATTGTATTATTTAATGCAAATTCTACTTCATGCAATATGCGATCCCATTTTCTCGTATCCTCTGACAGCTTTGCTAACATTGGTGTCAAAGATCGATTAATACGTTCAATCTGACCGTTTGAATGTGGAGTAGCTGTAGCTATCAAAACATGCTTTATTCCATGCTCTCCTACAAAATTTTTAAATTTAGTGGATGTAAAAGAGCTACCACGGTCCGATATAATTTTTGCTGGTTTACTATAAGTTACAAAATAATTGTTTAGGTGTTTAATTACCTCATCAGAATTGGTGGTTACTGTAGGATACAATTTTATAAATTTTGTAAAGGCATCAATTATTTCAAAGATATATTTATAACGATGACCAGTTTTTTCTAATGGCCCGTAATGATCAATATGCAAACAATAAAATGGTAAATTTCCTTTGTCAGGACAATGAAGTCGTCCTTCTATTTTGTTTAATATTGTACCGTGTGCTATACACTTTAAACAATTTCTTATATAGTTTTTCACTTTTTGTTTCATATGAGGGAACCAATAAACGCGTGTTAAATATTCTGTGGTTTTGCTAATGCCTTGGTGACCTATATCGTCGTGACTAGCGTTAATAACGTTGTGTTCCATTGTGCTTGGAACATAAAATAGTAATTTGCCATTATATTTTCTATAAACTAAACCGTTACTCATTTCGAAAATTTTGTCCTCATTTACTTCGAGTTTCTTTTTAATTTCGCTAATTTCCTTATCTAAATCTTGCAAAATTGACAAGTTTCTTTCAAAACTATTTTCAGTTATGAGTAAAATAGTATAAGTTCGACTAAGTGCATCAGCGTGTTTCATTCTATCACTTGCGCGATGTTCAAGTTTGTAATCATAATTACGCAATATAAGAGACCACCGTAAAATTCTCGGATTTACTTCCTTTCTTTCTAATGTCAATTTTAAGCTGTTACAATCAGTGACTATCGTAAATGGTATCCCTTGTAAATAAATTCTAAATCGTTCAATTGAATAAACCACTGCTAAAGCCTCTAATTCAAAGCTATGATAACGTGACTCGGCTTGCGTTGTTCTTTTGCTAAAATAACAAATTGGATGAAATTTTCCATCAGATTGTTTTTGCATAAGTACGGATCCAAAACCATGCGAGCTTGCATCGCAGTGCAACTCTGTTTCCGCCTGCGGGGAATAAATTGCCAAAATTGGTTCCGATATCAATGCCTCCTTTAAAAGATCGAAACAAATTAATTCATTATCTCCCCACTTAAATGCAACTTTTGATTTGAGAAGATCATATAATGGTTTCGAAATTAACGCAAAATTTTTTACGAATTTGCGAAAATAAGAAACTAATCCAAGAAAGCTTTGTAATTCGCGGTATGTCCTTGGAACTGGATAATTTAAAACAGCATTAATATTTTCTGAGTTAGGCTTTATTCCTTCGCTGCTAATTCGATACCCTAAATAGTCGATTTCATTAAGTAGAAATGCACATTTTTCAAATTTTAGTTCAAGTAAGTTGTTTACTATAACAGTAAGAACTTCTATCAAAATGCTCAGATTATCTTCTATTGTTTCTGTCGCAATCAGTAAATCGTCTAAATAAATTAATATTTTATTTTGGTTAATCAATGAACGGAAAGCTGCGTTTATAAATCGCGTAAAGAAGGAAGCTCCGCTCGATAAACCAAAGGGCATTTTTATGTACTCGAATTGTCCTTTAAAAGTAACAAAAGAAGTATACGGAATAGAACTGTCTTTTAATTTAACATGATGAAAGGCATCTTTTAAGTCTAATCGCGTAAAATACATTTTATCCCGAAGACTATCGATGTGATCGTCTATTCTAGGAATCGGAAATACGTCTCGTACTGTTATTTTGTTTAGCTCTCTGTAATCAACTGCCATGCGAAATCCATTATTCTTTTTTTTAACTAACACAATAGGGCTACTGTATTGTGATGTGCTAGGTCGAATAATTTGTCGTTCCAATAAATCGTCAATAATTTTTGCAACTGCCTCTTTTTCACAATAAGAAAGGCGTCTCGGATTATGATAAAAGGGACTGTGATTTTGTTTTATTATTAATTCCATTTCTAAATTAGTACTTGGTTCATTTGGTTTTTCCGCTTCTACATAATATTCTTGTACAATGGCCTGCACCTGATCTCGAATTTTCCAGCCTAAATTTTCATTAATGTTCAAATCTATTGTGCTTAATGAATCCTCACTAACATTTATTTCCAAAATTTCGCTTGCAAAAATATTCGAGTCAGCAGTAGGCATTTTGCTAGAAATCTTAACATTTTTTCCAAGTACAATTTCAATGTCATCATTAGCCATAAAATCACGTCCTAGTAAACAACAACAGTTCATGGTTGTGCTAGGTACAACAAAGAAATTTATCAGAGTTTCACAACCTTGAATTGTAATTTTTTGTTGAAACTGACCTAAGATATTTAATTTACTTTTATTAACCCCTTCAAACTGTAACGTGCCAGTATAAGGTTGTACTGTTACTGTTTCGGGTACCAAATTATTATCTAAAAGTGATATTGGACTACCACTGTCCAATACTGCAGAGATTTCACCCATATTTTCAAAATTTATTTTAACTGTGTAGCACGGCACTAAATCACTTACAGATTCCACTAAATTGGTTGACCCAATCTGCCCCTGGCTTTGTCCTCTCGGCTGCGTGACCATTCGGCTTGGACATGTGTTCCTCACATGACCCATTTGTCCACAAGTGTAACAGGAACCGCGCTCCCTTTTCGGCTTTGGGCACGATGACGTGAAGTGTCCGGTTTCGTTACAGTTGAAACATTTGGAAACAAAGCCTTTCGAGTTTCCTTGAAAAGATCTGGCAGCACTTGTTGAGGGCACCCTGTTGTTAGAATTGGTCCTAGCTGAAAAGTTTGAAACAGATGTTTTACTTCGAACTCTGGCATAAATGTCCAATTTCAGTTTTAATTCCTTGAGTGTAGTTGCCTCGTACAAAAACATTTTATGGTTGTTGTCATCCGGAATCCCATCAATAATATACGTAATTAATGCTTCCGTTTCCACTGTACCCCTCGAAGCTAATTCCTTCATAATTAGGAAATATTCTTGAACAGTTTCCTCACGCCGCATTTTTCTATTTGACAACTTTTGATGTAATTGAGCACTATTAATTTTTACGGAGAATTCGCTTAACAGTCGAGATTTTAAAATTTTCCAAGAGTTGAGGCCTCGCTCTCCTTGTATAAACAGTTTTGCTAATCCGGTCAACGATTTCTTGGCAAATATCAGCTTTTGCAAATCATTCCATCCCATAAGAATTGCATTGTCCTCGAAATCGGAAATCCAGGTCTCCACTGGGTATTGGTCGCCGCCGTCGAAGGTCCTCATGGTGTCCTCCACGTCTCTGAAACTCATTGTGAAGACAGGTGCCGTTGAACAATTAATTGACTGAGCCGCTTCCGGAAAATCTTCAGCTTCCTGCAGGTCCTCCTCAGCATCTTGCTCCGCATTTGCCAAAGAATCCAAATCCACCAAGTGTGTACAAATTCGTTTGGCGATTTCTTCTTTATTGTCACCATATTCAATTCCCAAGATATTGCAAATTGCAGTTAAATCGCCTAAATTAAAAGTAGCTGCTGCCCATTGTAACTTTTGATTGAATAGTTCCGATTCAAGTTCGAAATCAAATCCCGTAAAATTTCGAAGTTGTGCACGCCTTTGTCTAGCATTACCATCTTCTTCATAAATAAATTTATAAAAAGCGGCAATAGATTTTACCGATGCTTTAGCAATATTTTCCTTTAATCCAGGAACTTGGGCTAAATTTTCCATTTCGTTGTTCACTTCAATCGCGACACGTAAAATTTAAAAAGCACTCCGATTTAAATATGATTAATATACTGTTTTCTTTATCTTTATCCTTATCTTTATCCCACTTCTGAAGCTGTAGTCTTTATTAATGTATATATATTTACAGTTATTTACACGGTTTATTATTAACTAACATAAGGCACAACATAAAGCACATAACATAATAACATAACGTTCATAATAATAATGCCGCAAGTCAGCTCGAACTGCCGCCGCTGAGGGTTGCGCCGTTGGGGTGCGCACCCTGTACTTTGGCATTGATGCGGTGACGTCACATGCTTGGCAAGTGTGTTGCCTATCCGTAAGGCGTATTGCTGTAGTGCAAGTGTGTTGCCTATCCGCCAGGAGCACTCACTACATTTAAAATGAACACCTTGTATTTTTTCCAGAGCATCATCAGCTAGACCTTACCTACATGTGCTTGTGCATATCTTACTTTTGAAATTCTGATCAATAGTTTGTTATAAACTTCTCTGTGAAAAAAAAATGGCACAAAAAAAGGGAGCTGTTCTATTAGCAGGGTGGTGTACGAGATATAGGTGGATCAACTCCATTTTCAAAGCTGATAAAATTTTGTCTTAATTCACAAATATTTTGCTAGATGACAGATTGTAGTGGGGTATAAGGCTAACTAAAACTTAAATCTAAAACTAAACAATAATGGCGTCATACAAACAAGTCAAATATTGACATGTGAAGTAAAATCATATTTCAAGTGTTTGAGCCCTTCGAAATGGAATTGACTTGTGATAAAACAAGGATATCTAAAACTGCAGCCCCAGCTATGATCATGAAAAAAACCGACCCTAAAAAGTCTCCAGGGTACGATCTGATAACGACAAAAGTTCTATAGAAGTTGACCAAAACGGGTATGATGGCAGTTTTGTATAATATATTTAATGCCATACTTAGACATGATTATTTTCCGGAGCAATGGAAGGTGGTTCAAATCATCGTGATACCTAAACGGGGTAAAAGTCAAGAATTAATATCTTACAGCCCCATAAGTTGTTAGCAAGAACCCTCGAAACTAGAAAAACTACTTAAATCAGTTCTGCACTTGGATACACGGCTAACGTGGCAGAAACATACATGGACTAAGCAGAAGCAACTTCAACTTAAGCTGCGACAGTACTACTGGAACTAGCGAAATAGTTCATTACAAAAGTTGAGTGTAGCACTTTGACAATAATATTTAAAAGTAGTCGCTCTTTTAGTGCGTCCCCTTCTAATTTCACTTATCCAATATATTTATAATAGATACATAATAATATATCGGCGTTTAACAAATTCTCTTTGATGTAAAGGAATACATTGCCCCTAAACCTCAAATTCAGGTTATGAACATCTGTCCGAAATGTAATTTTATTACATAAGTAGGGTGGCGTTTTAAATACAAAAATTTTGTGATATAGACAATCATTATGTAAACGACGTCTATTAAAGTTATTTATACAATGAGCATCTTAACTTATAGGATGTTTTACTATACTTTTTATACTATAAATAAGACGTAAACATGATTTTTGAAGTTTTTGGATCTTGGATTTATCTTGCAAATCAATACCAGATCCTTACAACACATGACAATGATCAACCTGAGATAACACCATACTGTACATTATGTGGTTTTGATATTAGCGTTGAATGAGTAACCATTTAAGCAAGTAGTTTTAAAATTGCAATAAGCTCTCTGTAAACATTAAGTGTAGGGCCATACATAGCGTTTTAGCGGGACCAGCAAAAACGCATGCCGTTTCACCGCACAGTTTCTATCAAGCCACAAAATTGCCGCTAAAACGAATATTAGTCATGTTTTAATAAGAACTACTTCGTAGCGTTCAGTGTCAAGAGCTGCAGCTCGAACTATTGTTATGGATAAAGCAATATATTATTTAAGTCATACAAAAAAACAATTGTTTTTTCAGGTAAAGTACCCCTCCTGTTTTAAATACGACAAAATGTCATCAGGAAAAGTTGTTCAAAATGTAAAATTATGATCTCATGCAAAATTTCAGAAATAATATCTTACTTTTATGCAGTGCACGATTTTTAGAAATAGGGGTGCCGGAACTGCCAGGGTGGGAGTCTGGGGGGCACCCCCCAAGTTCAAGGGGGAGTTCCGGGGGTCCTCCCCTGGAAAACTTTTGAAAAATAAAGGTCTTAAAAATGATGTTTTAGACGTTTCTAAGGTCTTAAAGTTGACTCGAAAAGTTGTTGAATCGTATTGGGTATTTTTAAAACTTTCTTAGTGCCGATTTTTTTTTTCATAGAGAGGTCCCGGAACGCCGTTCCGCCTCAACTCGAGCCCTGCTTTTATGAAACCATGTTATCAGAAAAGTACTTCATCTAATGCACACGGTTTCATAAAGGTACGTCAATATTTCTGAAATTTTATATGGTACCATAATTTTTAGTGATGGGCTCATTCGAATGAAAAATAACCTACGCAGTGCTCGAAATTCTGTAAATATAAATACGTCATAACTCATAAACAAAGCAGGCTGTACTGAAAACAGCATTTGGTTATCGCGTACCTACCTCCCATCATAAAAAATATAAAATCATCAAATTCTGGGGACCTGAAACCTGAACGCTATAAACTATAAAACAATTTTTTATTTGCTTACATCTCCAAAGTTTCAATACAAGAGCAATTGTTACGTCAGATTGTTTATTGTTTGTCAATTATGAAATGCTATCTCACATTAATGAAGTAACCGGAGCAAGGATACTCCACAGACTAGAAGTACATATTATGTGTCCCGATTTCTAAGGCGCCGACCGTACATATTATGTTTTGGTTGCTCTGCTATCTGCAAGTTACGATGTCGATGCAGATGACGGTGAACCGATGTCGATGCAGATGACGGTGAACCGATGTCGATGCAGATACCGGTGAACCGCCAACCGGCAAACCGGCTGACTTAATCGAAACGAATCGAGAGCCAAAATTTATTCGAATGATTATTCAAATAATCATTCGGTTATTAATATCATTCGAATGCAAATAATTCGGTTATGAAAATTGTCCGGTTATGCCCATCACTAATAATTTTACATTTTGAACAACTCTTCCTGCAAAAACAATTGTTTTTATCTGCCGCTTGTGAGGGCTCATGAAGACCAATCCAAATTTTTTGTAGGGATGTCGTACCCGGTCTAAAATGAAACCCGGGTACCCGGGTATCCTCGGGTACCCGAAGATTTTACATTTTGCTTTATTATTTTTTGGCGAATGAAAATATTTCCATACCGGCGATTTTTTTTTATGACATTGTTTTATTGTTTGTACTTTTGTAGTTTCATACAATGTTTATGATCTATGCATTTTAACGCCGCGGATTTTAAACTGAACTCATTTGAAATTGTACCTACTCGCCAATTCAAACTGCAAGTCGTCTGTTGTAAATATTTTCAACACTTCCAACTGCTATCAAATTCAAGTACGTGACTTTTTATCCGAAATTGGTAGCAGTATCAACATCACACAGAGGATGTTTATGTTACTTCAACCCATACTGGAGCGATTTAATGATACTATTGACGGGTTGAATAATTCCGTGAAACGGATTTATTGCCTTATATGGAACAAGAATCAACATTATGTGGTATGGGATGGGTTGATTCTTGTTATTACTGCATTGTTGTTTTTCTAGAGCTTATTTCTATTGTTTTTAAGTTTTTATTATCTTCTCCGAAAAAGGCTGACTTTCTGGGCATTACATAATTTACTAATCAGGTACCCGGGTTCTGAAAATATACCCGGGTTGACTTTTACCCAGGTGCCTGGGTACCCGCCGACATCCCTCCTTTTTTGTATTAAAATTTTCGACTCAGAATTGTACAAGGAATATCGCTACCTGGAGCTTTTGCTCCATTTTGTATACACCCTGTATTGTTTTGCAGTTATTAGTAATTAGTATTTAATCTCTATTTCCGGTGTTTGACGGAATCTCATCTCAATTCAAATCTAATATTACAAATATATATAATAAAAATTACTTACCACAGTATTCTGAGCAATTTCATACAATAATGGATAGACTATATCTGACTTATTGTTCCGTAAGTAAAAGCTGCAGGTCAGATTGAGCCTGTTAATGAACATTAATATGCCTGAGCACGTGTTTGAATCTGCATTGTGGAGTCTTGCAAAGATGACTTCGCACATATCTGGCCAATCGTCTGGGAAATCGATCTCACCGATTGACACCAGAATTAATGCTGTGTTATTTCGTATTTTGCTACTAGCATCTGTCAATCCATTGGGCAGCATTGTCCGAATTCGAGTTTTGACTACAGATGAAGCTACAGGACCATCAAAAACACCATTGCATTGCTTCCAGCTGTTGAACACATACTTTTTCAGTAGGTCTCCTGCCGTTTGCCTCGTATCTATTTCTTCTTCTGTATTTAGAAGAGTTTCCATTAAATAGATGGCATATTCTGTAAATTAATAAGTTAATATAAACAACACAGACATCAAATCGAATAATATCAAATGTCTGATCAAACTTTTACTGTATGATTTGTATGCAACATAGAGGTAGAATTGTCGACATTTTTCATATGATACTAAAACTGCGTTCGTTAAGGTACCTCGAACAGCTGTTTCCTCGAAAAAGTTTGTTAAATGCAAAACGAGCCAATCGAGCTGATCTGTCAGTGTTTGGTAAGCATGGATACAAGCATTTCTCAAAAAATTAGTCGAGCTTTGAATTGTATTATTTTGTTCAAGTGGGCTTTTAAAACAAATGTGAATAATTCGACACGAACAAAATTTCATCTTCTCTTTCGCGAGTGCCGTAGTTACAACTAAGCAAAAATTCTAAGTTTTTAGTACTCCCCTGCTTGCGTACTACCACAAAATTAAGTTCGCTGTGGTTCAACTTAAACTGAAATCTCTGGCGCAAAAATGAATAAAGAATACTCGACGAGCAGTGGTTGCGTAGTCAACAAATAAGAAGTTTTTAAAACAGATTGATTACCGTTAACATATTTTTCTGACAAAATTTGATGATGTCCTAATGAACGATTACACCTATGGGGGCTTTAACAACTTCCAGGGCAAGAGTATTATGTCTCTACAGTTCGAGGAATGGCAAAAAGATTTATGATGCGTAAAACCTAAAAATTTCCTAATTTCTTTTGTCTGTCGGACAATTTGCACTTGTGGTATGAAAAACGGTTCCTTTTTGTAACAATGGGCACAATTAACCAAGATATCTATGTTTATGAATGTTTGGAAAAACGTTTACTCTCTTTTCTGAGATCACACAATGGGTTAGTGTAGTTTTGGACTGAATTGATACGAAATGAATCAAGTACACATTGTACCAAAAGAAACAGTACTGAGCTATTGTTAAGCAAAAGTTTAAAAAAAGTTTAGAAGAAGCCTCTAAGCCCTGATTTAACTGTAAGAAATTTAATAGGGCCATTTACACAGATGCTTTTTCTTACAGGTTTGGAGCGGACGCACCAAATAAGAGTGCAAAGAGTGCGCATGTAAATGCACCAAAACTGTTCAGGCTAAGAAAGTGTTATAACAGGCACGCCAATATCGCACTTCAGGCTCATACAATTTTATTTTAATAGATTCTTTATGCAAAATGGTTGAGGCTTGGAGTGCGCACTTGATTGGTGTTAAAAAATAATAATACTACCGGATGACCATAAGTGGTTGTGATTTTTTTTCTTAGGTTAACACTGTTACGGTGTCGAGGTTAGCAGGTTAGGTTTTCCGTCAGTTTTGACACAAAACCTAACCTGCTAACATTGAATTTGACATAGACTTAAAATTGACAGCAGGGTAACCAACATTAACAGTGTCAACCTAAGAAAAAAAATCACCACCATTTATGGTCACCCGGTACTTATATTTAATAAAATCCTTTAAAAATTACCATGTCCGACACATCATATTAGGAAAATACATTCGAAAAGTTTATAGAAATGTATAAACCTTTCCCATGTCTATAATCATACGGATCATTTTCAAGCAACTCTCGTACAAGTGTCATGTGCCCAATTTCTGTTTTCCTTCAATTTCTTTACCCATACTGATCGCGGTGTTTTCTTTTTTAGTGTTTCCAAATAAATATATAAACCTGCACATGCAACTGCACACACTCTATTTTTTTTCTTCTAGAACATTTTTATTATTCTGATCAACTACACGCTAACCCAAAACTTTTAGAATTTCTAAAATTCCACACGCCACTTCAATACTCGACGAAATCGCATTTAACCCTTATGTGGCTGAAGGTGGTACCCGGGTACATTTAGGGTATAAATTATAGAATATTTCGGTTTTGGTTGAGCTTCTAGGACATATCTAAATATATACTTGTAAGTATATTTTGAAAATTTCATGTATTTAGAGGTATGGAATGTCGGGTTTCTTTGGTCTTGATAAAAAATCAACACATTCTGGCAGACGGTGGTACCTGGGTACCACTGTTCGGGGACAAAATTTGAATTATTAGGAGCTTCCACAGAAATTCCTACAACACTTTCAATGGTGTTTTCATAAACCGATTTTGCAATACCATGGGATTTTCGCTTCGTTGGTTCACAGCTAGCAAGCACAGATCACGAGCTAGATCTTTTAAGAAATGTATCCTCTTATTTACGTTCTGATGCTTTTCGTGGGATTGTTTTCGGTATAGATAATGTAGGCAGCCAGAGTTACTACATCTAATATATTGAAAAAAAGGCCGCTGGCCAACGGGATGCTCGCCACGTGTATATTTTCAAAATTTTATCGATAACGTCAGCATCTGACTTAGTTTCGTTATAAAACAAGATTACTCAGGCTTTAGCTTCAGGGTATCATCAGTTGCATAGAGTGTATCGTTGATAACAAAACTAAGGTTTACCTTAAATAAAGAACGACTTCTGGGATTGGACCGCCTCAGTATTGAGATCGAAAAACTCAACGTTTCGCCCACTTTCGTAAGGGGCTTCATCAGGAGGAAAAAACATAAATAGCACAGTAACTCAACGTGTTAACCACGCCAGAGGCGAAATTCGATCTGAGTTTCGTCTCTGGCGTGGTTAACACGTTGAGTTACAATGCACTTTTTGCTTTTTCCTCCTGATGAAGTCCCTTACGAAAGTGGGTAAAACGTTGAGTTCTTCGACCTCAATAATGACACTGTCCAATTCCGGAAGTTGTTTTTTACTTAATGACAATGGCCGTGAAAGCTTTCGGAATCATCTAAGACTTACGATACCTTTGGGACATACGAGTACAACATGGCATCTGTGTTGAAAGCAAAGTTTGTTGAAAAGGCGGTTGTTCCATTTCAGCTAAAAGGTCTTTTGGAATATATGGTTTGTTTTTCATAAGCGTACCAACCAGAATGAGTCCATATGAAACTTTGTAATGCCAACATAATTGCATTACAGTTGTTTCGTCAATGTTAAAGCCCATTGCTTGATTCTCGAATGATATACAACCGGATTTGGGACTAGGGTAATGGGGTATTATTGCAGATGGTCGAATTAGTTCTACGATAAACGGTGAAGTTGCCGTAATCCCCGTCTCTGTAATAAATTCCTCATTGTCGTCGCTGTTCAGCTCCACTTCTATTTTGCTGTCCAGCGTAAACATCTTCTACGCCTGATTCTGTATCATTTACTGGTGGCTCATAATCCTCGTCGTTACTATCTTCAAATGAATCACTAAATTCTTTATCAGACATTTCATACAACCTTGCGACTTCTTCAGCCATCACTCTATATCGAAAACCATTAACCAGAACAAACACAAAAATAAAGCAACATGCTTATATCGCCGGGCTCCGTAGCTCAGTGGTTAAGTATTCTGGCTACTGATCTAAGGGTCGATCGAGAGTTCGATTCTTGATCCCGATGAGGTTAAAAAAAATTAAAAGTGAGGATGAAAAGCTCTACAGAATGCCATCACTCGGAAGTGATGTAAAGCCGTGGATCCCATGTTGCTACAAAGTGTAGCATGTAAAAGATCCTTTGCTAGGGCTGGAACTCCTTAGTCTCGGCAAAATTCTAAGTAGGACTTTGATCATGTGATCAAAGCAGTCGGTGTCTAAAGTACCTGGTAATCCGCATGCTTAGACCTTGTCCATTACAAACAAGCAAACAAATACTCTTATCTAAGTTCAGATATCATCTAGACTTATATGGTGAAGGCATTCTTTTTTCCCATTTGAACTAAACTGATCATAATTCAACCGGATCACAACGTCGACTGGACCATACATGAGAGATGACTAAGCACAAAAAATAGTCAACGTTACCGTTAAGTTCGCACAGGCACACAAACATACAACAATCCGCGCAACACCATTCAAAATACACAGTGGTACCCAGGTACCACCTCCCGCCATGTACGTTGTATTATTTTTGCCGCCACATAAGGGTTAAACTAACAGTTTTGGATTGTACGCTCTAAAACTGCAGACCAGTGTGCACGCCTGGAGTGTTATGATTTAGGTAACAACGCGATTGACGCGTGCATTATTTGCCCGGCGTGCACGTTTGGAGTTACGCTCCAAACCTTCGCGATTGGAGTGTACGTGTAAATGGCACTATTGAAAGGGATCAAGAGGAAAGTTAGATACTAATTATTTTTTTTGTTTTTTTTAGTGTTTAAAGTTTAAGAATAGTATTTAACATTACAAGCCAGGTAAAACAGTTTTTACTGGCGATAGGATTGGGATGACTGGCGAGCCGTTAGGCGAGCCTGTCATAACCTTGAGCCAGTAAAAATGGTTACCTGGTGTGTTTTGTTGAATATTTTATTTGTTTCTCACTTGTAAATAACTAGAAATTTACAATTTATGCAAAATGTCAAACTGACAAGCAACTAAATTCAGCAATATGACACATACTAAGTAAGACAACTCTGGCTTTGCACGCTATCATTTATCTATGAGCACGCTTGTAAAATATAACTGGCTAGCCAGTAAATTTTTTACTGGCTAGCTAGTTTAGAAACATTTTCAAGGTGAATACAGTGACTTGATAAATTGATGTTTACAAGTGAGGAACAAATAAATGTTTTTATATAGACATGCCCGGATTTAGAGACCCAGGGCCCCTAGGCACTTGACATTCCCCCCCCCCCCCCCCCCACTATCCAGAAGCTATTTTGGAAATTTAGCAAATTAAATGCACTAGTACAGAATATATAATTTTTAATCGACTTTAATGATTTTAATAAACATCAGAATAATACAGTCTATGTTACTATAGTTACGCTATTCTATAAAATTTATAGAATCATACGACGAAATTTCTTCTGTGCAAAAGAGCGAATGACGTCATCATAGTCAATTGACTGCATTATTTCTGACTCTATGTACATTACAGAGAGTGAATTGAGCCTGTTCTCTCCTATGTCAGATCTTAAGTAATTTTTTACTCTCTTTAGCGCTGAAAACAATCGTTCTGCTGAGCAGTTTGACGCTGGTGTACACAACAGCATTCGGAGCGCAATTCCTACGTTTGGATAAATGTCCAAAAAGGCTTTTTCCGATATGTATTTGTATAGCTTCAGTGACGATAACTCCATAACTTCATCATTCGCAAAAATAATACCACCAACCTTCAAATAGCTCGAATAATATCGTTTCAAAATTTTCAAGTTAATATTTCGATAAAGCTTTTTGATAAGGCAAACCAGGCTTTTGAGCTTATGTAAAGATTTCACCACCGGGGCCCCTAGGCTGGCTGGACCCCTAGGCCGGGGCCTTGTAGGCCTAGGCGGAAATCCGGCTCTGTATATAGATAAAATCTGTAGTTTCTACAGTTGTAAAAATAAATGTTGGTGGTTGCATTTTTTAGTGGACATCGGTGGACACTCTCTATTATTATTATAAATTCGTGACATTTTACAATACCTAGTTTTCTGCTTTGATATTAACTTGGCACTGAGTTAGTGCACTTGCCGTTTGCTGTAACAAATTCATGTTGCATGTTGCATCTGGGTCCTTTAGATGGGAGCCCATTAACCGATTTGTGAGTTAACTGTGCAGGTAACACGTATAAAATCAGCCATGTTTAGGTAAATGAAAAAATGCTAAGTTTAAATTTCGTTTTTTATTGGTTTGTTTTGCTAGATGTAAAAACATTTCTTTTGTAGGATATAAAGTTTATGCTTTATACAGGGTGTATCTAATCAGTCATACAAAAAATACACTGAGGTACTCCACACCTAAAACTAAGACAAAAACCAAAGAAAATGTTTTTTCCGTTGTATTTTTCTGGTAAAATTCATTCAAAGATGAGAATTAACAGTTGTTATAATTACTTTGTTAGCAGAGTTTTACTTATCTGGGCCAAATGATAACATTCTGGACTCATATAGTACTAAAATTCAAAATTATGGTTTTTGCTTTGAAACTTTTGTTTCCATTACAAAAAAAAACTGAATTGGGTACAACTAAAGGCTCAGTTCACGACTGATAACCCCGTTTCCACAGGAAGCCCTTGTTTATAACGTTATAAACTCTGGGTTTCTGCGATTTAACAGAGAGCACAAGTTCGTACATACCTGGCTCATCTGACGTCGTGAAGATATACTCCATCCTTTTGACTAGTAGCTCACGATATAGTGTTTCAAGTTCACAGTATCGGGCCTAAAATCTTCGAATAAACTGGACATTTTGAGTCCCAAGAACAGCACCGTTTTTGAAACGTACATAATTACTGTTTGCCGCTTTTCAAAAATTAGTAGGGTTATGTGTCTGCATAGTAGTGTCTACTACATCACTAAACGGTGAGTTTTAAGTTGATTCCGTTTGCCAGGAAATAAAGCAAAAAAATAAGCATTTTTTTCATTTACCACTTTTCCTAAATATCAAAACTAACGGAAGTACAGGGTGTTAAAATATCAAATTAAAAACTAAACTTTGAAGCAAAGGCGGCTGGACAATTTTTTTTATCTCTGTTGTCAAGCAATGACCTGTCAACTAGTTTTCCATTGTAATTTTATTAATGTTATTGCTACAATTTTGGCTCATGTTTATGAAAATACGTAATGAATTAGTGAATATGCTTATTATTTACTGTGAGTGTCGTCAAAATGCCGCTGCCGCATCGCTTTTATACGTGGAACATATGTATAGAAGCACTGCCTCCTACACTTACAAGTAAAGCTGATAATTATATGCACTCAAAAGTACGAATATATGCGCATATATATGCATACATTTTGTTAAGTAGATGCACTCAAAGTTATAATATATGCACATAATATGCTCTATTTTTTTAAAATTAAGTAGGAGTATTCTAAATAATGTAAACATTTCAATTATTTTGTATGAGTATATTTATTTCTCTAATTTTTATTCAAAGACGTCATTCATTTTAATGTTTGACTATATAAACATGGACTGCCAACACCAACTTCATGTTGTAAGCAACATAAAAATGAGATTTCTCCTAACCCCACCAGACTGTTATTCATCCAACACTCTCGAAATGGATTTTATGTTGGCCGATTCCTGCTTCTATGGGAAAAATGGGGGTTGCTGGTAGCCTATGCTTATATAATCAAAGATTTTAACAGGGACTTTCCCTTTCCTCTACTCATTTCAATACGCACACTGCACTCCAACGGCAGAAAGTGAAAGTATATATCTCAGTTGTACATAAAAATTTTATTAATAAATTTAATAAAATAGTAAATTTTATAAAACAAATTCAAAAAG
Organism: Agriotes lineatus; assembly: GCA_940337035.1. Taxonomy (NCBI): domain Eukaryota; kingdom Metazoa; phylum Arthropoda; class Insecta; order Coleoptera; family Elateridae; genus Agriotes; species Agriotes lineatus. Next base: position 5,295,189 of record OW679195.1, read on the forward strand.
TTCTTCATACATTACAAATTATTGCTAAATATACCTAACCAAATATGCAAAATTCATAAAATATGCTCAAAAACGTATAAATATGCAAAATATGCAAAATGAAACTTTGCTTAAACGATTTGTTTTCACATAATTAGTATACATATGCAAAAAGTTTTGCCGGCATATCAATTATACAAAATATGCATTTGCCATATAATATCAGCTTTACTTACAAGCCATGCTGTTAGATTTGGCAACATTGCATCTCTGATAGTTGGTGGTCCCAAATTACAGTACTGCAATTTGAAATAATTTTGCTTTAAAGAGCACAATTTTACTCTTTATCATATGTTACTCTGTAAGTAATTAACTAAATAGTTTCTGTAATTGTGACATTTATTTGCATACTCAAGTAATACAAACATGTAACAGTATATTTATAAAAATAAAACGAGTTAACTTATGTAACCCATGGATAAAAGAACATTTCTGTAATTAATTTAAAGTTATAATTTTCTATACACCACTGCTAATAGTGCTAATAGGGGACTTCTATTTAAGATAGCATGAGACAGAATGATTCTACCCTAGTGTTGTCTTTTGCTACCAGTGACACCAATATAATGGCAAGAATAACCCTAAATTACTAGTTACTATTGAATATTACTAGTTAAGTTGGCATGTACAAATACAATATAACCTGACTTTCTGTATTCGTTGTTCTTTGCTTTCTGATTCTGTTCCTTGTAATTCCACCAGTAGCCTGTTTCGTGTGTTTTACTAAAATTGCTTATTCCTCCACCATATACTCCACTAAAGGAAATTTGCATAAACTACGCTAAAGTAAGTTCTTGAACTCAATAGGCCTACATACTTTTATTTTGTGTTTTTTGCTAGTTGTAAGAGTAGTGATGTGTAATCATTCATTTTATGCTTTTAGAAATACCACAAAATGCCGAAATGCTTTTACAAGGATTGTAGTAACACATCCAAGTCTACGAAGTTGAAAACGCTGCGATACCATCCATTTCCTAAACCAAAAACAAACCTCGCAAAATGTTTTTTATGATTCCAGTTTTGTGGTAATGAAAACAACTATAAATTACTTATACCCCCATTTCTTGCGGGTAGATCTAGATTCGATTGACAAGAGGAGAGAAAATATTTACGAAACGAATTGCTAAGGGGCGTATCCACGTTGAACGAGCAATCTAAAGGATCAACACTTTTTGAATAGTTATTAGCAAAACCAATTCAGATTTCCATGTTACCGCTGATGTCAAATATATTTAAGTGTGATTTGTTTTTGGTTAATTTTGAGAAACCCTTAGGTTACTTGATTGTTTCTACTTGTATTTTTCTATAATAAACTTTAAATTATTTTATTACTAGTTGCTTAATTGATACTATAATAGTTATTAGTAGTAGCATAAATAAAACACTATGGGCCGGTTGCAGAATGCAATGTTAAGTCTCGTGTTAGCTAACATCACGTCAAAGTGAACAAAAACGAATCAAATCTCAAATGCTTATGGCAACTAATACATTAGTAAACAAAATTTGATGCGATTTTGTTCACTTTGAAGCGATGTTAGCTAACACGAGACTTAACATTGCTTTCTGCAACCGGCCCTTAGTGCTTTATTTATTACTGAAAGTCAGGTTATGATGTACTTGTACATGCCAACCTAACTAACGGGTGTTCATAAACAGTTGTCATCCCAGTAGGTTTCGACTTCAGAAACGTATGTCTATTAAAATTGAGAATAAATGCGCTATGACAGTACTCAATGACGTTTCATTGTGTTGCACGAATTAATCAAAGATATAACATTTTGTTTTTCAAAGCAACTGGGATGACGACTGTTTATGAACACCCGATAGTAACATTCAATAGTAACTAGTAATTTAGAGTTATTCTTGCCATTATATTGGTGTCACTGGTAGCAAAAGACAACACTAGGGTAGAACTTTTCTCTCACTTGTTTCAAGGTCGTATTTCAGTAGAAGTCCCCTATTGAGAGTGCAACATACGAGCTAAGGTCCATATATTCCCGGCCTAGGTAAGTTAGAGCTACAATGAAATTAAAACGACTTCATTATTTTTAAATATAATCTTCTTTAATATCAACACATTTTTCACAACGCTTAAATAACATTTCGATACCCTTATAAAAGTATTCCGGACTTTTTTCCTAAAAACGATTTAAAACTGCAGTTTGAACTTCTCGTCCCTAAATTTTAAACCACGCCAACCAATTCGACTCAACAGTCAACTCTTTGCTTCTTATGAATAGGAGTGAGGAGTGTTGGCAGACCTTGCAGTCATCTTTCTCGTGTGTAAATGGTCATGGAGAACTCGAAGGACAGTTATTTCAGAAAGATTGGTCCTTGCTGCAATTTCTTTCGTTTTTAAACTGTGATCATTCATGCCCTCTGCTTCGAATAATGCAACATCTTCTGGAGTAACCATTGTTACGGACCGACCTTCACAAGGATCATCTTTGAGAGATTCTCTGCCCATGCCAAATAACTTCGACACTTAGACCATTCTTCTACCGTGGAGAATGAAGGTGTGGAGTTCCCATAAATATCATCAAATGTTTTTTTTTAATTTCTATCGGAGTAACACCTTCTTTTGTGGGAAACTTTATCACAGCTCAATATTCAAATTTAAACATTTCGGAAAAATGCTTGAAAAGACTTTGATTCTTTAACCGTCAATAAAATACTGTGTCACGTGAACCATTCGTTCTTTTGGCATAGCCTACTAAAGTAATAAGCTAAATAATGCACTTGAAATTTTTACCATAGTGCCATCGCAAATAGGGAAGGCCGGGAATATATAGACCTTACCTCGTATATGCAAAAACTATGGTGGTGCTACTATAAATAATCTTATTTGAACATAATAAACTTATCTGCTCGGTAACATCTAAATATGTGTGACGTAAATTGTTCCATAAACTTCGAAAAACTGCTGATGTCATAATTTAAAAACACTTTCACTGTTTGTATAGATAGATAGATAGATACTTTATTAGTGCCATATATACAGAGTATTTACACAAGTCAAATTGGTTTGAAACCTAAATAATTACATGCTTAATATTAATGTACATAGATATCAGACAATAGACAGCTAATAATAGCAATAATGTTAACATGAACTCAGTATAAGAATTTCAGATATGAATTTTAAATGTGCGATTTATCGCATTCTATAAATTCTCTATAGTCATAGAAAGCTTTGCTGATACAAAATGACTTAATTCTGGTTTTAAATTCTTTTAAGTTTAAATTTTTAATAGTGCTCGGGAGGCTATTAAAAAATTTTATGCTGAAAAAATCAGGCCCATTTTGACATCTTTTTAGTCTGCAATAGTTGTTTACTAAGTTTTCTTTCTTTCTTGTGGGGTATTCATGCAGTTCGCTATAAGTTTGGTAGTTTTTTTGGTTGTTTTTAACGTAAATTAGGTTTTCCAAAATATATATTGAGGGAAAAGTTAGAATTCCCAAATATTTAAAAGCATCTCTGCAATCATCTCTGTAACTCAAGCTCATTATTATTCTTATAGCCTTCCTTTGGAGTGCAAAGATTTTTGATGCCTGTGCTGCATGTCCCCAGGCCAAAATCCCATAAGACATGACAGATTGACCAAGAGAATAGTATGCAAGTTTAAGGATTTCGACCGAGACACAGTTTTTTAGATTTCTTAGGATAAATATAAAACTACTCAATTTATTACACACATAATCAACATGCTTATGCCATCTCAACCCAGGGTCAAGCACTACACCCAAGAATTTAATTTCGTCCTGTTCGTTGTTAATGTTACAAGTGTGTTTTAATGTAAATATCATGTTGCATGTTTTACTCATATTTAAACAAAGCTTGTTTCTGTTTAACCATATTTTAGTTTCTCTTAGAGCATTTTCTGAGTTTGCTAGAGCTACTTCTAATAAATTATCTCTAACTGATATAGTTGTGTCATCTGCAAAAAGTGTATATTTGACATTTCCTTTATTGAGGGGTAGATCATTAATATATATTAAGAATAATAATGGCCCGAGAACAGACCCCTGTGGGATGCCTACTGTTAATTCTTTCTTTGATGACATTAGGTCCTCTACTTTTACTTGTTGATATCTGTTTGATAAGTATGAATTTATTAGTTTGATGCTATCGCTATCAAAGTTGTACCACACTAATTTTTTGACAAGTTTTTGATGAGAGACACAATCAAAAGCTTTTGTGAGATCGCAGAACGTTACTGAATCATATTCATTATTTTGAAATGCATCTGAAATATCATTAATAAGATTCATTATTCCCTAGACTTGGTTTTTATTTTTTCGGAATCCAAACTGACAGTCTGTGAATATGTTGTTTATTTCAAAGAATGATGAGATTCTGTTAGCCATAGCGGTTTCAAAAATTTTTGATATGATAGGCAAAAGAGATATAGGCCTATAATTACCGGTTTCCCTCTTATTTCCTTTTTTATAAATGGGTATGACAATTGAGACTTTCAAAGCCAAAGGAAAGTATTTTAATTTTAGACATTGATTTATTAGTTTTGTTATTGGCATTATAATAATATTTTTTATGCATTTTAGCAGAATTACGTTAAAACCATATGGGTCCCTACTATTTTTGTTTTTTAAGCTGTCGATGATATCACGAATCTCAATATATGAAACTTCTTCAAAGATGAATTTATATGTTAATGGTTGGGACTCAATATGTAAATCGTCCCCAGTTTCAGTCTGGTGATTTTTCGACAATCTTTCAGCTATGTTTACAAAGTGTTCATTAAATTCGTCAGGTAGGATGTCATTTTTACTTACCTTGTGAACAGGTACATTTCTCTGTTCATTTATGATTTGCCATATAGATTTAATTGGATTGTTTGCATTTTTTATTAATTTATCATTTGCTGATATTTTAGCATTTTTTATTGCATGTTTGTATTGCGTTCTGAATCTCTTTTTTTGTTCAAGTATTTCCTCTGATGGATTTAGCTTATACATATTATCTAACAACAATATGTGTTCCCTCATTTGTTTTAATGTGTTATTGAACCAACTTATGGTTTTAGTTTGATTATTTTTGCTGATATACTTTTTCACAGGAAAACATTGAAGGTATGCATTCTGTAAAGTAGTGATAAATTTATCAAATTTTTGATCAATACTGAGGGCATCCTCAGTGATGAAGTTCCACGTCGCATTTTCAATTATATTATAAAAGTTAAGTTTACCCATTGTTGTAATTGGTCTTATGATGTTTTCATTATATGGAAATTTAAAATTGATTTCAGTTTTAAATTGTAGTGTTTGTGCCTTATGATCAGAGAAATGTATATCAAATGTTTCCACAGTATAATACTCAGTGTAAAAGTTTATAAAAATGTTATCTATACAGTTATTCTTTCGGGTGTTTTCATATATTGTTTGTTTGAAACCGAAACTTTCTAAGAAATTGCACAATGATGTGCAATTATCATGACTGGTTCCGAATGCTACATTAAAATCACCGGCTAGGATTATTCTTTTTCTTACACCTATTTCATTTATACTTTCATCAAGAATTTCTAAGAAGATATCAAAATTTCCCAATGGTGGTCTATATACTGTAATGATGAATGTATCTATATTTTTTACATATGTACAACATATTTCTATACATTTTTCCACACTTAGATTTGAGATACTATTTACAGGTAAGAACCCCATGCAGGATTTAATTAATATTACAGAGCCACCACCTTTGCAGTTTTGCCTAGCATAATGACTAGTAATTTGGAAATTGTTGATACGCAATAAATTTATTTC
>OW679195.1:5301108-5525722 GCA_940337035.1 Agriotes lineatus
TATATTGTGTATGTTATTAAAAGGGTACTTGCAATTACATTTGTCCCTCGAAGAAATTTCAAAAAGAGGCCAGTTTAACACCGTTTAATAGATGTGGCTGTCTGATGCATTTAATTGCGCATACGCTGTTTGATTTTTGTGTATTTTTAATATGCGTACAAATTCTAACAAGGCATCGATCTGATATTTCATTAGATGTGGCTGTCTGATGCATTTAATTGTAAATGTTGGTTTAATTTTTGCACCTATGTTTCAAAATTACAGCTATGCAATTATAACTTCTATGAAAATATAACATGTTTTAAACAAACTATTTTTTGAGAAATATTATTTATAAGAATGGAATTGCATAGGCTGTGGTATTAAACGAGGTGTAGTAATTCTAAAAAACTGCTTTTGCAACTGGGTTTGCCATAATTAATTATTTTATCGTTATAATATGAGTGACGCGCATGAGTGGATTAACGATATTTCCATTGTCCCAACAGAGATTCTCATTGTCCCTACCTACTATATAGATGGAAATTCCCGATCGGTCGGCGATAAGAGGTAAAGGCAGATCGTAAATATAAGTTACAAATTTGATTTTAATATATTCCTGAAATACTAAGTATGAAAAGGTCTCATATAATATTATTAAATTATTTATAAAACCGAGGCTATTATCCATTTTTCATATTTGAAATGCTAGAATATGATAAATTTTATGCTGCTATGCGTAATTACAAAAGACATTATAGCCCCGAGGAGGGCTTTCTATTTATCATCCTCAAATGGCCTAACAGGTCGTTGCCTGTCGGCGTTCAGCTCTTTGTTCGTTTAAACATCCTTGCAGACGATTTTGCATTGTGCGTCACGGAATACGATAACATGAACAAGAAGATAATACGTATTGCTTGAGTAAGAAAGAGATAAACGTAAAAACTCGTCTCATTGCTGTTATATATAATTATGGCCCAGCCGTATATCCAAACGTGCACTTTTTCAAATTTTTGAGAACTCATGCTAGCTCAGTTTCAAATTCTCTACAAAAACAGTATTTGGCGTGGATAGGCATCGATATGATATCTTAATAATTTTCAAACTACGTAACTAACTTGTTGCAATTTTAGTAAGATTTGAATAAAAACACAATTTCGCTGAAAAAGTTCTAACCAAAAACGACAAAAACAATATTTTTATACAAATTTCATTGAAAAATCTTCTACCACAAGCATTTCTAGAAGCAAAATTGCCGTAACGTAGACTCGCTGTGCATTTTATTACAAAAATTCTTATAGTTTTGATGAAAATATATGCATGTTGACCACAAATTAACATAAATTTGAAATAAAAACACGCACTTTCGCTGAAAAATGTCCTGTTCCACATCATCTCACATAAATTTTTACAAAAACTGACATCATGTCACTTGAAATTATACAAAAAACGACATTTTTACTCAACACACGACGAAAATTGAACAAAAATCACGCATTACACATCATCTCACATACATTTTTACAAAATCAACATCATGTTACATAAACTACGCATAATTTTGCAAATGTTTTACACTTTTTTATAAAATGCATCGCTCAAAATTAAAAGAAATCGCAATTTCGTTGAAAAAATCTACTACCACAATCATTTCGATAAACAAAATTCAAAAATTCTTGTACTTTTGATGGAAATAGATGTATGTTGACCACAAATTAACATAATTTTTGAATAAAAACGCGTAATTTCGTTGAAAAAATGTTCTGACACCATCAAAACACGCAATTTCATTGAAAAATCTTCTACCACAAGCATCTCGATAAGCAAAATTTCAGTTACGTAGGCTCATTGTTCATTTTTGTTACGAAAATTAACTCAAAATTGAACAAAAATCACACAATTACACACCATCTCACATACATTTTTACAAAAATCGACATCATGTCACATAAATTATACAAAAAAATGACATTTTAATTCAACACACAATGAAAATTTTATAAAAATCACCTAATTACACATCATCTCACATAAATTTTTACAAAAACTGACATCATGTAACTTGAAATTATACAAAATATATGTATGTTGACCACAAATTAACATAAATTTGAATAAAAACACGTAATTTCGTTGAAAATATGTTCTGACCCCGTCATTTCACTTAAAATTTTACAAAACTGACATCATATCACTTGAAATTATACAAAATATATGTATGTTGATCCCAAATTAACATAAACTTGAATAAAACACATAATTTCGTTGAAAAATTTGCAAATGTTTTACACTTTTTTATAAAATGTATCGCACAAAATTAAAAGAAATCACAATTTTTTAAATTATATCACGCCATTATGAAATCGTAGATTGATTTTTTGAGATTTTACACTTTGTAACTGTAAAATAACTTCAAATACTAATAATTTAGCTTTAGATTTTGTAATTATTGCAGATTCGTGAAAAACAAAAGCAGAGTAGAAATAAAAAAAACACAAACACTTTGTAATAAACAAATATATTGTTCTTATTTCGTATAATACTTAATAATATAAAAATAAATGTACAGCTGAATGTCTTATTTTCTAAAAATTCGCTAGCAATTTACAAAACTGTAGTTTGAGGTGTACAACATTTCAAATTAAAAAGGCTGCAAGTAATAAAATCACAATTTCATTGTGGCATTTTAAAGTTTAAGGCGCTCCCAATCCAGAATTCCATTCGTATTTGATGTTGAGGACCTCTGCCTTATTGATGCAGCAAACTTTTCGAAATTACATTCTGCACGTTTCAAGTCGTTGATTTTAACTACCATCAAATCATACATAGGCAATAAATTTGACAGCGTGTCATACGTCACGTAAAGTGTAAATTTGTTGACGGGGTCCTTTCGAATAATCCTGCAAGTGTCGTTGGTCACATGTTCCATTGTATGTTCACTTAAATCACATTTAAAAGTTCCTTGTTTCGCCATCACAAACATGTCCGGTAGAGCATCCAGAAAAACAATGAACGCCTCTGCCGTGAATGAAACACCTAATCCATCGGTATTCAGAATTCTTGCCACAGGTGAAAAGTTTTTATAAGAATCCAGGCCTAAATGAACAACTTTGCTAGAACTATTGTTTAGAGGCATACAAAAATCACATAATAACCGATTCTTCTCATGACAGATATGTTTGTTCTTGTTCGGGGTGTCCGTTGTTACGTCACAGCTATGCATACCTGTTTGCTCTGGCGACGGGCCCCGGGTCTCTTCGTCAACACCCTCTAATTGTGGTGGTAGTAGTGTTGTCCGATGTTGGGTTTTATTTGAAAACTGCGTTTTATTACTTGGCTTTGTCTTTTTCTTACTTGATTCTGCAATTGTATTGTTCAGAGGCACACAAAAATCACACAATATCCACTTCTTCTTACGACGGAGCTGCTTGTCCTCGGGCGGGGTGTCCGTTATTACGTCACAGTGCTGCATGGTCTCCTGCACGATCAACCTCAAATCTTCGCTATGTCCGGTTAGCTGTGACGATGGTCCCAGGGTTTCTTCGTCACCAATTATTATCTGCGGTGATGCTAGCGCTTCCCGGTGTTGGATTTTATTTGAAAACTGCATTTTCTTACTTAGTTTTGTCTTTTTCTTACTTGATTCTGCAATTGATGTCCTGCTGTAAGGTGCGGTTACATCCTGACAGTTATTAATTCGTCTGGGGGCCATCTTCAGATGCACCAGGTAACAGAGCACAATCACTTAAAACGAGTTAGTACGGTATCGGTTTGGACATCTGGTTTTACAAATTTTAAAATAAAAGAGGTGGAACCATTGCGTGCGTCGCCTAGCAGACAGGTTGGCTCTTGTAAAATTTCAGCGATGACGAATCACGACAAATAATAGTAAAACGTTAGCTGAGGGTCAAGTCCTTCGATAAATATATATCACACCGGTTTCGAAAATTGCTGGATTCGATTCCCACTCCTGCAATATTTTTTATATATTTATTATGAGAGTCTTGATTTTAAGTTAGTTTATTCACGACGGCTCTACCAGAACAAACTGCTGAGCTCCTTTTTCGACTAAAATGGACCCTGCGCAGAAGATGCTGATTGTATCGCAGGAATTTGTCCAGCGCCTTAAGTCTGGTGAGAATACGGAGAAAAATATGTTATCACAGCTTGATGACGAAATGCAAAAAGTTTTTAAAACGTCCAAATTAACTGATCACGATAAATGGTGCAGTACAACCAAGTGTTACAAAGGTACCTTCATTTCACAAACCAGGCACGGCAGCCAATCAAAATACCTATTGAAACAAGCCGTAACAGCCTATCAAATGCCGTTATTTTATCTACACTTCCCAAAACTTTTAAGAAAAAAGCTGAAGTTTTCCTACGCATTTTGAGTGCCTCAAACGATGTAGGCTGGGATCACAAGGGTACCGTTACTATAAAGAGTGAAATTTTACCGGCGTCTAACATAATCGATTTAGTTCACGACACTCTGAGACCTCGAAAACTATTAATCCACCCGGACGCCTACAGTTTGCTGATTACATCAAAGACCTTAATATTGCTCATGTGCTGCTGATTAAACCTAAACAGCAAAAAATGCCAGCCCCGAGTGGTACTACAGGAAAAACCGAAATGGAAACTGATAACTACGAGTCCGATTTAGAATATAAATTAAAAACACCAGCTACTCATCCAAGTCCACATCAAAAAGGTTCAGTCAGAAGAACGCCGATAAGGAAACGCCTCCAAAAAAGGGCCGTTAGAAAAATGCCTCTAAGGCAGAGGTCCTCAACATCAAATACGAATGGAATTCTGGATTGGGAGCGCCTTAAACTTTAAAATGCACAATGAAATTGTGATTTTATTACTTGCAGCCTTTTTAATTTGAAATGTTGTACACCTCAAACTACAGTTTTGTAAATTGCTAGCGAATTTTTAGAAATAAGACATTCAGCTGTACATTTATTTTTATATTATTAAGTATTATACGAAATAAGAACAATATATTTGTTTATTACAAAGTGTTTGTTTTTTTATTTCTACTCTGCTTTTGTTTTTCACGAATCTGCAATAATTACAAAATCTAAAGCTAAAATATTAGTATTTGAAGTTATTTTACAGTTACAAAGTGTAAAATCTCAAAAAATCAATCTACGATTTCATAATGGCGTGATATAATTTAAAAAATTGTGATTTCTTTTAATTTTGTGCGATACATTTTATAAAAAGTGTAAAACATTTGCAAATTTTTCAACAAAATTGTGTGTTTTATTCAAGTTTATGTTAATTTGTGATCAACATACATATATTTTGTATAATTTCAAGTGATATGATGTCAGTTTTGTAAAATTTTAAGTGAAATGACGGGGTCAGAACATATTTTCAACGAAATTACGTGTTTTTATTCAAATTTATGTTAATTTGTGGTCAACATACATATATTTTGTATAATTTCAAGTTACATGATGTCAGTTTTTGTAAAAATTTATGTGAGATGATGTGTAATTAGGTGATTTTTATAAAATTTTCATCGTGTGTTGAATTAAAATGTCATTTTTTTGTATAATTTATGTGACATGATGTCGATTTTTGTAAAATGTATGTGAGATGGTGTGTAATTGTGTGATTTTTGTTCAATTTTGAGTTAATTTTCGTAATAAAAATGAACAATGAGCCTACGTAACTGAAATTTTGCTTATCGAGATGCTTGTGGTAGAAGATTTTTCAATGAAATTGCGTGTTTTGATGGTGTCAGAACATTTTTTCAACGAAATTACGCGTTTTTATTCAAAAATTATGTTAATTTGTGGTCAACATACATCTATTTCCATCAAAAGTACAAGAATTTTTGAATTTTGTTTATCGAAATGATTGTGGTAGTAGATTTTTTCAACGAAATTGCGATTTCTTTAATTTTGAGCGATGCATTTTATAAAAAAGTGTAAAACATTTGCAAAATTATGCGTAGTTTATGTAACATGATGTTGATTTTGTAAAAATGTATGTGAGATGATGTGTAATGCGTGATTTTTGTTCAATTTTCGTCGTGTGTTGAGTAAAAATGTCGTTTTTTGTATAATTTCAAGTGACATGATGTCAGTTTTGTAAAAATTTATGTGAGATGATGTGGAACAGGACATTTTTCAGCGAAAGTGCGTGTTTTTATTTCAAATTTATGTTAATTTGTGGTCAACATGCATATATTTTCATCAAAACTATAAGAATTTTTGTAATAAAATGCACAGCGAGTCTACGTTACGGCAATTTTGCTTCTAGAAATGCTTGTGGTAGAAGATTTTTCAATGAAATTTGTATAAAAATATTGTTTTTGTCGTTTTTGGTTAGAACTTTTTCAGCGAAATTGTGTGTTTTTATTCAAATCTTACTAAAATTGCAACAAGTTAGAGTTACGTAGTTTGAAAATTATTAAGATATCATATCGATGCCTATCCACGCCAAATACTGTTTTTGTAGAGAATTTGAAACTGAGCTAGCATGAGTTCTCAAAAATTTGAAAAAGTGCACGTTTGGATATACGACTGGGCCATAATTATATATAACAGCAATGAGACGAGTTTTTACGTTTATCTCTTTCTTACTCAAGCAATATGTATTATCTTCTTGTTCATGTTATCGTATTCCGTGACGCACAATGCAAAATCGTCTGCAAGGATGTTTAAACGAACAAAGAGCTGAACGCCGACAGGCAACGACCTGTTAGGCCATTTGAGGATGATAAATAGAAAGCCCTCCTAGGGGCTATAATGTCTTTTGTAATTACGCATAGCAGCATAAAATTAATCATATTCTAGCATTTTAAATATAAAAAATGGATAATAGCCTCGGTTTTATAAATAATTTAATAATATTATATGAGACCTTTTCATACTTAGTATTTCAGGAATATATTAAAATCAAATTTGTAACTTATATTTACGATCTGCCTTTACCTCTTATCGCCGACCGATCGGAAATTTCCATCTATATAGTAGGTAGGGACAATGAAATATCGTTAATCTACTCATGCGCGTCACTCATATTATAAAGATAAAATAATTAATTATGGCAAACCCAGTTGCAAAAGCAGTTTTTTAGAATTACTACACCTCGTTTAATACCACAGGCTATGCAATTCCATTCTTATAAATAATATTTCTCAAAAAATAGTTTGTTTAAAACATGTTATATTTTCATAGAAGTTATAATTGCATAGCTGTAAATTTGAAACATAGGTGCAAAAATTAAACCAACATTTACAATTAAATGCATCAGACAGCCACATCTAATGAAATATCAGATCGATGCCTTGTTAGAATTTGTACGCATATTAAAAATACACAAAAATCAAACAGCGTATGAGCAATTAAATGCATCAGACAACCACATCTATTAAACGGTGTTAAACTGGCCTCTTTTTGAAATTTCTTCGAGGGACAAATGTAATTGCAAGTACCCTTTTAATAACATACACAATATAACAGAGCTATAATATTACAAAAGGGCTACGAACTGGCGACTAAATTCAATCGAAAATAACATTTAAAATGTATTATAATATGCTTGCAACGCAAGTGACTATGCTTAATTCCTTTAACCTCGAGCGCCTCGGTAGCTCTGAAGTAAGGACTCTGCCTACCAATACAAAAGTACTGGGAGAAGATGGCCGACACCCGGGAAATTTAAATTCAAAAAATTTAACTTAGAAAAAAATCTGAAAAGTTTCTTATAGTAGGTAGGGACAATGGAAATCGCGTTAATCCACTCATGCGAGCCGCGAAATTAATTGGGTCATACCGCGAAATTAATCAGGTCAAACCGCGGATTTAATTAGGTCAATCCGCGGATTTAATTCGCCGATTTAATTAGGTCAATTAATTTGATTGCTGCAGTTTTGGTGTCGCCCTACTACTTACGCCTATCATTTGCGATAACAATTAATAAATCACAAGAACAAACTATGGATAAAGTGGGAATATATCGTATTTGCCACAACCAGTAATTATCCATGGTCAAGTATATGTAGCAATATCACCTGTGAGTGGTTTTAAAAACTTAAAAAATTAAATTTTATCTAATGCATCCTGCCACACGTTACAAATAAGTTTTCTAACTTGCAAAATATTTTGCAACGGGTCTACTAGTTAATCTTTATACCTTGAGTGTCGGCTGCTTCTTCAATATATTTGACGTTTTTTTAGTTTTTTTTTACTTACTATATCAATGTCATCTGCACATGCCGATAATTGACACTGTCTACTATAGATTGGCAGCGACAAATGGAAAGTGCTATTTAATTTAATAATTTAATAATAATTTATTGTCCAAAACCAATACAAACTGGTGTAAGACTAACCAAATGACAATACAAAGTCACACATAATCAATACATAAATTGCGTGTATACTGTAACAATTGAAGAGTAGCTAATGGTCCAAATATTCATCTATTGTATAGATTGCTCGTAGTTTTTTTTCGAATTTAAGCCTTCTTTTCAGTTTTCTTGGGCAACAGAACCGCCTGGATGTTCGGCAGGACGCCGCCCTGGGCGATCGTGACTCCGGAGAGCAGCTTGTTCAGCTCCTCGTCGTTCCTTATCGCCAGCTATGTTGAGGATCAGGATAATGGAAGTACATAATAAAACGATTAGAGAAATAACAAAGGTTACTGACATTATTCAACGTATAACACATAGTAAATGGAGATAGGCTGGCCACATAGCTCGAATGACGGACAACAGGTGGACAAAGAGAGTGATGGCATGGAGACCCAGAGCTGGTAAGAGATGTAGAGGAAGACCACCAACGAGATAGAGCAATGATATAAAGAGAATAGCAGGCAACTGGATAAACATCGCTCAGGACAGGAATTATTGGAGGACATTAGAAGCGGCCTATGTTCAGCAGTGGACGCGTACGTCTGAAGAATGATTATAGATTGTGTCTCCCGGGTTAAAAGGGACATTTTTCTTATTTGCAGATGTTTACTATTAGGGCATACATTGCTTCTCTTACCACTGTTCCTGCGTATTTGAAGATTTCCGCAGCCAAACCAGCTTACGCAGGGGCTGATAATCATCAAAGTTATTCATTATTGTCTTTGTAATGATTTCCATCAGCAATTTACATGGATAGAGGAAGAGGCTTATGTGTCGGTAGTTGTCTATTTTTATTTTCACCCTTTTCTTATATCAGAATAACTTCTAAGTCCTGGTTTAGTATCAGGTATACTAATTTCTATGAATTACTTGTTTAATAAAATTTCGTTGAATGTATGGTAATAGCGCCTCCGAACTCCAACATCTTTCCAGAATTGCCATCATCACCAGAAACACAACCGTTTTTCAGCATCGTCAATAACATTTTGAGAATTTACGTTATCTGGTTGCGGGTTTATGAAAATGTATAAATTGCTTTACAGCTAATGCATTATTATGATACATAAAGATCAATCATATTAAATGAAAATTAAAAGAAATAAAATTGGTACATTAATACAATCAAATTTAGGAAATTTTAAATAAGATTGTTGGCTAAGTTGAATTGGGTAATACAGATTAAATTAGAGACAAAATGGAATTTATTTGGAAAGTTATAACATTTGAGTATTCCGTAATTGTGATGGAAGATAAGATAATGTTAGTATGAGACAAATACGCTTGCTATGAATATAAATAAGTGTAGTATGTATAGATCAGATTATTTAATTTTAAAAGTGAGCAGTAATAATGGTAACTATATAAAAGGAGAATTCTGTTTAAAATACGATGATTAATAACAAACTAAAATTTATGTAAAAATGTTTTTTGAAAAATATATTTAGAACAAATAAAAATAGAAATTATGTCTTTATTTGTGCGAGTATTTGGTTATATGCAAATAAAAGGGTTGTTAACAAATCTACGAGGTGAACATAAGCGAAAATGTAGACTATAGTTGATGCGAGTATACAACCGGTGAAAAGATTGTGGAATACAGTTTAATTAGCTACAAAGAAGAAGAAGACGACAATATTTGAATAGATTTTGATTTATTGGTGCATGCAAGGTGTATAATTAATAGTCATTATTGGAGTCGAAGATTCTACAGAGGACTGGAATCAGTTTGCTGAGGTTTGCTAGCGTGGCTTGGTTACTACAGGATAGGAGCTGCGGACAAAGGAAATGAGTTTGGGTATTAGCAGTTAGTTGGAATTTATCAGGAAGCTGATATTGACGGTCGCACACGGGGGATGTAAGGAGTGAAGTTTGATCTCCAGGAGCCCAGAGTTTTGACTTTTGGGAGTTCTTTAGTTGGTTGAAGGTACATCGAGGATAGGCTGACATTGAGCTTAGCTGAGAAACGTCAGAATCAGTGGTGTTTGACGTGAGTAGCTGAAAAGTGAAAGGAAGTCAGGTTTGTTTTAGTTAGTTCTAATAAGGAATAAGGAAAACAATTAATTGAGTAAAATAAAATAATAACAGTACTTAATTTGGCGAATTAGTCATTGCTTTGTGAAAGGGAAAGGATATTTGTCAATTTTGATTTTGTTGTGGTTTTATAATTGTTAAAAGTCAAACTGACATTTAGTAACAGCCAGTGGTAAACAATTCATATAAAATTTAGAATATCAAAGAATAGATAAATTGATTAACGAACCACACCCTTATGAGAGTCCCAAATACATTGCATAATATTAAAATAACTAATAATAGGATTTAAAAAGTAGAGTGGTATATTCATTATAAACTTATATAGCCCAAAAGGTCGGGCTAGCACCCCATAATTATGGTCGCCCAACGTGGTTGCCATCGCAGTATTTTGTTCTTCTCTTTCATGCTTTCTCTCTATCAATTTTTTTTGCTATTCTTGGTAACTGCTGATTTCTTACCTTTTTTCTATGCTTTCTGAAATTTATTTGTTTTGCCATAAGTTCCTCTGTTTTTATCGTTAACTTTGAGAGTTTGGCTTCATCTGAAGATATCTTTTTAGTTACTGCTTGTATGTTGTTCCCTATTACTCCTTCTAATGTATTAATTTCTATTTTCGAGCTCGAAACCAAAAATTTTTTTTTTTAAATTTCAAACTATTTCTCCTAAAAAGCGCCTTGCATAGAAAACGTAAAAATTATGCAACCATACTACTTTTCGGTAAATAATAAAAACTTTAAAGAAGTAATTAACATTCTATATTATTTTTTCTAATGATAAATCTTTAAAGTCTTTACATAGAAAAATTAATTTTAATATGTGAAATTTTGAAAAATATTGAAAAAATTTAAAACTTGATTTTTAGCTAAACCTAAAAAATAGGGGTTTTTTGGCCTCTAAAAATAACACACTCTAAAAAAATCTCATTGAAATATTACTTAATTTCCGAAAAATATCACTTTTCGGATTTTGACAATTTCGAAAAACTCCATTTTCTAAATAAGTAAAAATAACTGGGTAGATATGATAGGAGCTAAATAGGTTTTTAGACAACCACAAATTATTCACGTAACCAGTTTTTTTTGAAAAATCTAAAATTAACAAAAATCCCATATTATGCCGACTTTTTTGCGGACACTGTATATACCGGGTGTCCACTTTCAAACTGGAACATAGGGATTTAACATTGTTTTTAACAGTTTCATGGATTCCTGTTTGCCAATTCAAGCTACGGAAAAAAATTCGTTATCGATGGAAAGAGAAAATTATTGCAAATCTAAAATCAAAAATTAAATTATTTTTGTCAAATTTTATTGAAAAGTATCTTTCACTCTAAGCAAACTAACCCCACTGTAATATGTTTTAACGATAAAGACTCCCTCTTTGTTCAAGTAATCGTTCATTACACAAAGTAAAAACTACTCAGCTAACTCTATATGTCATCAAATAACAAACTAGTTTGAGTATATCTGTCAATTGTTTTCAAGTTAAGGCAACTCATTTAAAAACACGAAAATTTTTGATTAATATTTTTCAATGAAAATTGACAAAATATTTTAATTTTTTATACCATTAAATGCGCAATATTTTTCTCTTTCCATTGATACCAAACCATTTTCTGTAGGTTGCATTGGCGAGCAAGAATCCATGAAACTGTTAAAAATAATGTTAAATCCCTATGTTCCAGTTTGGAAGTGGACACGCGGTATATATATGGTAATGATATGGATACATAGGTATAAAAGTCAGTTTGAAAATAGGATCAAAAGATTACAGTAATTAAATATTATAAAAAGCAATTTGAATGTGAATTGGGTATTTGAATAATTAGTATGTATTTAGAAAATAAAATAGAATTTATAATTTAATAAAATGAGGCTGATAGGGAAACAGAAGGATTCTAATTTAGTGTATTATCTAAATATGAAATTGGAAAATAATGACAAATACTTAATCGAGATAGACTATTGCACATAGTGGGTAGAAATCAAAATAAAGTTTATATATTGTTGGATGGAGAACAGATGCAGTATCGTTTTAATTATTAATATAACAAATTTGAAAATGAAAAGCTGTAATTAACTTTTGTAACTAGAAATTATGAAATAAACCCTATTTAAAAAGTTAAAATGTTTGTAATATAAAAGGGTTGCAAGAAAGACAAAATTCGCGTTGTGAAGTAAAAGGAAACTTTAAAATAATAAGAAGATAAGTATACCAAATGGAGGAAGATAAAGAATATGGTGAGAATATTTAACTAAAGCAGTGCTATTCTATAGAAGCAAATAAATAGAAAGAAATACTGAATGAAGTTTATTGTGGAATTACATTTGACATTGTGCATCGATTGAGTTGGATATAACGAGGTATTTACACGGAAGGAGAGTCGCAGGGAAGTTGTTGGCAGAGTGAGCATGTTTATGGGGCTTGTCAATTGAGGTCTAGTGTCTTGTCCTTGGTCGGGATCCTTGGTGCTGATCGGTGGCGTACTTCAGGAGAGTGGTTTGGATTCAATATTGAAGATAAAAAACTACGACTGGGAACTTTTTGGATTCATGCTGTGAAGGAACTGTATGGGCTGGTTCCTTATGCAAACTAGTTTTTCCTGAGTTAAGTCAGTTCCTGATTCTGGACAGTTTGACAGTTTAGCTGTCAGTGGAAGCCTTCACTGTGGTTTTGAGTGGAGCGGTGGTGATCAGTAGCAGAGTAGGACAAATTGGTTTCTGCCGAGGACATTGATAAGTTCAAATAAAAGGTGGGTAAGTTTAGGTATAAATAAGCACTGAAAGAAAATAAAGATTAAAAGTGAATTAATTATTAAGGAATTACTTGCTGTTTGAGATTGTCATATAACAAATGTAACGATTAGGTATTTGTCATTGAATTTTCAAAGTTGGTTTGACGTTCCATTTGACAGAAGTTTTTGAATTGTTAAAATCAGAACACCAAATTTCAGAATAAGCAATCTAGATAAAAAGAAACCACTCTGATTTTCAGGAGCTAGCCGGAAGAATAACTTTTAATATTCAAATAAAATAAATAGGGCATTTTAAATTGACAAAAAGATAATTATAAATATGTGTGCGTATTGAAGGCTCTAATCTTATTAGAGCAAACCGCGCAGGCAGAGGTGGGGGGGTAGGACTATACTTACGCGATGTTTATCAATTTTCTAGTATTGTACAATCGAATGCAATTGAACAGTTATGGGTTTCAGTAAAAATTAGGTCGTGTATTTATATGTTTGGTGTAGTATATAAACCACCAAAAGATAACTGTAAGTTTTTTATAGATGAGCTCGAGGTGTCTTTAAACAATTGCATAATAATGTTCGATAAAATTGTATGCTTAGGCGATTTTAATGTGCATATGCTGAAACCTGATAGTCCTCTTTGTATTTACCTTAACGCTATGTTAGAGGCCACTGCCTTCCAGCAAATTATTTCTGAGCCAACGAGAATTACTGCCCGTAGTGTTTCTTTCATCGATCTTGTTTTAGTCTCGGACCCTCAATAATACTCAGCACAAAAGTAATGCCAGTGCACTTTTTTGATCACGACGTAGTAAGTTGTGTTCTTTCTGTTGCCCAGTCAGCTGTTCCACCTAAATTTCTCACATGTAGAGATTATACATGTTTTGATCATAACCAGTTCTATCAAGACCTTACCTCGCTGCCCCTTATAGTATCTATTACGTTAATAACATTGATGAACATGTCTCCATAATTAATAATTACACCGTGACCCTTTTTGACAAGCATGCTCCGTTTGTAACCAGAAAATCATCGAAACCGAGAACTCTTTGGGTGAACGATAATATGAAGCGTCTAATGCGTTTAAGGGATAAAGCAAAGACTAGGTACAGAAAGACGAATCTACCTGCTTATTTTGATTATTACAAGCAGTTGCGTAACTTCACCACTCTTCTTCTTCTTAGTTAGCTTCTCCGACGGAGGCTGCTTATCAAAATTGCTATTCTTATCTTCGATATTTCCGCTCTAAACAGTTCAACTGATGTCATGCCTAGAGATGTAAAATTCTCTGTAATTTTCTTTCAAAAGAATATTCTCGAGAATGTTACTGAGAAGATTCTCGAGAATATTATTAAGTATATTCTCAAGAATGTTACCGAGAACATTCTTGAGTATATTCTCGAGAATATTCTTGAATATATGCTCACGAATTATTCTTTCGCATTCCTGCCTTCAGAATGTTTAAACCTGTCAAGTTTTATATTAATTATGGGTTATGAAAATAATCCTTTAACTGCTTTGTTAATAATTAAAAATAAATAACTATGCAACTCAAACCTTTCTTAACCTATGTAATTTAACAATTTTAACTATGTTTGTTTTTATTTACTGATGAAGCTAACAAAATTAGTAAAACGTTTAACCAAATTTGTAATTATTCAAGAATATTTTGAGAAATATTATTTTTATTATTCAAACAAAAATGATGAATAACTAATAATAATTGATATCAGCAATTTGACATATACATCTCCAAAATAATGCTAATTTGGGCATTATTGTTAATGCACTAATCAGTAGATACACCAACTAACATCACAAGGAATGCATGAACAAAACAGACAATGTGATCACAAAACAGCAGGTCAACACCCAAACACCCTACGGATAGAAACACTGGGATTCTCCTGATAGCCACAGTTGTGCTAAGCAATTTTCTGTGCCCACTCACCCACTTCATCCTTGTAATATTTGAGAATATTCTCGTTTACGAGAATATCCTCTGAGAATGTTCTTTTGCTTCCAATACTTTATTACAAGAGAATTTTCTGCCTCCAAATATTCTCGAGAATATTCTCGTTTTCTTTTCTTTTAAGAATATTCTCGACTCCCATCACTCTCATGCCATACCAATCTCGTAAGTTCTGTAACCAGGAAATTCGTCGCCGTTCTACACTTCTTTTTCCTCTGATTTTTCCTTGTATAATTATATGTATCAACTGATATTTGTTATTGCGTGTAATATGGCCCAGGTATTCAAGTTTTCCCCTTTTAATTGTAAATAGTAATTCCTTTATTTCTTTATATTATATTCTCTAGAAACTCTAATCTAGCAGGATAAGGAAAAATCTCATTTAGACAACTGCAAAACAACATTTACAGGATTTTTGTAACAGTAATTCATTAACAGGGCTAGATTAGAGTTTATAGAAGCCATTTAAACAGATATTAATTAGAATTGAAAAATGTTTCTCCTAAAAAGCGCCTTGCATAAAAAACTTAAAAATTATGCAAACATACTACTTTTAGGTAAATAATAAAAATCTAAAGAAGTAATTAACATTTTATATAATTTTTTCCAATTATAAATCTTTAAAGTCTTCACATAAAAAAAATAATTTTAATATTAAGTCTTGATATGTGAAATTTTGAAAAATATTTAAAAAACTGAGAACTTTATTTTTAGCTAAAGTTAATAAAATAGGGGTTTTGCTGGCCTTGAGATTGTTCAGTTAGCTAAAAATAACACATTCTAAAAAAATCTCATTGAAATCTTACGTAATTTCCGAAAAATAGCACTTTTTGGATTTTAACAATTTCGAAAAACTCCATTTTCTAAATAAGTAAAAATCACTCGGTATACAGTGTGGTCCATTAAGTGTGCAACAAATGGGAAATTTTTTTATTAGTTGTACAATCGAAATTTAAATATTACCAAAAGTTAGTGCATGTGCGATAACCATATCAGATGCCCTTAGAATGGCTTCAAGTCAAACAATATACAGAGCAGGACAAAAAATATGAAATTCGTTCAAGAACAAAGTTACCTTATTTCAAAAAATATAGCAAAATTTTATTGAGAAAAGTTGTTTAGAATCAAAAGTTATGCTCAAATACAAAGTCACGGCCTCCTATTCGAATTTTGATTCTTTTTTGGAAAATTTTGTATTACCCCCGTAGCCCCGTATGATACATATTTTTATTATTTTGATTTGATATGTATTTAAAGTAGCCACAACCACATCCCTTTTAAATAACTTTTAGCAACTTGAAGCGTATTTGTAAAATTTACTTGGATTTATATTTTTTCAGGTAAGCGTCCACTTCATGTTTGTTGCAACGATATTTAACAGAACTTTAGAATTTCGCAAATATTCTTTTTAACAAGGCAAATGCTTTACTAATAATAATTTACATATGAAAAACTCTTAATCAAATCAAAATAATAAAAATATGTATCATACGGGGATAATACAAAATTTTACAAAAAAAGAATCAAAATTCGAATAGGAGGCCGTGACTTTGTATTTGAGCATAGCTTTTGATTCTAAACAACTTTTCTCAATAAAATTTTGCTATATTTTTTGAAATAAGGTAACTTTATTCTTGAACGAATTACATATTTTTTGTCCTGCCCTGTACATTGTTTGACTTGAAGCCATTCTAAAGGCATCTGATATGGTTATCGAACATGCACTAACTTTTGGCGGTATTTAAATTTCGGTTTTACAACTAATAAAAAAATGTCCCATTTGTTGCACACTTAATGGACCACACTGTATATGATAAAGGCTAAATAGGTTTTTAGACAAGCACAAATTGTTGACCTAAAAAGTTTTTTGAAAAATCAAAATTTTTCCCATATTATGCGGACTTGTTCGCGGACACTGTATAACCCATATCATTACTCGTACGTGCTTATTAACGGGTGTTTTTCCTCAAGCATGGAAAGCTGCTGTCATTATTCCCTTGGCCAAGTGCTCGTCTCCACAGGAACATAAAGATCTCCGCCCTAATAGTTTACTTCTTGAAGAAGATAATTGATTTATAATTGCGTAATTACTTGGAGAGCTACAACATCCTCTCCGAATTTCAGTCGGGTTTCCGGTCAGGCTACAGTTGCACAACTACTCTACTAGATGTTACTGATAATCTTCTTGGATCTATTGATGCAGCTAATTTATCGATATTAGTACTTTTAGACTTCTCTAAGGCTTTCAACACAATTAACCACCATATCTTGTTTTCTTTATTTAAATACATTGGGCTAAGTCAGACTGCGATAGTTTTGCTACAAAAATTTTTAACAAACAGGTTTCAAAGAGTAAAGTTAGGGGCAACTTTATCTGAAAGAGTTAGTATCGACAAAGGTGTACCATAAGGATAAGTTCTAGGTCCTCTGCTATTCAGCATTTATACAATAAGGCTGGCTAGTTCAGCTAATCGTTGCACTCTACATATGTATGCTGACGATACCCAGCTTATATATTCTTATCCTCCTAATAAAGTTAATGATGCAGTGGTGATTGTTAATAAAAGACTGGCATCTTTATATAATATAAACGGGGCTGCGCGCGCTATTGCGCGGTCTATCCTATTCAATTTACCACCATTTTTAGGCCTATTACGTAGGGCCATTCCGTTCTGTTACACAATTGTTACACAATCTGAGAAAACACAACATTTCGCATGACAGGGAGCAGAGGGTTCTTTTGTGGAGGAAGAAATAGGGAAATACCCGCCCTCTAAACCAAGAGGAACGTTCACGTGGTGAGGTGGAAGCTCACTGCTTTCACCTAACCGTTGAAAGGCTCCAAGAGGAGCCATTGCACTACTAATTGTCGACATGATCTAAAAAAACACGTCAAAAAAGTCCCATACGATCAGCACGTCATCGTATGTGCCTCGAGATGCCAAATTTGAAAAACCTCTGCTAAACATTTCGCCAGTTTCGCCAATTTTCTAGATCAGTTCGATTCTCGATCTTACATAGATTTTTCGATTCTTAATCTCATCGCTTCTGCGGAGTTATTGGTGTCACCGGTTTCATGCCAACAGAAGGCGAAAAAGAAACAATGGTTGTCATCTCGAGACAACATGGATGACAGCAGATCACACAAAATACACCACACAAATATCACAAAAATACACACCACGAACTAACGTGTTGACAGGTACACAGTACAGTGCCTATATTAATGACAGTGTGGTCAATTTTGGTCCTATTTCTGAGTGGTTGTTCTAAAATCCGCCACTAAGAGTCGTTTCAATGACCTATTGAATATTTTTAGCAGTGTACGCATATTTAGTGACAAAAAGTTACTAATGTCAAAATAAGACATTGACATTTTATAAATTATCTAAAGTAGCTCAGTTACTGAACACGGCCTAAGCATCAAAATAAATATTGTATCATCATTGATGTAAGTACGAATGCAAAATAAATTTTAACCAAGCAATAATTTTGACTTTAATAATATTTTGTTACTAAATGTCACTGACACCGTTAACAAAATGCACATGAAAATCCTGTCACAGTGTAACAAATGGAGTGAATGGGGTACAGACGACTCCTGCAGTTTACACAGGTATTTGTAGTCATATTTCAGTAATATTTCAGACGTTTTCATATGAAAACCATTATTGTTAGTTTCAGTATCACAGTTTTAAAACAGTTTTTTTGATAAAACGGGAGGTATTTGTAGATAAACACCCGTGGAAGTTTTAATTGATGTTAGCCATCTAAAGGAGATCTGTTATCATTTAAATAGAGAATAATTGCTTAAAATGGGGCCCTCTGGGATCCGCCCCTCTCCAACGGGCTCACGGGATTCCGTTCCTCTCTAATGGGGCCCCCGGGGATCCGCCCCTCTCCCAGGGCGCTCACGGGGCTTCCCCATTCTCCAAGGGCGCCCTTGGGGCTCCGCCCCTCTCCAAGGAGGTTCTTGTGGCTCCGCACCTTTTTAAGGGGGCCCTCAGGGCTCCGCCCCTCTCCAAGGCGGCCCTCGGGATTCCGCCCCTTTCCAAGGGGGCCCCCGGGGATCCGCTCCTCTTCAAGGGGGCTCACGGGCTTCCGCTCCTCTCCAAGGGGGCCCCCGGGGCTCGGTCCCTCTGCAAGAGAGCCTTTGGGGTTCCGTCCCTCTCAAAGGGGCCATCGGGGCTTCGCCCCTTTCCAAGGGGGCTCCTGGGATCCGTCCCTCTTTAAGGGAGCCCTCGGGAATCCGCCCCTCTCCAAGGGGGCTCACGGGGCTCTGCCTCTTTCCAAGTGGGTCTTCTCCAAAAGGCCTTCGGGGCTCCGCCCCTCCCCAAGGGAGGCCTCGGGGCTCCGCCCCTCTCCGAGGGGAGCTCGGGGCTCCGCCCCTATCCAAAGGGGCTTTGGGGCTCCGCCCCGGTCACGAAATAGAGACGACGGCGAAATGAATGCAACCGCAAATGGGGGACATCGCGACTGCAACTGTCGTGACGGACACACACGTTTGGATCGTTCTCCTTTATTTATATGATTACACTACAACATTCTCTGTTTCTAAATCCTAAAAAATCATTTGTTTTATTTTTTGGCAGAAAATTTGATTGCCTTAGAGCCAAAGAGCTTATTAAATTACATATTAATGGAGAGGCACTACCTGTTGTTGAGAAAGCTAAAGATCTCGGTTTAGTGATTGACAATTCTTTTCGTTATAAAGATCACGTTAGGGCTTGTATCAAGAAAGGCTATATGGGACATGAGCTCTTATATCCACATCAAAAAATTCGTTTTCGTACAGATATACTTAACATTAATTTAAGACATCGTGGGCTCATTACCGTTCCACGGCATAGTACTGCTCTTTTTGAACGGTCCTATTCGTACACTATCGCTTCCTCCCTCAAAAGCCTGTCAATTCATAGTTTTAAAAAACATATTTTCAATCACATATTCGTTGAACAGTTAATAATTAAGTAACCATTTTTCTTTTTTTTGTACAAGTATCCGGATGTAAACGCTGCTAACGGTTTATTATATATTGTAATAGGTAATAATTCACTTTTGGTTACTGCCGACACAGAATTTAGGTTAGTTTAGGCTTAGGCTTTAGGTTTTGTATGTTTTTGAACTCTTGTCATTTAAGGTTAAGTTTTGATCAGCATAGAGTTCACCTTCTACACTGGAACTTCACCTTAGGATTCCCACAAAATCCTGCTTTTTTCTCTTTTGTTATTTTATATTAACCTGTATACGTTTGTGGAAATAAACCTATTATTATACAGTCTGTTCTACAAAAAAGGCCCCGCCTTCTAGCTACTTTATTATTTATTTTAGACCCAATAAACCTTATATCAATTCAAATGGCACATAAAAACCTACATTTTAACACAATAAAAAAAATTTATCTTCAATTGTTTCAGAGTGGTGACGTCACATGCAATTTTTTTAAATGACACTGTATATATTTTTTTACATTTTCTGGTAGAAGTTTTTTTCTCTTTTCAACAATATAAATATTTCATGCACTTGCATACGAAAATTTTCGTGAAAAATTACAAAAACTTCTTCACAGTGGGAGGCCATGATACAAAACTATAAACAAAAGCGTAACTCAGAAAAACAAAACAAATAGTAGACAAACGCTTTAACTGTCAGATTTCAGAATAATCTAAAGTGTTTTCTTGTATTATACTCTTGTGCTTTAATATTCAAATCAAAATATGGCCAGGTTTACTAACAATGAAATGGTTGACATGTTGCAAGTATTCTTTGAATGCAGGAAAAATAGTGCGGAAGCTTTACGTATTTATCAAACACGGTATCCCGATAGACAGGCTCCTTCCGGGGAAAATTTAGTAAATTAGAAGAAACGTTAAGGAATACGGGTTCCCTAAAGAAAATAAAAAGAGACCGCCAAGTACGAGATGAAAAGTGTAGAACAAGATGCAAATACTTCAACACGAGAAATTGCACATAATCTTCAGGTGTCATGTAGTACAGTACATCACATTTTAAAAAAACATGATTTTAAACCACATAAGGTACATTTAGTGCATAATTTAGAAGCAAATGACCCTCCACATCGAATTGAATTTTGTAATTACTTTGTAAACAGACAGCAAGAGGATCCTAATTTTTACAGAAAAATATTATGGTCTGACGAATGCACATTTTCCAATAACGGCTTATTTAATAGAAATCATCACTATTATTGGAGCACAGAAAATCCCAGAAATAGTAGAGAAAATGGCTTTCAAAGAAGATTTACCGTTAATGTGTGGTGTGGGATTTTAAACGGAAGGTTGTTAGGACCTTACTTTATTGACGGAACTCTAAATTCAGTTAAAAACAACCAGTTTCTACGAAACCAATTACAGGAATATTTGGAACAATTGCCTCTTGCAGAATTTAATAACGTCATTTTTCAACAAGATGGTGCGTCTGTCAATAATTCTCTTATAGACACTATTTCCTAAACGAAAATTTTGGACAGAATTGGATTGGTACAAATGGACCAATCCAGTGGCCAGCTAGGTCCCCAGACTTAACTCCCCTTGATTTCTTTTTGTGGGGACACCTTAAGGACCTTGTTTTCGTTACACCACCAGAAAATATTGATGATCTCAGAGTAAGGATTAGAAATGCTTGCCAAAGCATTCCTCAAGATATGCTTATAAACGCCGCAAGAAGTGTCAATAGACGATGTCAAATTTGTATTGTCAATAATGGTTTACATATCAAACATTTGTTATAAATGGTTAGTTGCTTGTGTTTCCTTTTGTAAATAAATATTGTTTTGTTTCTCTGTGTTACACTTTTGTTTATAGTTTTGTATCGTGGCCTCCCACTGATAAAAAAGTTTTTTAATTTTTCTCGAAAATTTTCTTATGTAAGGGCAAAAAATATTTATATTGTTGAAAAGAGAAAAACAATCTTTACCAGAAAATATAAAAAAATATATACAGTGTCATTTAAAAAAATTGCATGCGACATCACCACTCAGAAACAATTGAAGGTAAATTTTTTTTGATAGTGTTAAAATATATGTTTTTATGTGCCATTTGATTTGATATAAGGTTTATTGGGTCTAAAATAAATAATAAAGTAGCTAGAAGGCGAAGCCTTTTTTGTAGAACAGACTGTATACTTATAGGTAACACAAAGTAATAGCCTGAACGATATCAATAGAATGTCACACAAAAAAAAATCAAGAATGGCTCGCATTTAGACAGTTGAGTTAAATTGTCGTATTTTGGACCCAGGTGTCTATTTTTATCCCATGCCTACTTGTTTTAGGTATCACAATATAGCGAATGCAAACTAACGTAGAACCTGTTGAGTAACAACATCTTTATTTTTGATTTTTTGCGATGTCCTTATATGACGCAGATATGTCAAAGTAAAAGTTTTCTGCATTTGTGCCTTCACAGCTACTGTATACGGTGTGGAAATAAAGAACCGGATAAATTTATTAACTTTGTTGATATTCATTTTTATGAAAAATCTCGAAGGGGTGTAGCGATTTTGAACATAGGGAATATTTTTAGCTGATTTTTAGTTTCTTGTGTAATTTGTTTTTCACGATATGTCATCGACTTTTTTTTTTAATTACAACCTGTGTTTTTTATTATTGATTTTGACAGTAGTTTTTGTTGTTTTCAATGATATGAAATTTTCAATATGTTACATCTGAAAAATATGATGAAATGATCAAAATAAATCTAGTTGCGGTGGATAAAACAAAAAAAGACTAGTTACATGTATTTCTTTAATTTCAATAAGAACGAATATGCCGTCAATTACTTTCCGTCAAACGTAGGTAACTAGATTTATTTTGCTCATTTCATTAGTTTTTAATATTTAAACTACTATATGACCATTTTTCTCGATTTTTTTCAGATGTAACATATTGAAAATTTTATATCATTGAAAACATCATAAAAAGTACTACCAAAATCAATAATAGGAAATATAGCTTGTCATTAAAAAAAAAGTCGATGACGTCATAACTTTTAAAACAAATGACGTAGCAACATAAAGGTGGTTGTATTTCCTATAATTAAAATCGATATACCCCTTCAAGATTTTTCATAAAAATGAATATTAACAAAGTTAATGAATTTATTCGTTACTTTATTTCCACACTGTATAATTATTCTTGGTGTGTCAAAAAGTGGACATTATTCTGAAAGCAACATGACCTGAACCTAGCCAGAGCCAGTGTATATAGGAGAGCACCGCCATCCTTTGATCCGTTAAAATGTCGCCATCGCCGCCATTTCTGTTCCCATCAGCAATAACTAATTGAGTTATGTCTAAAATTTTAAGTAAAGTTTTGGATTGCCAGCAAACGTCACGTTGACGGAATTGTGTTACAAACCTCAAAGTGATGCATATGTCAGAGGAATAAACATGGCGGACGTGGCGGTACTCTCCTATTATACTGGCTCTGAACCTAGCTACAGTGACTATATAGTCACTGTAAACCTAGCTAGAGTCCCTGTATATAGGTTACTAAGAGTTGGGTAAACAACGGGATACATTTTGATTGGTTTGGATCACTTTTTGCAAGGCATGTGTAGTAAAAGTGCTTTTTTTTACATATTTTGTAACATGTTACCATCGGTACATTTACACATGCAAATCTAAATTTTAACTAAATTGGTCGTATATTCCTAATAGTCGGTTCTAGAGATCCTAAGAATGATCAATACTCAGAAAACTCTCACATCAAAAGCAAATTAGCAAGATTGGTTCCCATAACCTCTTTGTTCGACATATGTCAAATATCTAATTTGGATCAAAAATGTTTGTCAAATCAGGCTATTTGCCCAACTCTTAGTCTCTAAACCTAGCCACCACGCAGCGCCCTCTGTATCTACGACCGTCACTTTATAAAACCGGGCAAGTTCGACGTGCACAAAGCGGTGAATTTACCTACAGCATGCACTGCATAAGCAGTAAAGAATCCGGAAGGGTTATTTTTCGGCTTTATACGCCGGCTGTATAGATCTTCCACACAATGGATGGCAGGTGGGGTGAATGACAAAAGCTCCACATGGCGCTACTGTACTAAGCTGTCAGGGCGAGACAGACAAATACACTCCATATTTATTCTGGGCTGCCCAACTTGCTGCATCCAGCATTTTCTGCCTAATAAGAAGTCTATTAATATAAATGTTAAATGTTATTAATTATATCCAATGGAATGTCGTGCCTCTGCTGAAAATTTGTTGGTGTGTTGTAGATTTCAGGGGCCGCGGATGTACACGCTAGATAAATCGACGAACATGCCTTAATGATTGCGGCCCAGTTTAATTAATTATTACTAATTATTTATTGTAATTACGAGGACGAATACGTTATTTATTCATTAATACATGAGTTTACCGTCAGCTGTCCACAGTAGCATTAGACTAAAATAATTAAATTCGTGTGTGCTACGTCCAAAATTCGGGGGATTTAATGTACAATTACAATGTCCAACTAAATAATTAATTTATGGGTTTATGGATTATTGCTTCATGGGGACTAAAGCGTACATTGTTCAGTATTTATTAATTTGCTTTTACTTTCACTTTCTAAATTCAATACCGAGCAGTAACAGCTCGTAATTTACTTAGAAAAATGTCAAACTACGCTTATTGAGCTTCTCGTCGTCAGTAATTAATAAATTAATTAACGTTGAACTTTTACAACCCCAATCATTTATCTGGGAAGTTAAAATCCTGAAAGATGAGTTCTGGAGTAGTCAGTCGACGGGCGCGATTTATGTTAGAGAAAGGCAACGCGACGAATCTAGGCGGTGTCCCAGTAAATCAACCCATAAACAGGTCCGATAAAGGTCATAAGTTCCTAGTGTTTATAAACAAATCACTCCAAGGTACTAAATTCAGGGAGAGGCATGAGCTGACCGCCCAGCCAGGGCGCCCGCGCCCGCCGTCTGGGTGCAACAATAAAGTCCGAAGACGAAACACATGTTACGTTGTTTTCATAAATGTAACGCAAATGGCTATATCTACCTACTGGCAGCCAGCCGTCCCGGCAGCATGTGAGGGCTCTTATTAATACTAGAGTATTATTTTCGGACTACCCGCGAAGATCATGACGTGGGTGGCAATTTCCGCCGGTTTTCCGACCAAGTTGCTCCGAAACGTGTGGCTCGCGATTGACGTTCCCAGTGGGAATAAAGTTGGAGCTACATTTTTTATGGGGGGCCTAATTGCAGGTATTGTCCATTATTTTTATGAGCTTTATGTCCCAATTTTTCAGCTGAGCTTCGAGCTCTACAACTTTGCGGATGTAGGGTGTCATTTTGCTTGTTGAGTGCGTTAAAACCTCCTTTTATTTTTATTAGCTTGCCCAAATGCCTCGTTTTACTTTTACAGTTTACTATAATATATCCAAAGGTGTATTTTGAATGAATGAATTTGTTTGGGTCAAAAGTGTATCATGTTCACATATACAATGCTCAAATCTAATTTAAAACTATATGAAGAGCTAGCACATTTTAGGTATAATACTGAAAGTATCAAACTAGGATCAAACTTTTAGAACCAGAGATACAAATGCGCCATATACAAAGAAGTTGTAGAAACGGGAGAAAAGACAGATAACTAAAAACAAAGCAAAAGATGAACTCTAAACATCGGTGGTTCATGAAAAAATATCAGTGAAAGTAGAAGAGTCTGGTACAAACTACAAGCTCGAGTAGCTAAAGTGAAGACTTGAAAAGAGTTAAAAAATTGAAAAGATCTCTATATTGAACCACAATCAATTCTGGTATACAAATAAAGGATTTAGAGAAAACGCCA
Source organism: Agriotes lineatus (assembly GCA_940337035.1). Lineage (NCBI taxonomy): Eukaryota > Metazoa > Arthropoda > Insecta > Coleoptera > Elateridae > Agriotes > Agriotes lineatus. The sequence goes on from OW679195.1 coordinate 5,327,031, forward strand.
CAAAGCTCAATAACATAAACGTAGTAGACGAAGAAGCTACTACTAAGCTGCCTTCGGGGAGAATCTGAAGGATAGAAACTTCAGCAAGAAGCAGAGGATTGAGGTAATATAATATTCAAGATGGAGGTTTAGGATGTCGTATGAATATATAATGCTACAGGCTTAGCTCGGAAGTTGTAAGAGAGCACGCTGACAAGAAGAACGTCATCGTGCCCCATATAAAAATGAATGTAGTAGCTACAAGAGATATTTTCCTCCTGTACAGTTTTCAGGTTGTATTTTCGTTTTCTTTTAAGTATAAAAAAATCGAAGTAGTAATTTACAACTTTTAAGTATAACAAAATATATAACAAAGATACAACCACGACACACAATCTATGTCAAACAAACTAAGCGTCGAATAAGTTTAAATCAAAGTAAAAGAGGCTGCTGAGGTGATAACCCTTTAGTAATAGAGTCGTATGCGCACTGTCTCAGACAAGGGTGCGGCCGAAGTTACCTTCGAAGATGCTACAGAACCCATAGAAGTTTAAACGGGTAGTAACCGCAAAATATAGATACGTATGAACGTAACTCCCCGCATTGAAAGTATAATTTTCAATAAAATATGTAAAAATGGGGTACGTGAGGTACCCTAGATGCGAAATAAAATTATGCTGAAACTGCAAATACTAACAATAAGAAATTAAAAAAGCAAAAAGGTTCATTTACTATTATTGTTAAATGCTGGACACATACCATTGACATTGAGCGTTTTAATTCACTATTTGAGGTGCTTACATTAACTAGCATCTAATCATGTTGCACTCGGGCCAGTCTGTCAAGAAGCCACTTCATAGGGGATTGATCCTGCTTTTAAACCACAACTAAATCGCGTTCCCTCATGGTTGGAGTTGCGGTAGTATATAACCAAGGGTAACCGAATGCATAATACGATAGGGTTGGAAATGCACAACGTTGCTTAATTTAACAACTTTTAGTCGCTAATATTTAGAAGGCTATTCATTTAACACCAAATTAGAATTAGCATATTTGTTTGATTTTTTGAAACAGAAATGCGTGCTATAAATATTCTCTGCGCGTTTTAGTAGACTTTGTATTGTATATTAATAAAGAAGAATGATATACTTAATGGAGAACAAGCGACAGAAAGTAGTTAATAATGAAGCTTTCATGACAGAACGATAAAGAAGGATAAAACACCGCGGATCCAAGGCGATTGAGCAACTAACACGAAACACCATCCACAGTTCTTTAAAAGCAGTTGATCTTCAGAAGTTAGAATTGATTTTGCTACTTACAGTTTGTTAAAATGTTTTATTTAAACTCGCTTAATTTAGTATTTCAATTGTAAATGACTAGACCTTAATGCTAACTAGGGCGAAAAACTTGAATTTTGGTCTTACTCTTTTCATGTTTATTACAATAAATAAACTACACTTTCGCCTCTTACCTGATCTCTCATAGCACTCGCCACCATTTTGCCTCCGACGCGAGCGCGACGACGTCGGCTTCGGCACTGCCGTCCTCCTTACGCGAACTGTCTATGTAGCGTCGAGTCTTGAATCTCGTACGCGCCTTCTTCTCCCAAGATTCGCTACTAAAAAAGTACCACCGATAAGTATGTCCAACATCACATGGCAATCAGTCTGACCCCGAACTCGTCACAAATAGTGTCCTAAATTAAAATCCAGCTTTCTGCCATAATACTCAAGATGAGACGCTTTCTAAACAACTAAAGCAAGTAATAGCTAAAACTTTACAAGCAAGATATTACTTGAAGCATGAGTGAAATTGACCGTAAGCAACCATTAGCAATCAGATTCGGGACTACGGACTACAGATACTGATATGGACAAAATTAATCTCTGAGAAGATGAACAAAGGACTTATAGGTTGCGTTTTTAGCAATTCAAGTTACGCTGGAATAGATGTTGCCCAGAAATGTGGTTGGTTGAGGTTTGAATCAATAGATGGGAAAACGATGGATAATTATTGTTTTATGGTGAAGCTAGTATATAACGACCTGACCCTTGAATAACAATTTTTATATTTCTCATCCCAGTGATATCATTGAGACTCGATGGATTCATTGCATATTCTTCTTTTGACTAACTCAGTATTATGGAGGGTAGTAGTTTAATTAAACAAGAACCAGTTATAATGCTACCAACGCAATATCGAAAAATTATGCAACCAAAGATCATATTTATGCAGCAATTCGAGGCTTTATTGTGCCAATAAAAACGTATTTGGTTCACTCCACATCAACACCTGCTTATATGTAAAATTACGACCGATTTGGGTGTTTAGTTGGACGCAGGCCCTCAGCATGGGAAGAGGGCAATATTTCAGATTTCCACGTGCAGCCGAACCGAATCATGGCCCTTTAAGAGCCGGTATAAATAATTCATAAGCCGAATAGTTGTCAATTTCGTCTTGCTTTCTTTCAAAATTCCGCAGGTCTCGTGAATAACGCAAAACATTGCTTATAAAACCAAAACATATGAACATCCGAGAAAATGTAGGCAATAAAACAGCATTACGAATAGCAGTCACGAAACGGAAGCCCTGAAAACACTGGGGAATACAGCCTATAGACAGTTATGGGGGCCATTCATCAGGTCTATTGTGCGAAATATGTTAACAGCCGCCGCGGATGCATACTGATTTTTCGGCGTACCTGAGCTCCAGCTCGCTCCATCCGTTAGCATTATCCGGATTCTCCGTCAGAACTTCCAGTTGTGTTATTTTACAGGCCTGTCAAAACAAGGCGCGCTTTATGCGAAAATAATATTCCGCTGTGCAAACAGAAATGGAACGGCACTGTTAAATTAGCAACTTGTGTATTTAAGAGTTGCCGTGCCCTGCACTCGAATAACGCCCTGTTTTCAGGTCGTCGTAAACAATCGCCTTGTTTTATGCCATCGTTAAAGCTGAGCCCTAAAATATTAATATCTCGAATCATTAAGGGAAGGCTTCATTAATATCAAGAAATTTGCTTAAATTTCAATTTGGTTATAAATCGACCCGAGGCTGTATTTTTTTAGGAATAATTAAGACGAACAATCCAAATCTGCAACAGCCACAACGAGGTTCGGTATGTTTTTGCAAAGAATAGCTCTTCAGGCTTCCTAAGTTTCGGGCTACAATATCTTTAACTTGTTATTCACAAGAAGCTGCCACTGCGTAAGAATCCTTTGACGAATAATCAATTCCTCCCTCGACATTTTACGAAACATCGCAAATACTGCTCTAATTACCACCGAAACTCATTTGAAGGTACATGTTCCATAAGAGAAGAAGTAAAAGTGGGAGATCCTTTATATACTGTTGTGATGACTCTACGTTGTAACGCCTATGTTCTGTTATAATTGACTTAAACTTTACTTTAGTTTATTCTCAATCAATTCTTTTAAAAATTGAATTTTAATTAACTCATTTGCCTTTTTATAATTATGGCTTATCAAAACTATTAAACTGTTAGCTCCGGTAGAAAACACTCGCCTGAAACACAGGTCGGATTCTTTGTAATCTAGACTGCTTCTATTCTGAAATTTGATTTTCTTATTTTTATGACAACTCGTACGTCTGTCACCTGTCACTTCAAATTATCACAGTGCAAAATTAATTACAAATACTTTGTCGTTAAATTTCTGTCATACAACAACATCAAATGGTAAATACTGCCTCAATTAAAATTACTTTACTTCACTCTTTCTATATTTTCTTTCATTTTTTATTTAAATACCTGTATTCTGTCACCTGTTATTGGACTCGACACTCTTCTCCACCAAGCCAAACGTATCCTGCAACCTCACAAAGACCTTCCAACGTCCAAACAAATTTCTGCACGAACTCCGCCAGAAAAACACGTAGATTCTCAAAGACTTCCTGGCCAAAATAGGACAAGGCACCTACCAACCCTCTCTAGCAGCAATGCCAGCAGCAAACACCACTCCATTCCTTGTTATCCAATTCAGATCATGCAATATAATTTCACAATAAACTCAGTTCAACATCCCCTTGCAGGAATTTGCTTTTGTAGATTATAACTGTATTACTTAGGCGTTCTCACCACAACAATTTGTTTTGATCCTCTTCTTCTTCACAACCCTTTTATACACCAAATACCTTTTAAACTTTTGTAAAGGGTTTATTTGCATAATTTCAATTGCTTACAAATTGTATTATATCTTTTTGTATCAAATTTTTACATACTAATAAATAAATATCTCCTTAGTGATTTAGTTTAACATATATTTCATAGTCCAACACACTATAGAACTTTATTATATTTGTCTAATACTCATTATGTTAAATGGTATATTTCGAACAAGTATTTTTATTTATTTATTTATTTAGATAATAATTGCCCAACAGCAATAGCCAATAATAGGACAACATAAAATAAAAATATTCGAACACACAAATAAATCTACATACAAATCAGAAATGATGTGTTGCGTATTTAGTTAAATGCTAAAAATAATTAATAATTCTAAATTTAACTGTAAAGATTATATAAAGTTAATTATAATTATTATGATTACTTTGCTCAGAAACTGATTTTAAATATATGATAATGTGTTATAGTTTAAGCGAATGCAGTTACATACAGTGTTATAATTACTACACATTACATAAATGGGAGATCGCGCTGAGGGAAGATAAAACATCGAAACTTGCTTACTACGTAGTCGTGGTACATGAAAGGATAGTTTTTCATGTAAAAACGAGCAAACAATTTTGTTATGCAATAGATCGTATAAAAATTTAACACTAATATTAACCCTGCGACTCCAGCTGGACTCAAATTGAAATATATTTATTAAAATGTTATGGTCAATGCCTTACGGCGGATAAACATGATATGTTTCGAACCACAGAAACTTTAAGAATTTTCTTTGAACATTTTCAATTGCGTTTTTGTGGCAATCATAGTATGGAAACCAAACAAGACAACAATATTCCATCTTGGATCTTATAAAATAAAAATATAGCACTTTCAGAGCATAAATATGAGTGAAATCTTTGCAATTACGCAATATGAAACCCAAAACCTTATAAGCAGAGGCAACTGTTTCATTAATATGAGTAACAAATGAAAAATCTGACTCAAATATTACTCTGAGATCCTTCGTAGAAGTGCATCGTGATAATATTTCAGAGGAAATCAAATAATCAAACACAACTGGAGAGCTCCTGTGTGTGGTCAATACTTTACATTTCTTAACATTAACGGTTAGTTTATTTGATTCGCAACATTTAAACATGCTGTCAAGATAAGCCTGCAGCTTCACACAATTCCCACTGCCATTAACAGAAGAAAACATTTTAACATCATCGGCAAACATCAATATCTGGGTTTGTATAATAGGACTCAGATCATTGATAAATAGCAAAAAGAGCAAAGGCCCAAGATTTCATCCTTGAGGAATTTCAGAGGTGGCAGTGTAATATAGTGAGTTGTAGCCATTATAAGTGACATACTGAGGTCTACTTTCTAAATATGATTTAAACAAAGAAACATATGATAGTCTAAATCCGAAACAAAAAAACTTAGCAATTAAGATATTGTTGGCGATTTTGTCGAAGGCCATTAATTCCACTTTTCACTTCAGATAAATTAAATTATTTTAAAATCCTACTGTTTCTGATGTAGCTTTATTCAATTGAATTTTAAATTCTATTTCCTTTCTTTGCCAAATACATTTTAATAATTTTGATATCCATTTCATACTTAAATTCATCTTTGTAATTTTTAATACTGTATTCTTTTAACCTTATTAATCTGATTTTAAACCCCTGTACCAAGACCATAACAATACATTACAGCATACAATTTCTAATTGCTACTCATTTTTGCCAAGGTTCTGTTTCAATTGTTTTCTGCACTAACATTTAAATGATATGTACAAATAAGCAACTCTAATTTAATTGTAAGAGGTTTTACTTTAGCCGCAGTGAATTCGTAATTCGTTCAGCACCAAGAAACAAAATGGTTCTCATTCAGGCTCGAATGACCAAAATTACGGCATGTAAATTTCTATATCTATATCATCGGTTCATCGTGTTTGTAGTTGATGCCTCTCGCTTGGCTCAGAAATTAGATCGATAAATCGATTATAAACTTACTTTATTATATGCACATTGCACATTATAGTTCCTTATTTTCTACGATGAGAGCGGTTCTCACGATACGTGTCACCACAACTAGTACTGGTTGCTACATGTTTCCACCCTTTCGACGCCACTGCCAACTTGAGCTTAATGAAGACTTCAAAATGCATTAATACTGGAACTAATTAGAGATGGTAGAAATTTTTATTTAATAATTCGAAATTTCTTGGTTTAGGACTTTTATCAGACATTAACACGCTATCTTGTAAGAAAAAAACGCAATTCTAAAAGATTTTCAAAAACTAAGCAGATTCGTTGAAAATGTTCCTCTGTCGTTACACCCCCCACGTGAACGAGGAGAGTGCATTTCTTGCAGCTTGACTCTTGCTTGAGCAAAGTGTAGTATAACGAGGAGATTGCTAGTCACGTAGCGCAAGTGACTGAATATCGTTAAGTTACATCTTTAAAATTGGCCAAACTAGGTTCCCCCGACCATATTACCAGTAATACAGTAAAATTGTGTATAAAACCAAAAAAAAAAAAGATACCGCCTGCTCAAACAGCCGCCATCTTGAAAACAATTAAATTTGTTTTTTCTCGCGATCCACTGGCCACACAGAAAAAGTTATTGAACAAAAAATTTTAGAAATAAAATTTTACACATTTTTGGTCATTGTCACGATACGGAGAAGTTTGGTATTGCTAACGGTAAGGGCGACAAAGTTACCAAAAATCGGTTTCCGCCATTCTAACTCTGTGGGAGTGGTTTTTTCCGAAAATTGCGAATGTGAACGTTGTCGTGTTTGAAAAAATCTGAACGCATCTCTTTTAATAATGTGATTGATTTAAATAGTCTTCCAGTAACAGCCCTTCAAAGTCCGTGCGGCGTGGGAAATATATATTCCTGCGAAGCAAAGTAAACCATTTCTCTTTTGCTAGGTAAAATCCTCACGTCACTCAAGTAGTTTCAATGTGAATAGGTTTTCAGGACCTACAGAAATTTTACACATTTTTTATCATTGCCGCGATACGGAGAAATTGGTATAGGTAAATAAATGAAAATTATGCGAAAGGAATATACGAGCCCAGAATCATATCATTTGGCCCAGATCAGTAAAGCTCTTAAATTTGCTGGTGTAATATTTGGAGTTCGTCCAAAATTTGGCTTTTCTGCTATTGATTCTGTTGTCTTACAGTTTTGCAATATATCATACACTATAATAAGATAATTGCAATTGTTTGTACATTTTGCCACAGAAATGACCAAAATTCAACAAATTGACAATAGCTTTACCACGTACCATTCTTGCAAAAAGAATACAGACACTCGACTGTCTATATGTTATTAAACAACAAACAGCTTGACCATGGTGATGATTACATTAACCAAAAAGATTTTCTTTCGTGGGTACAAAATAAAGATACCTGAAAAATCTTAACTGGGCCAATGATGTCCAGTAATGGATGGGTTGCATTCTTGAACCGACGAATTGGGGATGGAAAAGATCTTTCCAAGGATTGGAGCCTGTGAAAACTCTCAAAGATCCCGCACCTTCAAGCCTCTTGAACGTCATATCCTGTGGGTGTACGAAAAATTGTGGGCCAGCTTGTGGTTGCAGAAAAGCTGGCCTCAATTTTTCCGCAATGTGCAAAAATGCGGCGGACAAACCTTCCACAATTCAACCAATACTGAATCAGACAGCGAGGATGAAAATTATGAAACCGACGAGGAATTGTCTTCACAAGTTGTGGGCTCTTTTTGAATAAAAGTTCAAGCAACAGTCCTACCATGGTCAATAATGACTCGGTTGTGTCCGAGGCTTCGAACCAAGACGAAGGAACAGCTCAAAAAAAAGAAAACGGGTCTGAGTAAACTACAATATATCTTAGGGTTTATGCAAAACTAAATTACTTTCATTATACGAGTATATTCCTTTCCCATACTTATACCAATTTCTCGGTATCGGTATAAAAAAATGTGTAGAATTTCTGTAGGTTCTGAACACCTATTTACATTGAAACTACTTGAGTGACGTGACGATTTTACCTAGCAAAAGAGAAATGGTTACTTTGCTTCGCCGGAATATACATTTCTCCACGCTGAGCGAACTTTGAAGGGCTGTCACCGGAAAACTATTTAAATCAATCACATTATTAAAAATCATTCATGCACATTCTTTCACTACAACTTTCACATTCGCAATTTTCCGAAAATTTTGGTAATTTTGTCGCCATCTACGTTGCGCAATACCAACTTCTCGGTATCGTGACAAGGACCAAACAAATGTAGAATTTTATTTCCAACATTTTTGTTGAATAACTTTTTCTGTGCGACCAATTCATCGCGAGAAAAAATAAATTTAATTATTTTCAAATTCGAGTATTCTCGCATAGTGGATTTGCTTGGTGGCTCCATTTCTTCCGCCCGCGGAACCAATTGTCATCTGCCAGCAATATCTTGTGACGACTATCTTCGAGGCCAACTGCCTACAGAAACCTATCACGTTCCACACACTGCTTAAGGTATTTGAAATTACATTGTATGTCGTACTGAGTGTTCGCGGAAGTGCATTTAAAAATGATTCCCTCGACAAAAAGCATGGCTTCAACGTGAATAAAAGTAGATAATTCATGGCGTTAAGGCAACCCAATTTTTAAGCTCTTTGTCATGCAACAGTATCGATGATTAACTATTTGAACTGACATGGCGATTTACTCCCTTATCAGCGGCTTTGTAGTAGCCGTAAAAAACTGACCGCTAAGCCACCGTTTCTTATTCAAATGTTTTTAATTGCGAATTTGAGTAGAGAAAACGCGCATAAAAATATTTCCTTTAACTGGCTAGTAGCCTTATACCTAACAGCAGTTAAAATGAACAGCTAACAGATAATACGTTTCATCTATCAAACCTCTATTACCAGCAATCAAGATCTCGACAGACACAATTATAGATAAACTACTCAAAAAAATTAAGGGGTCCAAATTTTGCAGCAGCACTTTGATTTTCATACAAAATACAGTCGCTTATCTACACTTTCTAGAAACCAAGGACAACTTAAGCAAAGGTAGAGTAGCATGACAGATAGATAAAATATGTTAACACCTACATAATTGTTACTGTCGTAAAAACCTTAAAGTTGTTGAAAAAGTGACACCTTAATTTTTTTGCGTGGTTTACCTTTATTATCACGAATCAAAGGCTCACCGCAGCCATGTTAACTATCGCAATAGCGAGCTCGGGAAATTATCCCTTCACACCAAGTGGTCACCTCTTGGGGACATCAAATACACTTATACACCTTGAAGTCATGTCACCCATCGCCCAGTCGCGGCCATCTTTAGAATTCTACTTGGCCATTGTAATACTGTTGTATAAATTTCGTTGCCAAGCAAAGGTAACAAGACGAAGACAAATGTATGCTAATTTATGGGAGCCACTCAGTGTCCGTCTTCCGGCAATGTACTGCGGTAGTTCCCATTAAAGAAGTGCAGACATTCGCAAGAACACGGGGGTGCAAAACATAATTGACAAGATAGCGCACCTCAAATGGCAGTTCGCAGGGCGCATATCAGATGTACAAAAAGATTGATAGAGGTGCGACCACGCACAGACAAAAGAAGGAGGGACAGGCCCTCAACAAGGTGGGGGGATGACATAAAAAGGGTGCACGGTCAGTGGATAAGATTGACTGAGGAACGCATGGTCTGGAAGTATACAAGAGAAGCCTATGTCCGACAGTGGAGGCAAATGGCTGGTAAAGAAAAAGAAGTAGAATTCCTACTGGGAGAATGTCCCTCTAGGGGATGGTAAATGTGAGTGCCCAGTTCCAGGTTTCAACCTAAACGGTTACGTGTTCTCCAAAAGCTGGCCTTGGTACAAGAAAACGCGTAACTGCACGTTCGTTTCGCAAATAAAAATCATACAGTGGAAAGCAGAAAACCAGAAACCAGCAAAAGTGATAATAGAGAATGCCTAAGAATTTTACCTGTTCATGACATCACGTCGTGTGATAGGCAACCACCTTCACGTGTTCACCTAGGAAGTAATTCTAGAAGGAAAGCACTTTTAACGAGGATAGGCCCCAAAACGTATTTCACAGTTGCATTACTAACTTATAAACATTTACAAAATTTGATGTAATTCAAGCGAGCAAAAAACCCTTAGCCTAATTCATATAGCATATTCAAAATTTGCGGTAAATTGCACACGCAATACTAAATTAATAAAACATATTTAACTTACATTGGTGCAGCAAATTAATCAGCAATGCAGGTGGTCGAGGATCGAGGCTAAGATGAGGTGCTGGCTGAAAAATGGCGAAATGTTTGCGTGGAGGTCGGGTTTAGAAATGGAAGCTGTGACTGGCGGCCAGGCTTCGTCGAAACCAAAGCAGCTATAGAAATGGCCACGGGCAACATTAACACCAATATACACGCTGTATCGCTGCAGACCTTTCAGGACTAGACGTCGGCATGTGGCCTGTCCAATAAGGAATGGCAGTTCAGAGATTAACATAATAACAAGAAGGGGTGGTTCAGAGCTTCGAAGATCAGTATACAGGGCGATTCGAACATTGATTGATGGCGAGGCGATATGAGGTTCTTACAAATATATCCAATACAGTAATCGATATGAAATTCGAAAGCAGTCAAACGATATAGGATTGGAAATTCAGACAGATAGGCTGCTTCTTGGGAAGCTAAGTAGATTTGACATTAGCCGTAATTTCAAAGAATTGTGTTTTAAGGGCTTTTGAAGCAGTTGCGTTTACGGAACAATAACTCTAACACTCGCTGCTCCAGATAGCTACGCCCCACCTGAACGTAACTAGAAACGAGTTTCGCTGTGTTTTTACGTCTTTACCGTTAGCTATATTATTCCTAAATATCTTCAAATATCGCAACGCTACGAAAGTATACCTGAGGGCCCGCAAATGAGACTCGATGACGACGGCGTGTAGTTCTTTAAATTATGTTTTTAGCAAATATAATGAGTGCCAACTGAAATAATCGCAGCAGGCAATAGTACAATATTTGAAATACAAAAGATAGCAGTCACGTAATCAGATACATAAATGACATAGACAGTGCTTTGAGTTTCATATAATAGTCAGTAAAACAGGTCTTAAAGATGTTACGTACGCGAAAGGTGCACCCCGAATTGACATTTCATGCTAGGAAATAACACAATTAAATAAGCAATTAATGGTCAGACCAGTAAAATGTAAATTACGGGCTAAGAACAGCTTTAATTCCTCTACATTAATGCATCTAAAGCTTGCAGTATGTATATCATTAACTCAGTTTAGCATCAACTGAGTTCTGAAGGAAATCCATCCAGGTACGTCGATTAAATGATACAACATGAAGGTCAAAGTGCTACGCCAAAAAAATCTAATCCCGCAGCTTCTACAGGGCTGCGGCGACGCAGTTTATTAGGTCGTAAGTTACTTATCTGAGAAATAGATCTTCTGTAGTCGTTGATTAAATAGCCTCCAAACTGCTCTTACAGCTGCGATTCAGCAGGTTCAGGGTGCTTGCAGAGATAACCAGCGGATCGCTCAGGCGATGTGGCCCTACATCAAATTATGCTTCCAGGACTCCATGGAGTTTCAAAACTTCCGGGTGAACTCGAAGCTTGGGGGAAAACTAGGAACTCCGGAGAAGCTAGAAATGCCGGACGCAGTTAGCTAAATGGACTTCGCTACCAAAATCGAAAATGAAGTTACCACTCCCCTGTACAACAGGGTTTTCTAGGGGACGAAAATTACATGCGTCCTGCTAATTCGAGGCCACATACGGAAAAGGATGCTATTAAGGTCGCAATAAAACGTTTCATGTCTCGAAAAGGCAAACCATAGACATTTGCACGATGAGATAAGCGATTGGAATACGCGAAACAACACAAACGTCCTAAAAACACCTAATGCAGCTTGCCGATATTACAGATAACCAGGTATATGCAATATGCGAACGGTCTATTAGACTACGTTTATACGATTGCGGCGCTCAAATGAAGAAACGTTTACACGACTATGATTTATGCAACAAAATAAATTCTAACGCTAAATACGCGTTTTACACGTAACAACCGATTCGATATAGTTTATTAATTCTTGACATTTCTTGTTAAAAGAAGTTATACCCAACATCCTTTTTGAGTATCTGTGACTTGCAATATCGTTATTTTAACTTTACCTCGTGCATAAGTACAGTGGTGGCAAAATTTTACAATCTACCGTAACATGTAGTTGTCTAAAGATGTTGGTATGGCTCCTTTGTATAATTTTACCATGGAAACAACATTGGATACACAAGGCATAATTAATAAATGTAATGCACCTGCTGCCCTGGTGGCATTCTATAAAAATAGCCGATGAAACATTGGAGTACAGCGGAATGCTTATCCATAATTTATTTTCGCTAGAAAATTAAAAATCAACATGCACATTAATCGACTATTGCTGTTGTTAGAACTTCTCTTTGTTTGATAAATTACATTGAGGTGTACAACAAGTCAGATAGTCAAGTTTTAAGAATTTGGAATTGCGAAGTCAAATTCTAGCGCCATGATTTCCTATTTTGCTCGTAATAGAAAAACTAAAACAAATTTACATTGTTGTGGCAGCTATAGGAAAGCAGTGATACTTTCAATTTTTTTTTCCCGTTTATCTACACGATCTATCTTACTATAGATCGTTTCATGCTTCAAATTCAGTGTGCTGCCTTGCAAAATGACGTTGCCACATTTCAGCACAAATTTCCTTGGAAGTAAATACGCAGCTGCCAATCGTAAATAGATCCCGCTTTTATATTTGGGGGCACCTAACAACTATCAATAGCTTGCTTCGCCTATTCCGCATCTGAAATTACTTCAAGCAGACTCAGACCGTTGGTCGCTGCCGAGAAGTGACAACGTCGCCCAGAAAACCCTATAAGATTTACATTGCCCTATTTTTCCCGTATTGAATTTCCAGTATGAAACGAACTATAGTATGTTCATATCGCTACTTCGGTTACAGATTAACTATTTTTGGTCTCAGTGCGAGAATATAATTTTAATGCAGAGACTTGTTAGTCCAATCTTCTAGAAAATCTGCAAACTTATGTTATACCATTTCATACATGCAAATGGAATTAATTTTCCTTGTGTATCTCAGTAATTAACCTGATTAACTGTGAGTTAGAGTTTTACTTGCATGCAATCGTCTTTAAGTATCCTTGTACTCCGTAAAAAAGACAGCTATTTAGCTCAGCTTTTTCATAATTACAAGCAAGCACGATCTTAATACCTAGGATGTGTGACTGCAACTGTACATCTGAATGTACTATGTTGGAATTGTGAAAATGTGGTCATTGTGGAACTTATTCCTAGAACACACACAATTTATCATTCCGACTAAATTAAATGTATTCTGTTATCCTATTTAGGATCGTAATTTTAGCATTGAGAAACGTTCTTCATTTAATCTTGTATAATAGCCTTGAATAATTTATAAATCAAAATTTGTTCAAACATATTTCAAATTTTACTAATTTTAAGTTTGTGTATTTCGTATATAAAACTTGCAGCAGATTTATTTGATTCGAAAGGATAGTAAAGATGTCTGCCCTATTCTTACCTTGCTTTTCTAAAAACAAAGGAAAATCGTCATAAACACGCCACTAAGTGGTGTGCTGCTCTATCTAGGCACAGTTTAGAAATGGGCGGGCTTAACAGCAGTAGAATTAGAGTGCTGTAGATAGCTCATAATTAATGTCCGAGAGGCGCTATATAGTTTCACTTCTGTAACTGGATAATTTTCCAAACTAGAAATTAGAATTCGTTCAGATTTTCTATCAGTCTAACTCGTAAATTATTATTGTCACCAGAAACTTCTGATTTAAATTTAAACACAAGGCCTAAAGGAGTTTCTTGATTTAGTTAAACTGTAACGCTAGCGTATGCAGCAAATTATAATTCTACATCTACATGTATTTAATTTGTACATCGCTTATTTAGGCGTAATCGGGCGTTACAGCTAACCAGCTCTCGAACTGGTGATAACAAAACACGTACCCGATATGCGCGAAGACACGAAGAAGCAATAATGGCGCCGCCTCCTACTCAATGGTACCCGGAGCGGCTGTACCGATAACGCGGACCGAAGAATATAAAAGCAGGTTTCCAAACCATTTTAACTGACTTGAGTCTTCAACTCGAGTCCATCGACACCGACCAGCCCGACTTGAGGCTCTGAACTTCCCGTCCTCTAAACCCTTTCCTGGCTTTAGATGTGACAGCGTTCTCTGTCTCCTAACGTATCCCCCTGAAGCCGACCTGTAGGTTAGATTGTGACAGCGTTCTCTGTCTCCTAGAGGACTTCGCGTTAATTTAAAACTCCACGTCCCCGACACTACCGTAAGTTGCAAGAAGATTATAACCTATTAATAACCATACCTGTAGCAATCACATTGTACGGAGGCAGCACGGACAATATAGCCTCAATAATTAAGATACCTGGAGGTTCAGCATTGTACGCCCAGCACCTTCGTCCGGACCATGGTTCAAAGGCAAATTACACTGCTCTGGCACAAACGTGTAGGCCCTTGCAGCGAGAAAACACCGGCGCTGTCAAATTCGTCGCCCGCTAAGCGAGTGAATTTCACCAGGTACAAATTTGCGGTGCCGTTACGCTGGGAGTACCGCAATTTCCGCCCCAAGGCACAACCACGAGCCACACCCGTTAATCCATCGCCCCGGAACCACAGGTATTTTATAATTTCTGTGTTCACCACAGGCAAGAATGTAAACAAACTGCGGCACCCATAGTCCACGCTCACCGCTTCGGCTACAATTTATACTGAGCAGCGACTATACTTCACCCCAGGTCCAATGCAACCGCTATCGACACCTACGTGCTAATCGGGTTGCAGACCAACTAGGAACGGAGAAGCACGTTCCCAGAACAATTGTTTAATTTATTAATATACATATCATTTGGTTCAGAATTGAATATTATTTTGTACAAATAACTAAAAATGATATACCGTTGAAATATACAGAGTGTTAATTAAGCACGTAGACAAACTTTAAGGGGCGATTCCTTGATCAATTCTAAGATAAAAAGTTTATATAAACATGGGGCCTAAATGGCTTCGTTTTCAAAATACAAGGTGTTAAAGTTTAATCAAAAAACCTGTTTTCAAAAATTTTGAAAATGGCTGGACGTATTCTAATGAAACTTGATGCAGATTAGTATTTCATAAAGTGACATGGTTCAGTCAAAATAAATTTAACTTATTACTACTAGTGGCGTGCATCGCGGCGACCTTAATACCTTATTTTAGAAAAATCTGGTACCCCACTGTTTTTTAGCCAAACGTTTTGTAGCTATTGTAAGATTGTTTGTTGTTAAATAATATTTTTTTAAAACTTCTTTAAGCTGTATTTTGAAAACAAAGCCGTTTAGATCCCATTAAAGTCCAATGAACGAAATTGTTGGTAGAGATTTTTCCGTTTTTCTCGAAAAAGGTGTATTCTATCAAAAAATAACAGACATCTTTTGTATACTTTCAGTGGGTGAAGCTAAAAAACTTGTATTGGCTAAAAAACAGTGGCGTATCAGATTTTTCTAAAATAAAGTAACTGAGGTGGCCCCGAAGAACGCTACTGGTGAGAATAAATTAAATTTATTTTGAGCAAACAATGCCACTTTATGAAATACTATCATACACCAAGTTTCATTAAAATACCTCTAGGCGTTTTCCAGATCTTTGAAAAAAAGATTTTTTTTGTTTAAACTTCAACACCCTGTATCTTGAAAACGAAGCCGTTTAGGTCCCATGTTCGTAGAAACTTTTTATCTTAGAATTGATCAAGGAATCACCCCTTAATTTTTGTCTACGTACTTAATTAACACCCTGTATATTGTGTTTTACTGACCATATACATTTGAGATTGAGTGAACCTTTCTTTGATTGAGCTACTTGAGGTAGAAATTATTAAAAGTGTTTGAGCCTTTCCGAAATTAATGGAAGTCATTAATTTCCAGAATTAATTACCAGGACTAAAGTTAAGTCGTAAGGGTGAAACACGTTACAAAACTCAAACGTTAGCTCGGAAAACTTGATGGGTTCTTAACTTCTTCGACTTCACGGTTCTTTTGTGTGCGAGTAGTAGTACAAAGTCAATAAATAGATGCGCTTCACATTAATCTAACGCACTGTTGTTGCATGTAATTACAATACAATACTGGAAGAGTTTCGAAACTCGACGAACGTATTCATGACTGGTGGGTACTTCTGCGTAGAACTAAGCTATAGTAACAGACCCTTGGTGTCTACGTCTTATTCAGTAGGTGGTTATTTGGAGATAAAGCAACCACGACGTCGTCTACGTTCTGACCAAAAAGGGCAAGGAATTCGAGGAAAGTCTATATCTACCGAGTAGATAAGGGGTTGGCGAAACACGCACGTTGTCAAAGGAGAACACAACACCCCGTTACTTTAAAACTAGGAAGAGGAGTCAACCTTCATATCCTGTATCGATTGTAAGTGGTATAACACCCTTAATCAGCGATTCTCAAAATTACGACTGTTCTTTGCGCACATTCCAGCCGTGGTCTTCCGTTCAAGTCACGAGCACTTTATGGCGCTAAAAATGCAGTCATCCACCCTTATCGCGCAATCCCCACTTAAAGTGAGACAGAGCGGACAGAATTAAATTCCACCAGAAGTGGTTGTAAAAGAATAGTTCACAATAGCCGTTTTGGAAATTGATAATATCGTAAAACTTTGTATTTCTCAATTTTAATAGCGTTAATGCATGCAAGGATAGAGTATAGGAATGCGCTTTCGCTGCTACCTTCTTTGATTTTCACTAGCTCCCCCGATTCTAAATCTAGATCTACATAAAAAATGTTTCACTCTATCATTAATCCATCGGATATGTTCCTTCAAATTAATCTGTTTGTTTATTATACACCAAGATACTTTCTCCTTAAGTTCTATTTCCGCATTGTCTATTATATCTGCAATGCTGTTTGTCTGTGTCTTTTCATCCCAGTCAACATTTTCTGAAGCGGAATTCCAACTTGTTGCCCTTCATCCACTCCTTTTTATCCAGTGTGTCACTAACAACTGAGTCTGACTTTAATTCAGTGTCTTGTGTAGCAATTTAAGCCAGATCATCGGCTTATACTACTGTTGCGACTTCTTCTTAAATGACGTTTCAAGGTAGCGGCTCCAGGATAGAACCCTGCGGAGCACCATTCGTGGTTAGTGTCTTCACTTGGTGCTTGTTTATTTATCACCCTATCCGGAAAGAATGTAGCTATAGTTATTGTCATTGCTTTAGGTTTTTCCCTTTTTTGGTAGCTCCTGCATTATTAATTTTCAAAAAGCGGTGTAGAGTATCTTTTTTTACGTCGATAAAGGACGTTTCGTTGTAGCGGCCTCGGGACCACCTCCTATACATTTAATATTTGAACATCCTGCATTTTGCGACGCAGTGTACGCAAAACTAACTTTTAGTATTGGAGATGAGGAAATAGGTCAACGAACGTAGCCTTAAATATTGCAACTTAGCAACCCACTGTCAGACGAACTCGAAAGCTGTCCGAAGGGTTGTCGGGACGCGACGGCTGATTGATAACGGTCACTGGAAAAATACAAATTTCGCCGTTGAATCTGTAAACGATTCGTTTCCGCAACTATGTCCTACTTCGCCAGCAGAAACGCAGCGTCTACCGCAAGTGTATAAATTGTCGACAATTACGTCCACTGCTAACAGCCGTAAAGCAGGCGCCGCGACGGCTGCTTCATTCCACCGCCAACTCGAATCTCCCACCCGCCCACTTGTATGCTCGCCGTTTACTATAAAACTACATTTAGACTTATATGTGGAAGTACATAATCCCCGGTTTAGCAGGCGATAGTGGAGAAGTTTCCGCATGTTCTTGGTTTTTTGCGCGCGGCGACGTTATCAATCAAACTTTATAAAAAGTTCGGCGCTCCTAATTTTTGAGGCCGCCTTTAATATGAATTTCAGATTGCTGGTTCTGGGCTTGTGTAACATTGGGTTGTTGGTTCACGTGATGGCTGTTTTACTTCTATTCAGTTGGCGCCTAGCCACGTTAATCACTTTTTTTGCATAGTGATCGTGAAGCTCGTCTTTTTTTTTTCACGAAACATTGTATTGAGGTTCTACTTTTTTTAACGCAAAAATCGTGAAAAAAATTACACTTTTTTTAAGAATTTTATTGAAATGTCAATTTGACAGTTGTCAATTCCGAAGTCCTTTTCGACTAAATTTCGACAAAGAGATCACTATGCAAAAAAACTCGTGTACAACACGTTTTGAAAGTCCTTTTTTTCATTCATTTGCTTGATTAACTCGGGCTTCGCCCTCGTTATCAAACTGCAAATTCATGAAAAAAAGTATGACCACGGAATAATACAGAATGGCCTGTCGGCTGAAAATTCAGCTAGTTTTTTCTTTGCGCATGCGCGAGTTCTGGTGGTGTGCAGTCAGCTGTTTTCCATATTTTACACGTGTACTTGTGGCTGTCAATGACCCCTTATAAGAAGGTTATGTTTTCTTGTGTAAGTGGTTTTAAAATATTAATTTAATATGAGTGCACAGAAAAGATCTTTTGGTGGCGCATGATGTACTATGCATTTCCATATAAATTGCATGGACTTTAAACGTACGGATTATTTCTGTTCAGTTTAAAATTTAGGAGCATAATTTTGAATTTACCGCCTCTGCACACCACTAGGATCATGGCGGACAATTTCAAGGTCACAAAAATTGAGTATGCTGACATCAAAAGCGCCGACACAGAGAGGCCATTCTGATTTAGGGTATTATTCTGTGGTATGACTTTCAAAACTAGTTGTACAAATTACTATTCTAGACTTCAGTCCACGAATATAATTCATCACACGTATAAATAACCAAACACTGAATTATGAATGTCATACTTACCAATCTACCGTTATTTCATCTAAATCTAATTTTTAGTGAGGTTAATTTCGATTTAACCAAAATGAATGCCAGCAACAAATCAAACATTAAAATCCACTACCACAAACGCATTTTATAAAGAAAACCTGTATAAAGCTACAAATCAAGAGCATCCCTAGAATCTGTGTCTGTCGCTGTCTCTATATACAGGGTCTCCCTAAAATAAAAATATTTGGACAAGGCTTAACAATTGGGATATATATGTATACATTGAGTTCTATTTCAGGTCAAGGTACCTTTGAGCAAGCCATGCCAACAAAATGGCCACTGCCCTATTTAATTTATAGTATTTTGGTGACGACTGTTTCTTAGGGACTCATTAATTGTTATTTTTTACTTAGTTACTCTTAATAATTAAGAGCCCCCAAATACGGGCGGCCACTGCAGTATTCTAATTTTACGTTGTTAAACGTTCAGTATGAAGTTAAGTCATTAAGCGTTTCACAACCTACAAAAACCTCTTTGATATCTATTTATACCAATTTCATATTGATATTCCAGAACCACGCAGCACTTTATTAAGGATTATGTATTTACAAATGATTACGTGTCATGCAGTCGCAGTTGGGGGTGTTATTATACGGCAATCCTCTTTGCTTGGTTAGTAATATCTCATTTCTCGCATACCTGTGCGTGCCTTTTATGTTGATTAGAGGCTATTTCCGAAGTAATCGTATTTTAGCCTAGAAGAATCGAAGTGAAATAAATCAAATGGGCGAATAACGACTACGTAAATGCTCCTTATTTATCAAATTCAAAGAACAAAACAAAGTTATTAAACACTCATTTATTGCTTGCGTGTATCTCACACGAAAGGGATCGAAAAGTGTAACTAATGCTATAAACATAGGATTTTCAATTAAGAGGTGTCCTTTTAAATTAATACAAAATATTTTTTTGTTAATAAAGTTTTCATTCAATTCAAATTATAATCACTTGATTCGCTTGAATTTCAACGGATGCGAAAGTGTTTTTAATAGCGCTGACATTTCTAACCGCGTTGTGATAAAGAAGTGATACCAAGAAACATTTTGCTAGTGTTCGAATTTATCGTTTATATGCACATTTATAATGCAATCAAACAGTGGACAGTGTACAATCAAATTACCTTCAAAGCTATTTTCAATCAACTACAACTACAATTTCCGCAAACACAACCGTGCGTGATGCAGCCACAACTAATTCCATCGCAATTACGCATACGCAGCTACTGCAATCCTTAGAGCCAATGAGTACTGTTCTTAATTCTACACAGGTACCTGTCAACCGCGTGCTAAATCGGACACTTTATAGCACTCATATTCCGGACACTCGTTATTCACCGAATCCCCAATCAACCACAATCAATTCAGATATAGATAAAACCTATGCCAATGATGACACACAATAACAAACAAGTGCAGATGAAGTAATTATTAAAATCAATGACCTTCAAGGAGTCCCACCACGAAAGAAACAAAGAGATTATCGAAACAGCCTTGAATTGCAGGTGAGAAAAGTTAAAGCAAAAAAAAATACCCCCGCAGCCCAAATTTCAGGTGATGACAATCAATACTTCTGATAAAAAAAGTGATAACGTAAACATATCAAAACAAATACACAATGAAAACGTATTAAATAAACCTCCCTTCATGCCGCATCATGTTATTAATTTAAAATTAATACTTGAACTGGTTGCGGCTGTAAAAATCGGATTATTACTATAAGAAAAGTTAAATTACAAATCAACATCTTGGACAACTATAAAAAGATAAGAACTAGACTTAACGAAACTAAAATTGCTAGGCATACATTCAGCTTAAAGGAAAAACGAACCTATAGTGATAATTAAAAACCTTTACTATACCACTGATATAAGGTGAACTAATACGAGCATTGATTGAAAAAGGACAGACGTCTAGAAATATCAATATTCGCAAAACTAGAGAAACAATAAAACTTAAAAATGTATTCTCTGTGAATCTTGCACCACATGCCAACAATAAAGATGTATTCAATATCCACTACATCTTAAATACTAAAGTCTAAAGTAATAGTGAAACGGACGCATATAAAGAAGTCGTTGAGAGAATGCAAAAGATGCCAATGACACGAGGGGGAAAACCTATATACATACTGAACAAATAAGTGCATTGTGCAAAGAAAACTATTCTGCCAGTTTTAAGGGATGTCAATTCTACAGAGAAATATTAGAACGACGTCAGCCGAATACTCAGACAACTCGTGAGATATTATAACAACCGATAGTTCAACAAAGGATACCACTAGAAACTGACCCCTCACTATTAAGGCGAATAATTATGCAGCCACCACACAGAAATCAGTACCAGTGGTTCCACCCGCATGAAATGTAGGAAATACATAGCATAAACAGTAGTATCTTATCAACCAAACTTTTACATAAACTAACCAAACCTACAGTTTATCCAAGATGCAATTTGTAACCAAAACGTAAAGACAGGTGTTGCAAAAAGTCTCTACGACAAAGCCAAAGTTATTTGCTCTAATAATAAAACCTTCAAAAAGAGAAAAAAAATTATAAATGTTTTAAACCATAATGGCTATCCAGATGCTCTTGTTCGGAACATTTTTAATACACGAAACAATAGTACACATATACAAAGAAATTAGACGAATTGGAATAGATTCAATGTTAGGACGGTATTCAAAACGATTAATACCTTGCGGCCATTTCTTACAAAAACTATACTGTTCAAGGACGAACAACATTTAAAGAATTGTATATACAGTACTCCCTGTGAATACGAGAAATATTATATCAGTGAAACATCCAAGCCTTTAGAAGTTAGAGAGAAAGACCATAAAAATCTGATTAAAACATTTCAGTTCGACAAGTCCTCGTGCAGAACATGCTTGGAATAACAACCACAAAATACAATAGCGTAATACAAAGGTCGTATCTACAAAGAACCGATGTCAACTAAACGTAAAATTAAAGAAACTGCGTATATTTCACTTGACGAAGGAAAATGCGTTTCGTCTTTCTTGATATATTAATTAGACAAATGTTGGCTGAAGATTCTTAAACTTCAGATCAAGTAGGTAGTCAACTGTCAGTGTCAAGCAATTTACTCTATGTTGGTCACATATAAGTGTCAGCAAAAAGTTAAGTTTTCCTTATTAATTTTTAGTTTAGTGTCGAAACGTTCGATATTTAATATTTTAATTTTGTATTAGTACACTTACTAACAAAATCGCGCTGCTAAGAAAACAAGTCAACAAAAATAATGGATCGATATAAAAAAGCAACATGAAATGCAAATGGCTTGACCCAACATGGCTAAGAAGTCGAAATGTTCATGAATAAAAACCAAATGGACACCTTACTCATCTTCGATGCTCATTTTACCGAAATGACACATTTTAAAAGTCCTGACTACAAGGTTTACGCCACCAAGCATTCACATGGCAATGAGCTTACTAAATATGATAGAGAATACCTACAAGCAACTATCGTGGTGATGGACCATCGGTATGATCCGTTGACTGTATCTGCAGCGTATTTTGGCCCAGATGCAGACCCAATAAAGAAGATTTAACTCAGGATGGGATTTCAAAGCAAACCATTCTCAATGCTTCTCCAGATTATGTTCTCTAAGAGGTAGAGTTTTTCTAACGGTTACTAATGGAAAACACCCAAACTCACTGTTGACAGGAAAACCCATCTTTTGGCCAACTCATATAGCAAAAATCCTAGACTGCTTAGATATCTTTATTACCAAAGGTATAGGAAAAGTAAACTTGAAACTAGAAGAAAGTTTTTACTTATGTTCAGATCTTAAACGCTTTTTTTAAGATAAATAAACATATAGCAAAGTGTTTAGAGAGCTAAAGAAAATACTCCATGACTACAGAAACGAAACTAGTGATTATTCCTCACAGAAGACAGGACAACATTGAAGGACCATTAATTCGCAAAAGAGATGGAAATTGAGCTAAAGTATCCCAACTATCAGATGATATACAAGTAGTAAACCATGAAAATATTCTTAGATTCTTAGACGCATTACCGTAAGCCAAACCTTTGATAAGGTTTGACATACTTTAAACTACAGAATTTTCTTTCCGTAGCAAACGACTTCCGTAATTGAACCGTGTCATTTTTGATGCCGAAGGACTGAACGTTTGGCCCGTTACCGTGCACTTCTATCCCTTCCCTTGCAAAAGAGTTTCGCCTCTGGCGTGGTTTACACGGTGAGTTACCGTGCTCTTTTGCTTTTCCTCCTGATAAAACCTCTTACAAACGTGGGCAAAACGTTGAGTTTTTCTACTTCAATAATGGCACGGTCCAATCCCGGAAGTCGCCTGTTACGGAATGACAATGGCCGTGAAAGCTCCTGAGATTATCTAAAGCATTTTCTGTCAGCCAATTTTCTTCTACTAAAATCGTATCTACATGAAAGATACTTCCTAGTAAGGGAGAAAGAAGAGATAACTAACCTAATGGCGATTATATCAGAAGTTTTCGAAGGGATGTTACGGTACTTTTGGAGCGTCCCCTGTACTAGTAAACTTTTGCTAGTTGAATTTTTAGCTTTGAGTATTATTAGGTGGCGTTTTGGAATTTTTGCACGCTTTAAATTAGGTTTGGTTAGCGGTACTCTAATTTTAAATTCTCTCCTATAATTATCAAGCAGTCTCGTAAACAACTCCCCGAGTAATTATCCATATTTTATAAATAAAATTTATTCTGGTTACATTTCTACAGATATTCAGGCATGGCGGCTAGGCAACCGTTATTACAATTATTTTAAACTATTCTTAATGTTGCTAACGCAAGGTTATCTCTTCTTGCAGTCACACTTTTCAGGCTGTTTTTTTGCATCTTCTGGCCCAAAATTCTTGCTATTATATGACCTGTAAGCTGGATTAAACTTTCTGCTGTCTTTCCAAGCAAAACTGTCGTGCTAGTTGGTTTTACTCTGCAGCTACGTGCTTCAAAAAGCCCCTCTGGCAGGGCTTGCCTCTTCGAATAGATTTCCTGAGGGACCTGGAGGCACGAATGCATTATTTCGTAATTGTTGTATAGTTACTTACTTGCGTCCTACCGCTATTGCGGATTTCTGGAAACCAACTTTAAGCGCGCTTCTTCTGGCTCCATTCCAGCGTTAGGTAAGATAAGGCCCGTTTCTTCTGTTTCGGGACTCATTTGGGCATTGTACGTTTTAGCCATTTACCTGTGGGGTTTGGATACTCCCTGCGAGAGGTTAAAACACTCCCCGAAGGGGCTAAGCATTCCCCGTTCGGCTGCGCTTTGCGGGAATCCAGTCCGTCGATTTGGGCTCCTGAAACTGTCGAGTTGTCAGGGAATTTCGCAACTCCTGTGGGCCACGCTCGAGAGAGAGAGTGGGCGTCTGTACTACACCTACTTACAAGCCACCCACAGCCTCCACAGCTCGCTCTGTCTTCCGTTGCGGCTGCCGGAACCCTCGCTGCTCTAGCTGTCTCCGACCTCCTGGGAGCCAACGGAAAGGTTAGGGCTCGTCATGCTTTCCTACAGGCAAGACACTAATATAGTTATTGCACAGTGCGCCTGGTACATTTTATAATTAAATAGTAGTGCCTCGTATCGTTAGTAGCTAGGGCATGTGTGATATCATTAGCACAGATTATGCGAGGATAGGTCGTGTGCCACGTTTGTTTTTGTCAATATTTGCGTTTGAGATAGTAATGTTAGGGCTGCCGCGAAACTTTGTACGGTCACCTTTTGCTACTTACTGATTTAGGTCGTTTATGCTCACCGGTTCTACGTGGGCCCCCGTTTAGCTTTGCCGTTTTGGCCTTCGAATATCCTAACCCGCTGTCCTCCGTATAACCTACAAAATTATGAATTAGACATTGTAGGGCTCCGAGCTTCGACAACGCCCTATTTGTGGGTTGCATTCTACTTACCCGGCAGTGCCTGGTGGTCGTGTTCATCGGGCTAGCGCAGTTCTGGCGTTTTGCCTTTCGCCATTTGCATTCGAATTTCTGTAACGTGAAGTCAGCCACTTCACGGCGGCTGTGGCGCGTGAACCCGCTACGGGAACTTCGTGTTCAAACTTAGAACTCGGCGAACCGAAAAATCATTTTCGCCCATATTAACCCTGTCAAGGAGGAGATCTAAGTACTTGCTAAGATTATTACTAGTTATGGATACACCGATGTCTTTCTGTTATTAGGGGCGCGTCGTTCATGTGTGGCCACGCAAACGCTCGTTGCTTCCGACCGTTAGAAATTTTTGAGCTTAATTATAACGTCACTTAGAGCTAACCTTCGGAGCTGAATCGTTAGCCAATTTAAACTTGTATTGCTCTGTCTTGACGGCCTTACTATTGAACCCGCTCGGCGACCCGTACTTAGTCGACTTTCGTCATTTTAATTGCCTCTGCGGCACCCCTTATAATTTCGCTTTTAATGTGTATGTGTTGCCCGCCGTACCGCGGCCCAACTCGATTTATACGTAGGAATAGCTACAGGTACATTCGTTTTGAAATATTCATGCCGGTCTAAGTTCTAATAATATATAGATATATTTGAGTAGTTTCACTTATTTTGTAACGTTATATATATTGTTATGATACATGAGGCAGTGTAATCAAATACAATAAAGAAATATTTAAAACGAATAAGGTTGGAAGATTGATATAATTAAATCTTGATGGGTGTTAAATTTTAAACATTATTAATAAATTTAATTGAGACAATGAGACATGAGATTTTGATATTAATTGAATATACTAATTTAATAGTTACAGAAAATTTTAATAAAATACAAGCCAAGGTAACGATTGACAAATGTGTTATAATGATAATGTGAATTATTAAGTTGTAATAATAGATAATTTAAAATATGGTAGGGTGCAGTAAGAATTGTATCCAACAAGAACAAGTTTTTGTTTAAGGGTAGTTATATAAATAAACTCGAAGAAAGATGTATAACATATTTTGAAATGTGATTTTGACTAAATAAAAATGGAAATTGGTGCATAATTTGTATAGTTGTTTGGTTTACATACAAATATAAATGCTATAAATAAATCTACGAGGTATTAAAGATGGAGAATAAATATTAATATTATAAAATACTCACAATCTGTGAAGGGATTGTTAAGTGCTGTGAATTACATTAAAGGAACTAGAGAACGACAAAATTGGATAGAATTGAATTTATTGACTAACGTGTATCATAATTACATGTTCATCTTTGACATTGGTGGTTGCATCGTAATAAATTAATTCAACTAAAACGAGATTTGTGATGGTGCTACCAGAATTGGACCACTTCAGAGGAGATTGCAGAGTACTGTTACGATTGTCACTTGGTTTGTGTTGTTAAGGTGACAATCGAAAACAAAGTTTATTTAGTTCATTATATTGGTTCATGAAGCAACACGCGTTTTATTTCAACCTCTATATTGCAATGACCCTATACCAATAATATTTGTATGTTTATAATTAATGTAATAAATAAAAAGAGTCACCACACAATATTTAATTTAGTTCTACTAGTTATTAAGATCAAACTGACTGCTTAATTTATTTCGTTGGGTACGCCAAAATTGAGAATTACTCTTATGGTAGTTTGCCCTTTACCTAATCCATTCATCTGATTTACTAATTTTGCTAGCTCAATTTTTAACAGAGACATGAAATTAAAACTCAAAAACTCAGGTCTTGGGTTCCTAAACTTTCCTAGTTAAAATTTTTACGGTACGCCTCTGAACTGTAGGCAGAATGTCTAAAATGTAGGCGTGATGTGCCGTTGTTAAACTGAAATGTCAATTCTATCAAATAAAGTTCGAGGTACCCTCAGCTCGCGTTTGAAATTGATTTATTAACAATTAAATGAACAAATTTATATGGTAAGATTTTGAATAATTGCCTTCAAGCGGCGTTTAGGCAATCTTTTGTTTTGCAGGTTGTTATTGGTGCATTCTTAAAAAGGACGCCGTATTTGCATTTGTTTCTTGGTGCCTCCAACTGACGATTTTAATTGAAAATCCTGGGAAAACACTTCGCCATCCACGGGAACTGTTATGATTTTCGTGTTCTCCAGGTCGCAATCAAGGTATGCCCAAATTTTCACGCCGATTGCGCAAGTCGAAATTTTAAAATCCACTAACCTCACTTTGTAGTCTTGTCGGGACCGCCTTTTTATGATGATTCTGGCTAAAATCTTGCTCCCCGGGCTGTTCGTGCGGCTGTCTTGTGTTCTGGCCTGATGTGTGGAGCTGCCGGAAGAAACCTGACACCCTATGCCTTCCCACGATGCTGCCGATTGATGCTGCGGGAAATCGCCTCCAACCCGTGGCTGCCGTCGTCGCCTCGGAACGCCAAAAACTCAAATACCTGGAATTTCTTGCCTCCAATTGTGCTGGTACACAAACACGTGCTGATCACTATGGTGCTATTTATTTTTTAATACGTTGATGCCTTCTATTAAAAAACTTGAATTAAAGTCAGAGCAAATTCAGATAGCTTTCACCAATTTATTCAGAACAAAAGCTATCCCCTGTCGTAATTGACAAAACACTGTCTACAGATTTGAATTGTAGGAAATCAACCAGGTACAAAAACATAACTTATAATCTAATTTTAACAAATTTTATCAGTTAATTACAAAATCTTATGTACTAAAATTATTGTCTTTTGGAATTGTTTATTTCTCAATGTTTTTTTATGCGCCACTCACTTGATTTTTACCACACTTAAATGCCCATCGTTTATCACTGCACTGACTAGTTTTTTAATCCACCAACATTGTCTAATTTCTTGCTTATTTGAATTCCATCTAATTTCTTGCTATTTCAATCTCTTCAAAACCCCAAGTCTTGTATTTTCATGTAATAAATGACTTGCCTGGCTTTTCTATGTTCTTTGCCTTATTCTTCAAGTCATTCTTGTTCTCATCTTTATTAAAATGTTCATTTGCTACCCATTCTCTAATGACTTTACTTTCTACGCTTCCATTTTTAAGCTGTGTCTAACTTGAACTTTTTGTGTCAGTTCTTAATTAATTTAGATTCGGTTTTTAGTTTGTGCAAATCTATTATATTACGATTAAAATTACATTGCTAAACCCAATACACGGAATTTGAGCTTCCATATTTCTGTGCCTATTCAATTACAATCAATTTCATTGGCGAATTATACCAGTGTTATTATGATTTGGCAATTTATGTGAATTTTCTCAGATGCTTGCATTATTACAACTCTGTGCTTTAATGATTTAATTTGCTATTTGCTTGTACTGCAATCAGAGCCGATTTGAGGGCCAAATACCACCGCAATATATGAACACATTTACGTAAGAAATAACGCCCCAAAGGCCCCATATATAGAGGTTGAAATAAAACGCGTGTTGCTTCATGAACCAATATAATGAACTAAATAAACTTTGTTTTCGATTGTCACCTTAACAACACAAACCAAGTGACAATCGTAACATTACTCCCCCCCCCCCCCCAAAAAAAGAGAAAAGGAGGGAGGGAGGCCAGGTAGGAAAACTAATATAACCCCGTATGAAAGTGACAGGATTATATTTAGCTACAAAACCTCCTGGATCTTTTCAACTATCCTTAAAAACTAGTAACAATAAATAAAGGTAACAATAAACAATAACACACACTACACACGTCCCTGGAGATATTCTGTTGGGCGTCGAACTCCATCTACTTCGCAGATGTAAGCTGGAAGAAATGAAAAAAAGGAAGCGTGTATAAAAATAATATTGACGTAACAATAAAAATAGAATAAAACAAAAATAAAATATACGAAAGCATGCAAGCATATGTTAATCTAGAAAGTAGGCAGGTTTCAGTCTGTCATAGCTGACTGTTCCGCTGATACCTTCCAGCGACATTTATTTTTCAGAACGGTGTGCAATTTTGGAAGGGCCTAGATAATTGGGTTTGATGCCCCTAGTATGCGTGCTGTTTCTGAGATACACGTGTGTGCATGTTTCCAGATCTTTATTAATGTGAGTACTGGTAGAGGGGTAGTTTTTTGTGAAGAAATATTTATGCTTTCCAATTGATTGTTTTAGATTGATTACAAATGATGACATTATTGTATCTGATGGTTGAGTGAAGTGATTCTCATCGAAGAAATCATTTGGTAATCGAAGAATTGTACCGTATAACATTTCTGCTGGGGATGCTTGCAGGTTTTCTTTGATGCTGGAGCGTAAAGAAAGTAAAATCCACGGAATGTTATCTGGCCAGGCATTAATGCCTGTTGCGGTGATTGCATTTTTTAAGGTACGATTGAATCGTTCAACGATTCCCTGGCTGATTGGATGGTAGCCTATGTGCTTGAACGGATGTTTCTAATTCCTAAAACGAACATGAAATCTAACCATGATTTCGAAAGGAAAACGGGAGCATTATCATTAGTTAGAAATTTTGGTATGCCAAAACGGGCAATCCAAACTTGTGTTATTGCTAAAATAATTTCATCCGCAGTTGCGTATTTTAACGGAATCGCTTCAGGCCAGCGAGTAAAACGGTCAATCATAGTTAAAATGTATTTGTATTGTTGCGATTGGGGAAGGTGAATTAGATCGATGTGTACGTGTTGGAAGCGGAAATCCGGTTCACCAAATGGATAGAGTGGGGGTTTTGAAGTTTTGGTTACTTTAACTGCTTGACAGGAAGGACATGTATCCACCCACGTTTTCACATCCTTGTGCATGGATGGCCAGATATAACGTTTAGTTATTAATTTCCTAGATGCGCGAACTCCGGGATGAGATAACGAGTGGATTGAGTCGAATATTTGACGGCGGAAAGATCGTGGAACGAACGGTCTTTGTGTGCCCGTAGAAGTTTCAACCCAAATAGGAGTTCCTTTTAACGAATTTGTTTTGGCAAAAGATAAATTTGGGTTTGACAATAAGGCTTCTAAATCAGGATCGTCTTGTTGAGCTGTTGCTAAATCATCGAAATCTATCGTATTTTGAAGACCAACGAAAGAAACCCTGGTTAGAGCGTCTGCTGGTACGTTATCTGTACCTTTGACGTGTTGTATGATTGAACAGAATTGGGAAATGTATTGTAACATTCTTAATTCTCGAGGTGAGTGGTCACCTGTTGATTTAGTAATTGCGAAAGTGAGAGGTTTGTGATCAGTAAAGATAGTATATTGTTTACCATCAGTATAATATCGAAATTTTTTACCTGCGAAATATATAGCTAGCAGTTCTCGTGAGAATACGCTATATTTTTGTTCTGCGAAGGTTAATTTTCGCGAGCAACAAGCGTCCTTCCTGTCACTTTCATACGGGGTTATATTAGTTTTCCTACCTGCCTCCCTCCCTCCTTTTCTCTTTTTTGGGGGGGAGTAATGTTACGATTGTCACTTGGTTTGTGTTGTTAAGGTGACAATCGAAAACAAAGTTTATTTAGTTCATTATATTGGTTCATGAAGCAACACGCGTTTTATTTCAACCTCTATATATGAACACATTTACGTAAGAAATAACGCCCCAAAGGCCCCATTCTTACAGTACCGAAGGATATCTAAGAAAGAAACAAGATAAGAGCTGTTGCAGTTATAAACCTGAAACTTACCAGGTTTGGTTGGAGTTGAAGCTGACGTTTGATAGAGGGATTGCAGCCAGAATCAGCATTGTATTGGAGTTGGTTGATAGGTGTAGGCTGTAGGTGTCAAACGAGGACAATATTGGGATATTTTGGAAGCAGGAGGCACTGGTGTATGGAATTGTGCGAGTTAAGCTGAATAAGTGACAAGGTTTGTTAGTAATTAATATTAAAACAATTTGAATAAACATCAATCAGTGAAATACAATAATACAAAGCAATATTTAATTTAATGAATTGATTAATGTAAAAATTCAATTGTCAATACCTGGCTTGATGAGTTTTGAAAATCGGTTTGACAGCAAATGTTATTAACTGTAATATTAAAATTCAATTAATAGAGATCTTGATTTGGCGAACTACCTGAGATAAGAGAACTTGATTTTATAAAGGAATTATTATTTAATTAGAAAGGGCATTGCATTAATAAAAGGCTAGCTTTATATAGCCATATACATAATAATATATATGAACTTATATTTATGCTTGCCTGAACGTACCCGTATTTATACTTATACCTGTGCCTAGATTTATTTATGCATGTTTGTGATATTGCACTTTATATATATATATTGAACTATAGTACCTACCCACCTACCTGTTTGATAATAAAGCTGTGATATTTTCATTGGTCGTTGATTTCTTTACTTTTGATCTGCTGGACTTATCTCCGACCTTGTGAACAGTCCGGCACAAGGATTAGATCTGAGTCGAGGACCTGGCGCCCTCTCCTTATTTTTTGTGTGTATTCGCTTTCAGAATAGCTGGAACCCTACGACCCTCTCGGCGAGCTAGCCCAATTAGGCCGATAGTTACCAGTCGGCAAAATAACAAATATAACTTTCGCCACCAGGTAAGGCCGACCAATTATCTTCCCTTACAGGGGATATTGCGGGATTGCTAATATGCCTTATTTGCACAACTGACTTTCCTACTAATCAAGATGCAGAGACAACCACCTTTGCTGATGACACTGTCATCGTGGCTAAAGATAAAGTTTCCCGGAAGCTTCAAAATAATTTAAACGAAATACAAAACTGATTTAAACAATTACGCATTAAATTAAATGAGGAAAAATATTCACGTCACTTTTACCAGACCCAGAGGCGTGTGTTTGTCAGTCACTCTAAAAACAACTGCAACAATATCTTCGGAAAGTGCTAAATACCTGAGCATTCATCTTGAAATGGGACTTACGTGAAGAACTCATATCTGGAAAAACGACTGCAGCTAAACCTCAAACTTAGAAATTGGTTGGTAGGTAGGATCTTCCAACTAACTTTCAATAACAGATTATTAATATACAAAACTGTTTTCAAGTCGATTCGACTTTACAGAATCCAGATATGAGAAACAGCTTCATCATCGGATATAGCAATACTCGAAAGATGTCAGTCAAAGATGTTACGTACCATTACCAATACACTACAATACATTACCAACGCTGACATAAGTGCCGACTTTAAAATATGTTCAGTGAAAAGTAAAATAAGGGGCATACGTGGCATACGAGGATTTTAAGACATCTAAAGGTGTTGTGATTCATAACATCCGTAGTTTGTTCAATAGTTTATCCGTTGCGGTATTGGTAATGGTTGCCGTGTGCGCTAAGGGAATGTTACCGTACAGATATAGTTGTTTCAGTATGGTAATCGGTTCCATGTACGGTAAAGGAATATTACCGTACACATATTTTGAAACACATGACGCTAGGAGCATATTGAAAACTAGGTTTTTTAATTAGAACAATATGAGTGTCATTAAACAGTTGAAAACTACAATAAAAGAGCTTTTCAACGATGTACCATATTCGCTATTTCGTTTAAAAGTAGCTATTAAATGTCAAAAATACGTAAAGCAATTTAAGAAAACTATAATTTCATTTTAAAGAAACATGGTTTTCAATTATTTTTGTACGTTTGGTGCGGTAATTCGATAAGGAGAAACTTTTAGAGCCAAGTGGAATTTGTTTTGCATTTCTTACTACTTAATGGTAAGTGAGTTTTCGTAAGTCAGGTACCTACATATTTTTAATTTTTTTTTACAAAATAATGAGTTTCAAAATTTTAGTTTAAACATGCTATCATCATAAAGCACTTTTAGCGCTGATTTCAAATATCTAAAAATATAAGGAGTCTTTCATTTAAAAAATCAAAGTTGTGTATCACTACGTAAAAATATGAGGCCATGGTTTAAATTGGTTTGCGACAATTTGTAGGCTCTTTACTGATATTAAAAATTAAAGTGTTTTTCGATATCTCTATTATTAACGAAGTTAGGGGCTGTCTAGCGATCTACAAACACGCTGTATGTATAACAGAAAAGCACCGAAAAAATATTATTTAGATTATTTTAGGTACATTGATTAATATTTCCAACAACCAATGTGTCCCAAGTACCCAAAATAATGTTTTGTGTATACTTATTGCTTTGATACAATTAAACTAACTAACGTCTACGTTATACCCCAGACCTGCATATTTGTCCGATCAAAAATTCTAAACAGCATTTTTTTTATTTTCCTTATTCGATAACTTTCGTGACAGTGCAACAATTATCGCAATTTTCAAATCGTAAAAAGGCGCCAAGGTAGCACCTCCCGCTTATGTTTCAGCACACCAATCAGGCTGCAGCATATGGTCCCATGCTCCTAGCGTCCTGTGTTTCAAAATATGCGGGAGGCCTACTTTTGTATATGTAAACAACGGCTTAATATCCTATAACTAGTAAATTAACTCATATTGACAATGTAACAGTGACATCACCGGTCACCCTTCTTGTTGCTATTTTATGTGGAAAATTTCCCTCTGAAAGGCAGATTGCAAATAGATATTCGTCTGACAATTATAAAAATTGTACCTACAAACCCTATGTAAATGGAAAATCGCCGCTTAAGTTTCTGTGACAAATGGTCATCCTTTTGAAGAAGTTTTGCATCACGTTTTTCATAATTGCGGCTTTATTCCGACAACTGGAACATTGTCTTTGAGGGCTTGGATTGTTTGTGGATTATTGGCGTAGACTTTGTGCTTTAGTTAGCACCAGTTGAAAAAGTTAAGCCGTGTCAGATTACATGATCTAGGCGGCCAAGGATCAATCATTGATGTCTCTGTTTTGCGAAATGTATCGTTTCCTTTTTTTAAATCACATAGTGTTTACTTGCCAGCTGTCAATAAACTGTAGGTCTATGTTTGACAGTTAAAAAAATGCCACGAAATTTAAAATAGAATCTCGCCGTGCGTTTTTAAACTAAGTTTAACTAATACGAGGTAAGATACATTCTGTGAATTGCACGTAGATAAGAAATTTGAGATTTTTTTAAACTAAGTAGACTGCAAGGTAGGTATCCAAAATCTATTCTAAGTAATGCATTAATCACATTGCCGGAAAGTTCCCAACTATTAAAGTAGGAAAAAATAAATTAAAATCTCCACTTATGATTGCCATGGATTACAAACCTAGTTCTTGAGAAAATATAGGTAGGCAAAGAAAAGAAAAAAAATTTTTTTGTTCTCGAGAACTACTATAAGTTCTAAAAACATTTAATTTTCAAACTCATAAAAGCGACAGCTTATGTGACTTGACTGACAAGGCAGATGCGTTATTTTTGCTCCGGCGGAGTAACAGTAATTTAAAACTTGATTGGCTTTATTTTTTACATTTGCTTTCTTGATTGTCGAGAACTAACGTAGACGTCAATTCTCGGTAATCGTAATTTTTGAAATAGATATTTATTTATATTAGTTCGGGCGTTTGCAAATAAAATATCATATGCTATTCGGAGTAAAAGTGACTTTGTGTGTCTCGCCCGGACTTGTCTGACTCACTTATTCTCGTTAGTCACACGCGTCCGGTCTCACCACATAAAGTATCACTTTTACTCCTAATAACATAATATACTATTAGGTATTCTCTATTAGTCTCCTGAAAAATCGACACATTTGGCCTACCGATGTTTCTATTTCATAATCCTTTCCTTGTAGAAGTCCTCACTTGGAAGTATCTCACTTTTTAAGCTATTATCGTCACTAAACTGATTTTCGCGAAGGTAAACGTTGATTTTAATGTGGGTGCAACGCTGTTGTGCAACAATCTATTGTCGTGCTGTACGGGCTTTCTTTTCCGTAGTCACACAAGGGGTTTGGTCTTTATTTGAACCCGTTGCTACGTGTCGAAAGCGTAATTAACTTGACTATTCAACACTATAACATATAAGCCAATCACATTGCAAACATTTGCTTTTTTCAACCAATAACAGCAGTATATCACTAAATATTGGGCACCATGCAAAATATTCACAAAACAATGTACGTACTCAAAAAATAAATAGCCTTGTTGCGAAGTATCGCTTAGCAACGATGTTTTGTCCTTAGTGATATCGCTAGGTTACGTAACACTAAACCCCAACAAACTGTGTGGCTTGTTTTAAAAATTTTAAAATGCTGTGTTTTGGAAGTATTCCGCTGAATTTAATTGAGAATGAATAATTATATTAATCGTTTGATTATTTTTCAATAAAGTTAATCGTTATGTATTAATATTGTTAAATAGTCGTCCCAAATACCACTCGAAGTGGATATATTTTTTTAAAATATTTTGCCATTTCCATAGAAATTATTGCAAATTTCACTCAACAAAATCACATTTAAATGTCTCTCGCCTTCGGCTCGTGACATTTTTGATGTGATTTTGTATCGTGAAATTTAAACGCAATAATTTACATGGAAACGACAAAATATTTGTCAAAAATATATCCACTGTTTGTGGTATTACCCTTGCGTATTATTTGAAGGCAAATACACGGCGGTGTAAAAGCTCCTTTATTGGAACACGGTCGCTGTGTAAACGCAGTATTAGCGTTTGGAAGCGAATCTGTTTTACCGGCGGTCGAAACAGCTGGGGGATAACAACAACTTAATAAGTGATGGTTAATGATGTTTCGTACTACAAAGTAAACTGTAGCTGTGTCTAATAGAAAACTGCGCCTTTTATTAGTTTTACATTTATTTGTGTAAATTTAGTATACGTATTAATTATTGCTTTCATTACTTTAATTTGGGGTGCCCCTTTTTGGTAGTAGGGACCGTATGATAATTATTTATAATATTCCTATACTGGTTATTATATGAGGTTTTGATTAATAGATCGAATGCACAGACTCACATCTTTCTTGAGTTCGTTACTGTTAGGTACCTTCTATATTTCAGATGCTGTGTTAGTAAATGCTGCGATTTGATCTGAGTTTATAAGTTCTTGACCTATCTGAGTATATATGTTATAATTGGAAAAACTTGCTGGTGCTCGTATTAATCGGAAATTGCGTCATTTAAAGAATCTCACGCCGTCTCCTCTGTGCTGTGCTAGCTGGCGAGCCCTCAAATATACTCTCGTAGCGTTACAATATTTGAATTATAATTAGGGAAACTAAACTGAACAACTAAGAACGCTAATACCGTAATTTTGTCGATTGCTAAGAAAGTCAATAAGCAAGATGCCGTGAAAATCTCAGATAACCGGGAGCATTGCTTTGTCTTCCGCGATTTCGTTTTGAACATTTTTGTCGAAAAAAAGTGTCAGATTCTACATCGGCTCGGATCGAAAGCTCGCGAGAGATGTTTATTTGATCCTGTTTTTGCAAACGTGTCAACATTTGAGGCACCCATCGGACTGAGACTTCATTCATATGGAAAATGTCGTGTAATATAGATATAACTGATTTCGCGCCAATCGTTACAGCCGGGGCTACCGTTTTAATGATATCGTCCATCACTAAGTGCCCCACTTTGGCTGGAATTTCTAAATTTTGTGCCGGTGAACGTCTTCGTCTCCTTGCATGGCCTTTGAGACTGTCTCCGTTAGGCTGGAACTCGTTTACTCATCGACGAACGATCGGTTCTAATGTGGAAGCATAGGTACTGGTAACCTGTTTTGATTTTTTTAACTTTTTTAGCCAAATGAACACCCTCCCTACTCAAGAATGTAATCAGTGCCCGGAGGTTAACTTTATCCTTTTTCAGAAACTATCACAACACAGTGTACTAAAAGCTAGTTTTCTATGAAGCGGGATGAAACTTTCC
The DNA here is from genome assembly GCA_940337035.1 of Agriotes lineatus. Taxonomy (NCBI): domain Eukaryota; kingdom Metazoa; phylum Arthropoda; class Insecta; order Coleoptera; family Elateridae; genus Agriotes; species Agriotes lineatus. The sequence goes on from OW679195.1 coordinate 5,363,843, forward strand.
AAACTGACATGAGACAAATCTGCTAGTTATTAGTTCATATTTTCTACATACATCTTTCAGCTCTCATTCCACTTGCTTTTACGTTTCTACATTCGTTTCGAAAACTCTTGTTTCTTTAAGATTGATTTAAAGACTACTTGATCGTTTGGTTAATGGCTCCATTTAATTTTCAGGTTTTGAAATCATAGGAATTTTACCTTTTATTATTATAGTTTTGTTTTATCACAATTAATTGTTTTTGTCCTACGAATATTAGTTCTGTTACCTGTATTCTATTCACTTTGTAATTTCTTGTTGCGTGAGCTCTCATTTCATTTCCAAATACACTTACTACCATTTTGTTATTACTGCAACAGACGCGGGTTCACATGTATGTCGTTCCACAGCATTCGAACACTGGAAATGCTGGAAAACGACAGCATTTTCCTTAAACGACTCGTATCGTCGCATAATATCATTCCACTTAGGTGTTATTTTGATACCAAACTCATGTCAAAACTTTCTCTGGACGCACGTAACACTTTGAAATTGTTCATACTACAAAACGCAGTGCACACACAGCTGGATTGTCGGTACCTTTTTCTCGATATTAGGCGGCATTGGCTCAGCTAACTAGAATGTATAAACTATAAAGCTCCTGGCTTTTGTGCATATAGTGATAATGACATTATCTCTGAATACCTCTAAAATCCGCAGTTACATACATTTTAAATGACCCCAATCAAATGGATTACTCTGTATTATAATTCAACAAAGGCAGGAGCATATAGTTGTGATAGGTACTCGTTATTATATCGCGTGGCTTGTGGTAGGACGCCCAGTGTCAGAATTTCGAAACGACTTTCACTGTAATGACAACGGTCATGGACAGCTTAACGTGTTTATATCCAGCTAATTTTGCTTAAGTGTCAAACCAGTTTAACCTGAACCCATTTTATTTGCCCATGCCGACCTTGACATTTTTGTTGGACCTACAAAACTGTACTATATGTATCGATCATGCGCAACTGTAGCATCCAAGTATACTCGCTGGACGCTGGACTACAAACTAACAACTCCAAAGCAAATTTCTAAAGAATGCATAATGTGGAAAATGCTAACCTAACCTAACGCATTCTATTAATTTAGGGAATACCTATGCAAAACATCCCCAGTGGAACTAAATGTGCAAAGCGTAGTGGCTAAAAGTTGCCTGCCGTAGTATTTCCGCAAAATTAGACAACTATTTGGTCGGAATAACTTAATTTGGCTGAGCCAATTTAATTTATAAAATTGCTAATCCGCTTAGCATACCCCGCCCAACACTTACGAAGCCGAGTGCGGCAGTACACATAAACCAGGCCTTTTCCACATATTTGGCCATAAACTCCGCTAAGTTTTTACGCCCATATTGTGTGTCAGTAAGCCACTTAATTATCCATCATTTACGAGCCACTTAAGCGGCCACTTTTATATCGTTTACGTGGTACTTGTCCGGCAATATTTGTCAAGGGATTTATTTGGCTCTTTAAGCCGACCGCCCCCGCCTCAGTTTACATATTTTATAATTAAAAATGGTGAAAAAAATGCTGCAGTTGCCGGCTGCACGCGTGCGAGCAACAGTCATTACTCTTGCATGATTAGCCGCAACGTGCGCAAGAAATTTCATAAAACGCGTTCAGCTCCTCATTTCTCATATTTAATCAAATCATGGTCCGCAAACGGGTGCTGTTGACTAGAAGCGGAAACGCGACTGTATAGCGGTTTAGCACATCATGCATCCCGACAGGGTAATTTGTGGTAATAGCAATTTCATGTGCGACTGGCCATGTGTGTATTCGATTCGCATATTTAATTACGAGCCATAATTGACAGTTGCCGTTATTTGCGGAGGCGGCGTGCTTGCAATCGCCGATCCTGGCTAGTTTTATTCGCCCCGGCTGCTCCTCGAAAAGGGAAAGGGATCGCGCCCAAACCATTAAGCCGTTGTTTACAGATTTCCCATTGAGAATGGAAAAGCGGACCTAGATTCAAAACAAATTTAGGCGCAACCCCTTCCCTAAGTGATTTCATCCTAAACATCGAGATGGAGATTAGATGGAACTGGCGCAACCGGAACTAAACAAAAACACGTGTAATGCGCCCTTCCGGCATCGTAAATAAATACGACGCTTCAGATCGTAGTACAATAAAAGCTTGCCCTTGCATACGAAAACTGTTAGTTTTGCTTTGAAATCGAAAGGCCAAGAGCATTTAAAAAACTGCCACGCTTAAATGAAAATTGTAATAACGTCCAACGTTGGATATTTAATAGTGCTGTCACCCATAACCCTAAAATCGGTTGTAACACCTTTAGCTCTCAAGGGTTTATTTGTTTAGTACTGCCAGCCAGTTACTCGTTGGATTGAACTAGAGGTCCTATATAATAGTTAGATAGAGTTGAGGAAAGATGAACTATGCTCTTACCGTATACATATTTTTCGTCTTTTACACAATAAGTATTAGCAAGCTACAATGCTACATCCTACACAGCCTACACTACACAATACGCAACACATGCACATCTCATACACGCCTGGACCAAATATTTTTTTGTTCGTGCACAAAACTAACTGTTATCCGACTACTTATAGAAAATCATAAATTATACTAGTATTGCTCCAGGAATGCTTTATTATCATTTGCTTAACATGCAACTTAATAAGGCATTATCTTATCTTTTGCGTGGTGTAGATTTAATATTCTATGCAGGTTAGTCATCTAGTAGTTGAATTATCAGAAAGTAATTCAATTACCGCTAGTAATTTCAATTGCCACAAGTAATTCAAATAACATTTGGGCAAATGAAAACGAAATCAAGCTTGGCTTTGAAATATTTGTTGTATGAATAACATGTTGGTGCCACTGTAAGTCTATGCCAAATTTGAGGTTAGCAGGTTAGGTTTTGCGTCAGTTTTGACACAGACTGACGCAAAACCTAACCTGCTAACCTCGAATTTGACATAGACTTACAATGCCACCAACATATTATTCATACAACAAATGTTTCAAAGCCAAGATTGATTTCGTTTTCGTTTGCTCACATGCTACTTGCAAAGTAATTTACTTACTCAAAAGTAATGGAATGGTTGAATGTGGTAATTAATTACTTTCAAAAAGCTGTTGTCAAGTACTTTTAACAAAAATGGTAATTACCAATTACAATTACTGTACTTTGAAAAATAAACAAAGTAGGTACAACATTGAATTTTAGTTGTATTTAGCTACCCACACGCACTTTTTTCTCAATGGTTCTCATCATAGTGGATTTCACATACTCTGGCTCTACTTGTGGGTGTGCAGTTTATTCTGCTAATATTTTTGAGCCATGCTGTGCCTTGCTTCTCGCTTTTTAGGAACTTGTTTTACAAGATATAAAAGCCTTGTTTAGATTTTCTTTTCCAGCCAAAAATGCAACAGTCCGTCATTTCAAAAACTACACAGGTAAAAATTAAATACATACGTACAGATTAAATACATACATACACATTAATACATCCATTAATGTTATGCCTACAGGCTATGGTTTCTATAGTACATAGGACTTAAATCTGGTGCAATTTCAGACAAAAGTGGATCACAACCAATCACAATCGATTCCTTTGTTGGCTCAACGCTTATCAAAGATTAATATGTAGAAACTCTAGATTCAACCAACTTTGGTAAGTCATCATAAAATTACTACATTTTATTTAATTTGATTTAGGTAAAGGCTGAATTAACTCTATTAAATATGTGCTTATAATAAGTGACTGTATATGACCTCGCAACTAAGTAACACGAATAAATTTAAGCTTAATAGTTCGATGGTAAGCAATACAAATGGCTACAGTTTATAGTTACAGGTACATAGGTCTCAACTATACTCACAACCACTGCCTTATGGGTTCCAGCATATATAAAAAAATCAAACATACAGAAAAAAAATTCAAATTACACAGTGGAAAGAAATGAATGGCGTGATTACTCAGAGTTGTAAATTGTGATTTTAACAAGTACAGTACTCGTAGTACTCCGCTTATCCATGTACGTTGCTATAGGTGAAATAAGAAAGCCTTTCTCGATTTTTTGATTGATTTATGGAAGTATCTTATTTGGATATTTTATAATTGGACATTTAATACTTGCTGGTTTTATTTTATTTGATTGAATGGGTGTGTTGCGTATTAGATTTAGGAGCTCTGTGTATATTTATAGAAGCTCGTGTTATTTTTATTTGAGTGATTGGTGAAGCTACCGCGCTATTCAGATATCAGGATGAATGATCTTTTAGAGTTTTTCATTGAATGATTCCGATTTTCATTAATGGAACCTCGTGGATATGCTGGCCAGATGTGTTTGAGTTTTTTCTTCACTGAATATTAGCGTCCTGGTGGTTTAATGTGCTTGATTTTTTTAATTGAATGTATGCCTAAACGGTTTAGTGTGGTTGAGATTTTCCTTGTGTCTTTTTCCTATTTTGGTGCTAACTCTGATATGAGTGTGATAGTGATGTGCTTGGAGGAGTTTGCTCTTTCTGGATTTATAAGTTTCCTTCTAGAATGATAGGCGTGTTTTAGTTAGTCGCTTCTTGTCCTTTCCTTTTTAGAGTGTTGATTGTGATGTGAGTTCGATGTTTGTGTGTCTGAGGGATTCGCTCTCCGGTGGTTTTTTTAATCCTTGATGATTTTTAGGTTCCTAAGGCCATCTTCCTAGTTTGGGTTATCGTAAAGTTCTTCGATTGGCTCTTTCATCTTCTTCTGGTTTGTTGATAAGATAACGTGGTTTCGTGTTGGTGTGTTTGGGAGATTTTGCTTATGCAGATATCACGTCTCTCAAACCATCTTCCTAGTTTTGGTTATGGTAGTTATTATTTCTTGGATTTTCCATTTCATTTTCCTTATTTTCTGATGAGGTCCGAGTACGCTCGTTGGGTAAGATAGGTTTTTGATTCTGATTTCTGAATCGTCGATTAGCTCTTTAGGTATCGAGATTAGGTTTATGGTGGTTCTTTGGGTGGCTACTTTGGTGTCCCCGAATTGTGTGGTATCTATTTTCCTGGGAGCGATTCTCGTTCCCCGTTGTCGTACCGATTTCAGACATGTTTGGGAGAACGGTTTGGTTGTGTCATGTCGGCTTCATACCTTTGAATTGTGTACTTACCCTCAGAGATTGGTGAATTGTTATTTGGACCTGATGAAGCTCCGTTGGTATGCGGATTTTTGGTTTTTGGGCACTTTTATGGGACGATTTCCCGGGTCTTTGTTACAAGTTATTTATCATTGGATTGCTAGCTTTTTTGGTCAATTGGAACTTAATTCTTTTCTCAATACATTGTCCCTTCTTTCGACTAATGTAGTCGGTTCTTTTGGTGTTACTTCTTCCTCTTTCGATCTTCTGATGGTTTCTGGGTGTGGTGATAAGATTTGTTTATTCAGTTTTTCTTGTGCTCGTTTTATTGTATGGAGCTCCAACAGTACATTGATGTGTAATTCTTTTTGTGTCGGTCAGCCTTAAACTGGATCGTTAGTATGATTGTGGTTTTGTGTGAACTTGGTTATGGAATATTCCATCCTTTCTATTGATTGGTTTTATATTTTATGCAGGGAGGTTGGTTGGGCATTGGAGGGAGGTCCCTGTTGGGAAACATTAATATCTTGTTATTCCCCTTTGTTGCATTTAGGGAGGTTGGTTTGGAATTGAAGGGAAATGCCACTAGCAGGGAGCGTTTTTATCGTGCTTTCCCTCTTGTGAGTTAAAGGATGACTAGTTGCGAGTAAAATGACGAAGGTAACTGCTAAAGAAGTGCATCCTCTTATTATTTTTTTGCGTATTAACGCTAGGTTGAAGTATATCTCTTTGGGATATGCATTGTGTATTTATTTTACACTGTTTCATTTAAGGACTAGTCCTTAATTTTTCGCCTTCTTTCTTCTTAATACGTTATCTACCTCTTTCTTCTTTAATGTAGTGTATATTGACTGTTATTTGAATGAGTTATTGAGTAGTTGGGTGAATGATGATTTTTTTTTTATTTTACTTTTCTTTGAAATAGTGTATATGAGTTCTGTGGTAGTGAATGGATTTTTGTTATTGGGATGAACTCTTAAGCCATTCAGGCTTCTGCACATCACTTCTCTGGTTTCTATAGCCGTATTTTGCTGGGGTTGCTTTTTCCCCATGTTTGTCAAAAGAAAAATCCTGGGCGATATTTTGTTAGGTTTTCTATTTCGGTCTGATAGTACCTTAAGCTGTGTGGAGGTTTGCTTCCTCCTCAGGGGTAGTGAAACTTGTCACGGGAGGAGCGTTTCTGGTTTTGGGGTTTCTCGGCGATGAGTCGTTACAAGGTTGCTCACCGGCGCAGCATTTCCATCTATCAGCGATGAGTGGTCTCGATCCCTGTCGTTGGGTTGCTCTGGCTCTGGATTCCTTCTGGACTACCTTTGTCTTCACAGGGTAGTTTCTCTTATGTGGTATGGGTTCTAGGATGTTACAAGTTGAATGGTACTGACTTATTATCACAGACGGTTACAATATACTTTGGTGTATCCCCACTGGATACAATTCCCTTTTACCTTGATTTAATAAACTATTGAAAAGAGAAGGTGTTTTATGTTGGTGGCACTGTAAGTTTGGACACAGACTGACGCAAAACATTAATATTATAGTTATTACCAACGAATGCTGAATTTTCTGACAAACGTGACGTGTGTCACATAATTTCATCAGGCCGTGGTTATTACCATAAATAATGCACGATAACACCTGGGTAAGAGGTACATAGTTCTCTCCTCCGAAGATACTGGGCAGATTAAATTGTATGATAGCTTAAAATGTTAATAACTAAAATATTATATTCAAATACCATATCAATATATATCATTCTTCTGTATGAAATTACAATAAAACGGCTTTTATTGTACTCTATTTGAGAATGACGACTCCGCATCGAACATACAATCTACAATTAATTGGATACCTCCTTTGGAGTGCGGTAGCATATTTACCCCAACAATTACTGTTGACAAAGAGATCTGCAATTTTATTTCACAGCCTTTCATCCATATGAAACCTGTCGCTGCAGCTGGTTAATGCATCAGATAGCAAAGCATTCCGGGGTTCGTTTAAATAAGGGCTGCTGCTGATAGTTCCCACAATGATATCTACGTGGAAATATCGGAAAAGCACTCTACCCCCAAATACCACGGAAGGAATTTACAGCTATCGTTATGTTAATAAAGCAAATAATTTTCATATTTATGGGCAGCGCTTTACGATTTATTTTCCGAGACCAGAGCGGCTATTCGCCTGAAAATAGTGACAGATTCCCATTCCACCGCGAATTCGACCTGCTGCCAGAAACCCCGAGTTTCGATACTAAACGGCAAATAAACGCGCCCCAAAAAAGCTAAAAAGTGGCCGAGGCGCCGGTTCGACGCGGTTCATAAAACGAGCCGGAGGTGTGAAACCTCCACCATTCTTAAATATTAAACTCTAGTTCAAAGTCCCATTACGCGCCCCGGCCCGAATAATTTAGATTTAGTTGGTAATTTTCTTTCTGTTTGGTTGCGCATAGTGACTTCTTAATAGAGAGGAAGCGGAATTCACTCAGAAGGGCACTAAATTTAATGCAATAATTAACTACCTTCGCGCTGAATTTATTAATATGACTAAGAGGGCTGCTCGGCGAGGCCAACTGGAAATGTTCGAGTGTGCTTTTATTTGACTCTGGGACATATTTATATCCCAGCCGGGTCAATTGGAGAATGCTTTAAGGCTGCGGCGTCGGTTACGACGTGGGGGTTAGTCGGGGAATAGTCCTGTTATCTGGATAACCTCGAACAGTTACTGGATGCTTCATGAACTTGATCTGTTGGTTACGCTTCTAATTTTTTTAAATTTCGTATTTGAGGGTAGCCGGCGGAAAGTTTAGCGAGTCTACTTCTTCTTGATGGACTAATACCTGGCTAACACAATCCTGTAACTTCTCATTTCAATCGCAAGTTATTGGTATTTCTCTATAATGTTGAAACCTACCATAGACTTTCATTGAATTTAAGCCTAAAACTTTTAAAAATTAAACGTACAGATTGTTAGCAACATCATAAACTAGCCACCGTACATTTTAGATCACACTTAATTGGAAACTTCAACAGGAAGTAGAATATGTGTAGTCTCCATATAGGCTAATAGTATTGGTATACGCTAAAGGATCAATCGTTCTTGACATTGACAGAGTGTTTTTAAATAAACTTATAATTATGTTTATTACCAAGTGCCGGTTTAGATATTCTTTGCTAGCTCACTTAGCTCGCCTAGCTTACACGAATTTATAGTTTCAAATATTACATTGGGGCTCATACATTACTGTGCGACATCATCCCAATAATACAGTTTGATGCTCGCAGCGTGTTTTCTTCTTCCAATAGTGCACATTCCAGTGCTCAAAGAGCCTAATCCAATTTCAAATCAGAGACAACATTGATTACCGACAGACAGAAAATCCCCACCGGCGACGCTAAGCAGGAGACGTGTCGATGTCGAATGCAAGGCGGAAAATTCGCACGTGGACCTCGGGGGCGCTGCTGGCGCGAAGACACGAAAGCAGCCGCTGCAACTTAACTGCTCAACCTGTCTCTGCGGTACAATTCAATAAAGTCGAATGAAAACCCTCTTGACACAACAACATCGGCTCGTATTGGGAATTCCTCGCTGTCTTTCCATTCCCGAAATGAAAAGCGCCAGTTGCTCCCGGAGCTGGTATTAAAAACTATAACAACTTGTTGGACTCGGAAACAGTGATCACAAGTTATAAAAGAGCGCTGCTGCCCGTCTTTGCAATGGCGGATCTCCGTGTCTGATGTCAGCGCTTTGATGTTCGTTTGAATTGGACGGTGCGCCAGCTGTTATTAAAATCAGAAGTGGGGTACTGACCGGTATTCTAGTCTGAATATCAGCACTGACAATTTTCAAATTAAAAAGCGTTATTTTTATTTTTGGTAGACGGTTTTCTTTTGATCTGCCTAAGTGCTTCTTACCTATAGTAGTACAATTTAAGGGTATTCTAAGTGGCAACAATATCTATCTTTAGCATTTTCTCAGAGCTTCACACCTATTTGCATTTGTAAAAACCCGCAACCGCAAGCTAACCTCTTCTCCCATCACCAACTTCAACAGCTGGCTGTCATCTGCCTCTGACTGCTAAAATCAAAGCCAAAAACTACAGTATTCTTGCTAAAACTAAACGGTTGCGGTTCATGAACAGTAACGATTCAACAGGGGCAATGTAGGTGACAGAAAGTAAAAAAAGGTAATCTGATTTTAAAGGTTTGTCGTTGTGTACATTTATGAAAGAACTATTGTCTTCTTCTTGTTCTCATCTATATCCAGCTAGTCTACCTAATTTTCTGTTACCTACGTTATACAAAATTTCAAACTCATATAGAGCCACATTAACAGCCAGTCTTATAAAGGTCACTAATCAGACGTTAACTTTAATGCGTTGTTAAAATAAACAAAAGTGCATCAAAATTTGTTTATTAATGAATAAAATGTCAGAAGCACTAATGTTTTGATGCGCTTTTGTTTATTTTAACAGCGAATTAAAGTTAACGTCAGATTAGTGATCTTTATAATACCGGCCGTAAGAGTTATTTACATATCACGTAATGAAAGTTATCTTTTACTGGACTGAAGAGCATATTGAAAATACGAGGGTGTAAGACCTGTATAAAATTTTACCTGAAATCGCCACTAAAGTGAACTAAAGCATAAAACCGATTCACAAACCTTGACATTTTAAAAAAGTCATTTTGACAATCATCTAAAAAAACTAGCGATCAGGTTTATCAAAGAACATTAGGTTTATGTATCATATCGGTTTTATTTAGCTTTTTAAATTTTTTGCATTGATAAAAAATATCGTTGCAAAATGTTTGAAGAGGAAAATAGCTCTGCTTATAACGTAGCCGAGGCTGTAAGATTTATTACCAAAACAATCACGGGGAACATACGAAAAATCGTATAAAGTTTTCAGTGATTGGTGCAAGGTAAATAACATTAACAATAAAGTCAAAAGATGTGCTTTTGGCATATTTTGGGGAACAAGCTAAAACTTATAAGCCATCAAGTCTTTGGAGTGCCTTTTCAATGTTGAGTTCCACCATAATCATGAAACATAATTTGATCATTGGTGGATCTTCCCAGATGATTGCCTTTCTAAAGAAGAAAAATTTAGGTTTTTAGTCTAAAGAATCGAAAATCTTTTCAAGGGGCGAAGTTTACCAGTTTTTATTAGAGGCTCTAGACAGGGAATCTCTTTTGATGAACGTAAAGTAAAAACCTGTTTTAATATGATCATTTTTAAAGTTTGTTCTTTAACTTCTAGGTTACTTTAATTATGGGTTTAGCAGGAGGATGGAGCTGCGATGAATTGACTAAATTATGCTTTATTTATTTATTATTGAATAGAAAGTAGGCGGCTATGCCGATATAACTTTCGTCTGTGTTGTGTACATTTAACAAAACAAATATTCTATACATGATAAATAACAAGACAACTAAATTCTGCAAAAGTTAATATACAATTCACAAAAGCAAAAGAAAAAAAATACAAATCAACATGAAAAACATGAAAAAGCGAAAAAAGAAAATAATTTAAAGAGAAAAAAAACAATCATTTTAAGTAAATTACAAACTATAGTTATAGACTGAAGTTATCCAAAACGGATGGTACATCAATGTGAAAATGCATTTGTAATATTTTAAACTTATTTAATACTATATTCGCATGGCGCCCAAGGAGTTTTTGAATGAATTTACACTTGAACTCTCGACTACACAGACAGGTAAACTATTCCATGGTTTCACTAAGCGGTTTCTGAAGAAGTATTCTTGCACAAGCTTGAAAAATCTGTCACAATGCTTGAATAACATTAATGATAAAGGTAACATTCTATTAGTCAAAATTTCAAATACTGAAACGTACAAACCGAGGAGCTTTGTAGTGATGAACTAATGAAATCAACATTTCCCTATTGAAGAAGTATGTGGATTTACGACCATCGACGTTTATTTGTATACTACATAGGTGAGAAATGTTAAGTTCGACCAGTAAGTCTACATAATTTTGCGAAAATTCCTACAAAAATAGCATCATACCTATGTCTGTCTCAACCAGATACAGGGCACTGTTTACGACGCACCTCAGCCACTTTACTAGTGGTCGATAATCAGCACTAGGGAGGTTATTGCTTGATACGCAGCACAAGGGCGCTTATCAGGTAATCAGTTCGGAATTGGTGGATTTAAAAAAATGCATGGTTCTCATTGAATGATATCAGTCATGTGACAGTTGTTTGTAATAGTCTCATAAATTTATGAAGTACCACGAAAATTAAATGACAAGTTTACATTGTCAAGCTGAACTTACGTTACGGTCTTTGATTCACAAAATATTAGCTAGTCGTATGCATGCTTTCACGGCAGTTATCCATAATGGTAGATTCTTCCGGGTTTTGCAGTGGTCGTCGATTTCAACTTGACGTTTCGCTGCTCATGCTGTCAGTTCCTTCAGAAGTTTTCTAAACACTGATGTTGGTGCCTTTTGCTCTTGGTTATATACCAAGGAGTCGTTATGGTTGGCTGCTCATGTAGATCATGTATTTTATTGGAACTTGTCGTTTTTCGGCTTGGTTGCTCACGTGAAACTTGTTTATGGATGGATTGGTTTTTCAGAGTCAACCTGTCAACCGCTTTCATCGTTGGGGTTCTTGAAACGCTGCCGTGACAAAAGAATCAAACCTAAATTTGTCAAAATTCAACACCATTTACAAATTGCTGTTGCCCGAAGGATTAGCGATCGGATCGAGAGTGCTCATACTAGGTAAAGAGTACGCCATATTTATGACGAACTCCAATAAACATCTATCGAGCTCTACTACCTAAATTTCGTACTCAGTAAGATTTTGGATGAAAACCTTTGGAACACAGTGGATCGTCTCAACTATGAACACTCAGACGACCACATGAGCAATACGACCCAAAACATATAGAAGTTCGAGAAGCTTCAATCCAAAGTAACACCGGTACCAGGATTGGATATCATGAGACATGCGGAAGAAGCTTTATGCAGGAATGACTACAGTCAACGCGACATCAGGAAAGCGTGCCAATACACTATAAAAGCGAAAGAATGTAAACCTACACCTATTAATTACGCCTGCGTTCCCTTCATCGTCGGAGTAACCGACAGAATAAGTCTTACATAACAAAAACATCGGAGTCCGCTATGGTACAATAAAAACGGTCGAACAAGTGCTTATCTCCAACAAAGACTATTTGCCCAGACTACAGACAGAAGGCGTTTACCAGCTCCAATGTACTTGTGGAAAATCTTACATCGGACAAACGGGAAGAAGCATCCAATGTCGAATAAAAGAACACCGGAGCCACACGCGACATAGAAACACAAAAATTAGCCATCGCAGAACACTTATTAGGACAAGGGAAACACATAATAAATTACGACTCCGTGAACATACTAGCTAGGACTAAAAAATACTTCCCTCGTGTTATTCGGGAATCCTTAGAAATTATTAAAAATTCGAAGAATTTCAATCTAGAAGACGGTTACCCCCTTAGTAACACATGGAAGGTAGCTCTGAAAAACAAATCCATCCATAAACAAGTTTCACGTGAGCAACCAAGCGCATAAACGACAAGTTCCAGTAACATACAAGATCTACTTGAGCAGCCAACCGTAACGACTCCTCGGTATATAACCAGGAGCAAAATGCACCAACAACAGTCTTTAGAAAACCCCTGAAGAAGCTGACAGCGTGAGCAGCGAAACATCAAGTTTAAATCGACTACCACGGCGTAATCCGGAAGAACCTGCCATTATAAATATCAGCTAGTTGACTAGCACATATAATTAAAACATTGGTTGCACAACTTTGTCCGCGTCATTGAAAATTTTAGACGCTTTTCATATTTGGTTGCAATTACTATTTTAAAACCATATTTAACTGTCTTTCAAGGACTAGCCCAAATTACCTGCAGTAAGCGCTGTTCAAGCGCTGGTCATCCATTCTTTGTAAATTTGCAGTTTGGTTTACCTAAACTATGTTAATAGATTCTCTGATATGGTTTCCCATTCCATGTGGCCTAGTATAACCACGTGCTATGTGGAAGCTTTCTGCTTGTCTCAGAATCCATGTTTCATAGTCTTATAAAGCCTCACTTTGTTTCTTTCCTACTTTTTTTGCGAGTTCTTATAATAATCCCACATAATATGTAGATAGCAATGAATTTTGTTCTTGATGTCATGACTGATATCGGATCGAAGTCGTATTCAAGATAGTTCAAATAGCTGATATGCTCTATTGTAAAGTCATTTATAATAAGTTTCACCCTTACCGGGGTTTTACCGTGATACGTCATCGTTTTGACCTTCTGATGTGAGGTGTATAGATCGTATTTTGTATCTATAGTATGGCCAATAGTATATTACTTTACAAGGGATGTAGATAAGATTTGCACTGCCGAGAACCGTTTGATGCCTGAGCGAGTGAAGCAAACCAGGGTAGCCACATGCGACGTAGTGTAAATCTTCGCACATCCTGAGTGAAGTACATAAGTTTTTCACTACCAATACTTCTTTATCTAAAGTAAGTGGTAACACCTATCGTAAAATGATTAAATTTTCTAAATTATAGTAGCCTTATAGCGCTGTGACATTTTGTTTTAGTTATAATCACACTGTGAAAAATTCTTGGAAAAAATGCGTGAATACAATTGCGAGTGCTGTTTTGTGAGGTTTCTGATTATATTCTGATTAAAAATGAATAATAGTACGAGCGATAATGGTTTTCTTCGTCTTAACTAAACGGCAGACATGGCATCTTGTTAGTTGTAATAAATGCGGGAGGTAAATAATTTACTTCTCTAGGAAAGTAAGTACATTGTCATGAAAACCGTAATAGTATATTACGTATTAAGAACGGTAAGGGAATTTTATCGATCGAAGACAATTGTTTGGAGGAGGAGCGAAGCGATGAATCCAATTACTGTCTGAGATCGGTATTTCCTTAACGTTCGTGATGCTTATGACGTTTTTTGCACGATAGAAATGTATTTTTCTTCAAACGTCAGTAAAATGTGACATTATACCACAGAATAAATACCTAAAAGACTCAAAAGCGGCACTCGTGGCGGCCATATTGAAAGAGATCAAGAATAATATGTTGGTGTCACTGTAAGTCTATATCAGTTTTGACTCAGACTGCCCCAAAACCTAACCTGCTAACCTCGAATTTTTACTTACCGTTTTAGAACGGTAAATATAACTTACTGATTTGGCAACAAACGCGGTAACTAAGTAAAATTGTTCTATCATGCAAAAAAACTATTTTCGTCTAGTATGACTATGGAATATTTCCTAATATGAATCTAACTATAAATTACTTGTACATCAAATGTGAAGTTTGACATTTAAGTATAAATATAATTGCATTCATAAATTAAGAAATATTCCCGTGTCATACTAGATGAAAATAATGTTTGATTATACTTTATTTCGAACAGTTGGTGGCAAACACATTTGAGGCATGGATGACTTCGCCAATATAAATATTAAAAGGTTTTGCAGATACACTGCACCTTTCTACTTCTACGTTCGCTGCAATCGTTTTGTAGATCGAGTACTACATGAGTGTTCTTATTCAGGAACTTTAAACATTCTATAAGATTGATTGGCTGCAACATAATCTCTAAGCGCTATGTGTGTCTTGAGGTTCTACTTTTTTCGTTTTTCTATAATTTGTCGACTCGTGATGACGCCATCGGTATAAGAACGTTCTTTGCGAAATCCGTGTTGTTCTTCGACTAGCAAGTATTTACTGATCATTTTTAGTCATATTTCATGAACTCAACATTCGGTCATCCAATCTTAGTATTCCGCAGTACTCCCTCTAGTTGTTCTAAAAATATGTGATTATCCGTGTAAACTATATCTTTATCTTCATTTACAGAAAGGCTTTCTGCTGGGGTCCAGCAGCTCAGCACGAGGGAAGACATTTAAAAAAAGTGGGTTAGCTCTCCATAGCAAGGCTTCTTTTTGTCGTGCCTATCCGTTGCTGGATGTTGGGGATTCACATAGCTACCATAAGCTTATCTACTGCTGCTCGAAACAACCCTATTGTAGTACCATTATATCAAGTTCTCAAACTTTTGAGTAATAATATTCATATTCTAACAAGGCGCCTTTAACCATGCACTGTTTCATGCAAGACTAGCTGTAGCAGTCCATATTTGTCTGAGTTACCAACCCCTTTTTAACGATGCTGGTATTCTTCCACCCATTTCTTTGATGACCTCTGCATTTATCGTGTGTTCTCTTCATAATATCCTGAGTTTTCTTCGGTATAGCCAACCTTTTACCGGTGTCACCCGTTAAGGTTCATGAGTCAACTCCGGGACTAAAATAGTTTTAATTTTGTCTTGATGTTTAGATCATGGCTTCGTACACTGGACTAACTTTAATGAAGGCTGTTTTGGCTTTTCCAATACAGGTCTTAATTTTAACAGCATGATCCGATTTTGCATTTACGGTGGTATACCGCATCGAGGCGGTTTACTCTGCTGTTTCTAGTTGTGTTTGATGCTCTAGATAACTTATGCAAGAGGCCCATAGACTACACCCAAAGCAAGCAGTGAAAATATAAATATCTATTTATACTCAAAGATAATTATTAAAATACAATGTATCTGTGCAGTATCTGATATTTTAAGTTATAAACATGTTTTTGGCCTTGGCCAATGCCTGGTCTTGCTGATTCCACATTGATTCAAAAACCATTTGTTATTTTTTATAGAAAATGATAAAAATGGCTGGCTTTTCGCTGTAATTAAAATAAACGTTACATATGCCTGGAGTTTCGTATTACGGGCGTATTAGCTACTTTGTTGAAGCTGTTTATTCACTTTAGTCTCACAGAATGATCAAATTTACTCAGCTTTTCACGCTTTCTTAACCTTTAGCAAACGTATATCAATTGCGCCGGGGACGATTGCAGATTGCCTTGGAATTGCAACAAACCGTACGAGCAGGGCTCTCGAATTTCGCTGGAAGGTGATACGATTATTTTGCAAGTGGAGTATGCGTATACACGGTCCTTTTGGGGAAGATGGCCGCGCATCCTTAATCATCACTATGTGATGGACGGGTGTAGTGGGGCCCTTCAGGAAGATAAGTATCTAGGGCACCGCAGCGGCCAATACTTCTATACCATAAGTTGCGGAGGCTTTCAGGAGCGAAGATAGCGCACTGAGATGGTGTAACCTTGACGCTAAGGATTGTCTTCAGGATTTTAGAAGCATAGGTTCTCTACTGGGATATCGGAAAAATATAGCTAGTGCACCGAGACGCATCCACCTTAAACTTAAGGAAAGGTTTGGGAGATACTTAAACACGCCACTCAGCCAGCGCCGGTGCGTAATCAGGACAGGTTCCTCTGGTCTAGGGGAAGGTTTTGAATAGGTGAGGCGGGAGTTGCAAGTTACCAGACTGGAGCTTGGTTCTTCTGCGTAGATAAATATTTGCCGGTGGCCGTTCCAAAGCCTTCTCTGGTCGGATTTTGCGGGGTTCCATCAGCTCAAATTCTCTATTTATGGCCAGGTTTTTGTGCTTTTATATGGTTTTGGGCTTTATTCTACCGAAAAAACTTGCTGGGGAAATAACAATAGGGAAAATCATGACTGCGTCGTGAACGCGAATTGCATGGCGCCTGGCATCGTGAGTTCCCCACTTGAATTATGCAACACACAAAGGGCTGAGGCCTGAAGAAGGTATATAAAAAGATGGCAATACGCAAATCACAAATATTAAAAAAAAATCCCAGATAAATTTTCAGACAAGCAAACGACACAGTGGTACTGAGATAGATATATATATATATATAACCTTTTCTACTGATACATTGTTTAGCAACAAGTAGTTATTATCATTACATTTATTGATTACCACAAATTTTGATTTCTTAAGATTCAACTGGCGGGCACACTCTTTAGGTAGAGTGGTAATTTTGTTTGAAAGTAGTTTTAATGTTTATATCGAGTCGGGATATTGTTTACATTTTTACCGTTAACTGAAATTCCTTTCATTAGATCCATCAGTGCCTCCTCGTGTATGGCCTCTGCATAAATATTGAACACCAGAGGCTACAGAACGCACCCCTGTCTGACCCCGCGTTTAGTTCTAACGTGTTCTGAAGTTCCCCGTTCGACTCTTACGTTAGCTTTGTGTTTCCAGTCCAGAATAGCAATAATTATTATGTCACAGTTGTCCAAACCTGCTACTCTACTACTACTACATCATAAGTTTGGTTTGTTGTACTGTATCAAACGCTTTTTAGTAGTTTATAAAATTGGTGAAAATGTCGCAATTGACCTATCTACAGTGTTAATGTGTGAATGCATAATAGGGTAGTTGTACGTGAAAAAGTACGGGAACAAATGTATGTTCTTCAAGCGCGCCACGTGTATATGTCCGAATATTCCACAGAAACATTTTCCCCGGTGATAGCAAATACGTACGTGCCCAGTTCCGAGAATTGGATGTATCTTGTGTTGTGATATCTGAAATAGCTTATTTGACTTCCAAATATTCTAAATTGCACTGCGCTTTACTAATGAAAATCGTTTTAAGAAATGTATTAAAGTAGTATTTATACATTTATATGGTTCAACCTTGCAGCTAAGATTACATGAAAGGATAACCAAAACAATATAATTAATAGGAATTTTACCTGCTTTTCATGATGTCATGTGGCATGGTAAGCAAAGCTTTCGCTTGTGTTCTTCAGAACAAAATTTCACAGGGAAAAATGCTACACAAGTGAAGGGCACTTAAGATGATGCCGCACTTCTAACGGGGATACGCCCCAAAACGTATTTCACAACATGCTGACTCACTTATTAAAATACGTTGACGTTAATTTATGAATGCAAAATCTTCGCAACTTTATATTTTGACAGAAATCCTACTAAGTAGCCATAAAGAAAAACTGGTAAGCTTAAGTCTTTACAGTTAGTTGAACGGCAATAGAAGATTTTTGTTATTCCCGATTTAGTATAACCACAGTGCGCAGTTATAACGAAGTGAAGTATTTTACATCCCAACTATATATAGACGTAAATAATGGAAGCACATCCAAACTTTAGTGTTATGCTTACTAGAGCGAGAGCACTAAAACCCAGAAGTTTTTGAGTCTAACTTACGACAGACTAAAACTAGTGGAATGCAATCATTTAGGGGTAGTTGTAGTTTAATGGAGTTTTGTATATTTGAAGTGAATTTTCTGCAGTTTTTCGACTTTGTGGATCTGCTTTGCTAATTAGTGAGAATCTCATCCTACAGATAATATTAGATAATTAGTAACCTTAATTTTAAGGATTTTGTAATTATCTGCAGTAATTAACAGAATAAAATTATGTTATTTTAGAGCTCGAAATATTGCCAATCCGGCTTTCAAAAAAAATTGGGTGTAATGACACACAAAAGCTGGTAACATTCGCCTTTAAACCTTTTTAATAATTTATACACCTCTACAAACATGGATTTCTTCCTCTCGTACATCTTTCAAGCTCCGATATTATTTTGAATCCCATACAGATCTTCAAGACCAGACATGCTATTTGCGAAGTAAAAAGCTATAGAAGGTTCGCTCGCTAAAGCTATAGTGCTCGCATTTGGAGTTTTTGCATTCACTCTTGACTTGCTCGGCTGCGATCGACCTTCTATGCAGCTAAAATGCACTTTTTAAGACAGCCATCGAGACGGAACGTGGACGCTTACAAGATTCCAGCCTTTGTTGCATCCAGCGGCAATTTACAGATGAAAGCTCCAGGCAGTCCCTGAAACAGGCTGCTTACAGTAATGAGTTTTACTCCCGCATTTCCGATAATTCGGGCGATTTTTCATGTTTTCAAGGGGCAAAATTACTTTTTAAATTTCAGGCAAAAGTATCGGCAGCGCCTCGACTGCACTGGAGGGTCGAATTAAAATCAAATTCCAGCGGTTTCATTTATCTGTTTTCGTATCTCATTTTGGCTCGCGTTATCCGTCGAGTTAGTTCTAGTAAATGGATTTCAAACACAACTGTTTTAAAGGTTTTGATTAATTTTCCTATTTTTAAAAGCAATCATTCTATAAAATTCAATGAAAATTGATTGCCATGGTATTTATATCATAGAATTGAAGACCGCACTGGTATGGTTTATGGTTTATTTAAATAAAAAATCGATTATAAAGAACTATCGTTTTATTTTACAGTCAATATAAAAAAATAAACAAAATCATACATATTTCTCTGGATTATTCTGATCAGTGGGTGCTCTTCTCAGGGCTTCTCGACGAAGAATGCTGGGAACATCACAAATTTTATGTTATACACTGATTTTAAATGTTAACCTTCTATTTACATTTTTATATGTTTACTGTGCATTTCTCTTACCATACGATATATAAAATAAGTGGGTGTTTCATCCTGTGTGCTCAATGTAGTTTTTTCCTATCTACTATGTTAGTAGTAAATCCCCGTAACAAGATTATTGTAGTGCACAAATGAGTTTCTAAACACAATTTTTAAGAATGCTACCTGCTCGTTGTGACGTCAAGCCCCAACAAATTTTGAAGGTGTCTACAAAACAAGTCTCACAAAAAAGAGCAATATTGATACGCTTCGCGTAGGACCCTGAAGGCGTTACTGCCCTATTAACCGGGGATACACTCCAAAACTAATTTCACAACGCCCAGTACAGAAATCGGAACTGCTACCAACATGTGTTTCAACCAGGACATTTTGCTACGATTTCAAATAAAATGCCCGCAAGCTGTAATAAAACAGGAACGAAAAACAGCTAGAGCTAGATTTACTAAAAAGTTTGGAATATCCGTCGCAAATGAAACGATAATCGAAATATATGTGATAGTACATACTGTAGAGTGACGGCCATAGGATCGATTACGAAATAGTTGGAGTTTTTAAAAGTTACTGTCCATGTATAATACGAAAATCCATTGAGCTAAAGAACTTTAACAGAGAATATGGTTATAGTCCAAACAATGTGTGGAATGTAGCTCCATTCACAAGGATTAGGTACTCATTTTACCACAATGGTGCATCAAACGGAAACCAAAAAAACACGATCAGTTAGGTAGTCAACGACAACATTAGTTTTTAAGTAACGTCAGAAGCAACCTGCAGTATGAACGCCAAAGCGTCTTGGTAAAATTACAGCTCCACCTAGAAGCGCCTGAAGACTTCAACAATTACACTATACTCACCGTTATGCTCATATAAACATTAAAATTACGAGTTGTTGCGAGAGCATTCAGTTCGCCCCGCAGCATAGATGAGGCCATTTTGGACGTCACGTCTCGTCTCGTCGTTTTGGAACTGAGATTTTCTGTTCTGCCTGGTCGGATATTGAAATGTTAGCATCTCGTATTCATGCCGCCACCCTGTAGAAAAACTTATAGGGCCGCCCTTACCCAGTATTCCAGGGCTCGCGTTTTTCAAGTTCAGTACCTATCGAACAGCTTTTTTTCACATTCAGTCCGGAAGCGATTACTACTGGATTTTGTAATCACTTCGCTGCCTACGTCGGCCAAACCCCTACATTCAATAGTTAAGTTTATATGTTATGTTAGCCGCCTTTTGCCGACTGAACTTTTGGGCACTCTGAATGACTAAACCGCATATTTGCGAACTTTTATGCGCCTTGTAGAATGCTATCGTAATTATTTTGTGTAACACATCATGACGTCGTAACACAGGGTGTGTCCTGTTTACTGTAATCGTAAACACCGTATATTCATTATTTTAATGTAGCAGGTTTGTATTTTTAATGCGTTGTAGTTTATTTGTGAAGCGAAATTGAGTCGCACGAATTTTGAAGTAAAGAAAGGCATTTCAGCTACCGAAAGGTAGTCACCCTATGGGGGCTTCTCGAAGCCGCGGCTAACCTCTTCATCCTCATGAGGGGTGTTCTGTGGCAGCTCCAGGCTTACACAACATGTGGCACCTAATAATTCATCCCGAATTTGGCTCAGGTACCTTTTCCTAGAACCTGTTTTGACCTCCTTCCTGTCGGAACCGTGCGAGCGAGCATTTATCTCAGAAGGAAACTCGCCCTGCCTCCGTTCAGCTCTTGTTTCTGTTGTGGTGTTGAATAATGTTCCGCCCCGTCTCTATAAAGAAAGTGCCAATAAATATAAACAATTTGAAAAAAACAATTTGAAGACAGCATATACAGTTTAACACGCCTCGGTTTATAGCTCAGCGGTAGGGTTACTTCAATGGCGTTGGTTTCGGAAGAGGAGGCTGGGCTTTACCCTCAGCTAGACACTGGATTTGATTGGAACAAAGTTTATTATATTTACACTACTAACTAACATACAGATAAGCTTATAACTAGGTAACATATATGTACAAAAAAAAAGAAAATGGCGATTGGCATCCGCAAGTTGGAAGCTGGCGTGGTCCTTCGGAGGCGGTGCCGGCGGCTAAAGTGGCTCCGTGTCCAAATCCCACGAAGACGCAGGCTCTCTGTCCAGCGAAGGCGATTGGCTCTAAATCCAACGAAGGCGATTGGCTCTAAGTCCAACGAATGCGGTTGGCTCTGAGTCAACGAATGCGGTTGGCTCTGAGTCCAGTAGATGCGGCAGACAGCTAAGTCCAGTGGATGCGGCAGGCTCTATGTCCAGTAGATGCGGTAGACAGCTAAGTCCAGTAGATGCGGCAAACAGCTATGTCCAACGAAGGTGATAGGCTCTGAAGAGGGCTGGGGCTGGTAGATCCTTGGAAGGCTGGAGCTGCTAGCTGATCCTGGAAGGCTGGATGCTGTTGGCTGACTCTCCTGGGTTGAGTTGCTGCTGGATTGACCCGCCGAGGCAGAGTTGTCCTGGGAGGATGGAATGGCTGCTGGTGGTCCTGGAGGCTGTAGTGGCTGCTGGTGGACTCTCCTGGATTGAGTAATTTCCTACTGCCAGCGTCTGACTATTTAAAGGGGCCAGTCCTTTGTCAAACGCGATCTCGCAGCTCATTGGTCGAAGTAGAAGGGATGTTCTTGCCCGTTTTTGATGTATTTCGGATTATCGCGTTTAATTGAGCGGCGTGATCAATTATCGACTTGATTTGGGTCGCAATCAATAGTCGTTGAAATGTTGATCCTAACGACACCCAATTTGCTAGGTTTTGGTAAAGATTAATTGAAATTGGAATTTTTTTAATTCCATGTTCGGCGTAAAACTTACTTAAGCATTACTCTTATTGCGTATGTTAAGAAGTTATTTTTGCTTCGATTTGGTTGCGCGCTAATTTTATATGAATTTTGATACTACTCACGCCTTCCTGGGATGCTTCCTTCCGCTAATTATAATTTAATTTGTAATTTTGCACCCTTGCCCGCGGTACTCGGTCGTGGCCCTGATTTCTTCGTTACAAAATGCTTTTGCGCCGGGCCGCTGTGTACGCTAAATTTCGCCGCTCCGCCCGCATGCATTCGTTTTTCTCGACCTGCCTGGGTGCTAGAGACTTGGGGTTGGTTTTATCAGGTGGCGGTTAACTTTTCCTATCGGCAGGTATCCTTATGTGGGGGTTTTGATTGGGCGCACTCTGATTTAAGAGCGTTTTAGTAATTGAACTTGGATTATTAATTTGGTAGCGCGTTCGGAGTTTGTTCGCAGCGGCGCCGTTTTGTCGGCTTCCGGATTTATTGGGATGTTTTATGTGCTTGCAATTTTTTTGTTTTGGGGTCTGGCGAGCCGTTGGCCCTTTATTGTCTTTGTGCAGAGGTTTGCACTTGAGAATTGGTGCTCCTTTGAGCTGGCATGCCGCAATTTATTGTTTTATTTCTGTAACGGTTTTCTTTTAAATTCTTGTAGGATCGGGGCGATTTGCTGGTGAACAGATGTTTTTGTAATTTGTTCGCTGTCTGCTTGGCGATGAAAAATTACTTCGTTGTCTGTTAACCGGTTCATATTAAGTTTTACCAAGAAAGATTCGAGGGATCTACAGACGAAGGGGAAAAGCACAGATTAACGTGGATTTCGATGGAAACCGTAACTAAATGTTACTATTTTGAGCTTTTCTGTATTAGTCATGGTAGTTAAGGAGTTTTACGTATTAAAATCCTTAATACAGTTTCCTAGTAGTGTAAAACTTTTGTTGATATATTAACATTAAAGCAATTTTTGCTAGTCTGATGTGCGTCTGTCCCCACATTCTTTCGGTATTTCGTGTGCAATTGCTTTATGGAATAATGGATTTTGCTATATTGGTTAGAACATTATTCCTGACAACTCAATAGAAACGCATGCCACTGAAATTTCACATTCATGATTACATTGATACGTATACAAACCACCATAATTCCATTAGTTAAATGGGATTGCGCGGCCATTAGTTGTATGCCGCTATTAATTAGCCTTATTAACAGTTGCGTAAAGCGGTGAAATCCCCCGTATCGAATTTGCACCTATTAAATAAACCAGCCAAGCTGATTTTGTTGCAAGATTGTGAATTTTTCTTACTTCATCGAACTTCCTTAGCGACAGTCTCTCAAAAAATCATAATGAAATTTAGAGCAACTGTTCAATACGTGCTGTTGTGTGGTGCAAACAACATTATTTCAACGTGCGTGGCAAAATGTTTTATTTCGCCGGCACTTTATTTTATTTGCAGGAATATGTTGAAATTGGCTTTTAGCTTTCATGCATTATTCAGCGAATTGGCTTTCCATAAATACAAATAAAAATGTTTATTTCGTCGAGTGGAAATGTCTGAACTTTGCAAAATCCGGCGACGGACGCATGACGGCCGTTCCAAGATTTATTTTGCGTATTTTCCTTTACTCACACTGACGTTTAATTTATATATCATCTTATTTATTATACTGCAGAAACTAGTAAAGCCAGATATTTTTCCATTTTACTGTACTAGTGATTGGCAATAACTTTATCAGAGAGTGGTAGTGATTTTTTTTTAATCAAAGCCCATGTAACCATAGAAAAAATTGCGTTAAAATTTACCATTTATATTATCTAGATCTTTAGAGTGAATCCACTTTAGTTGCTCTCTGTGACTATTGGGATATTAACAACTGAAATGTCAAGCTAGTAGGCGTAGGGTGTCGCTATCTATGTTTTAACTGTTTATTCATATAAATAATTTATACAAAAAACATGGAACAACATTAATTCCCTAAGGACTGGCAGATATTCTGTGTTTTCTTTACCCAAAGACTATTAATTTACATGGCTGACGAAGATGAGCCCTAGACGGTACCCCGCGACCCCCCCTAATTGATGAAACAATAATACACCTCGCTTATTACGTTCATCTCCGGAGTCCCAAGCAAGCACGCGGCGCGCTACGTAAGCTGAAGTTATTATTCCTAGTTTAATATTAAGGCAGGTGTGTTTACTTTGTCTAATTTCGTTATCACATTACAGGTAATGTCCGTAAGGACGTCGCTCGAGATAGACGAGAGCGTCACCAAAGCCGAAACCCCAGCGGAGATGGACTCTGAGCAGGTAAAAGATTAGATTAATCGAGGGGATATGATTTTTAAAACGCGATATCGTCATTTAGGGGCAGCGTTCGCTCTGCAGCCTTATTGCAATTTACCTCGTTTATATAAACTTAGCACGAAGCAAGGAACAATTTCAGTTGGAAAATTAGCTTCGGACATGTAATGTTTCTCTGTGCGTTATACTCCGTTCATGAAATCCTTTGCAGGAGGATTTCCGTTAACATGCAAGGGTATAAGAAACGCTGTGCTTTGGTTTATAGATTTTTTTGTAGATACTTTCATATCCTTACGTTAAGCTAAAAGAATATTACATACAAGGTATGCTACGAATTTGGAGTACGTTACTTTTTGAAACTGCAGGTTGCACATATCATAGCTTCTTTTTATTTTCTTCTCAGTCGCCTTTACTTTCTTTTACCTTGTGGTATTCTCCACGTAATTTTTTTTACATTTTTACAGCTATCCATTTTTGTAAGTGCACTGACTATTGCAACCATTTTGATATGGTAAGGTCGTTTGTTGTTTCATTATATAGCTCATATAGCACAGAGCTCATTCTTGTATCCCATCCTCGCTCCGTCTTCCTTCTTCCAGATAACCTTATGAAATTACTCCCTTCCCACTTTTCTACCTTCTGTTAGCATTCGTATGATATTGTGGAGCTTAATATTGTTTTATGGGTCCCCATCTTTGTCCATTTTGATTGTAATCTGCCAAGTTTTCCTTTACAGTAGTTACTTTTTGTAATCCTTCATTTTCTTCTTGTCATTTGTTGATTACTAGGATCCTCAAATACGTAAATATAGTTATCGACTTCCGCAAATTCCACCATTTCTTCATTTTACCTCTGTAACATTTTCTTCTTTCTCGGAGGAAATGCAAGTTCATAGTCATTTACGTAAGATATGTTGCTGTAGGTTGCGGTTGGAAGTATTTCTACTCAGTGGTAGTTTACGACGGTGGTAGTCCTAGTCGGATGTAAATCCACATCGGTGTTTATTTTAGTAGGTGGTAACTTTAGTAGGTGGTAATTTTAGTCGGATCTAAATCCACGTCGATGGTAATCCGCACCCCCCCCCCCCCCATTTATCTTGTCCACACTGATCTAGAAACTCTGCATGCTCTTCTATTCTTGGTTTTGTTTAGATCACTATTATTTCATACGCCACATTCAATAAAGTGCTTTCTCTCTAGTTCTTACAATTTATTTTATCTTCTTCTTCTGTAACGGTAAGATAATTATTCTTCTGTTGCACGATTTCGGCATAATTCCTATTTTTTTTTTAAATTCTACCCTCCAGAACTGCTCCTCCATATTTCAGGCTTTTGGTGGTTATTCCGGTTTGCTCCTAAGCTATTATTGTTTTTCAGAGTGTGCAGGATATCCTTTCTTTCTTCTCTATAACGTTTTGTAGTTTCAGCTCCTTTATTTGTCTAGAACTTCCTGCTCTTTCATTTAACATATTGGTAATCGCAGTTGTCTATCTTCTTCGTTCCTATTAAATTTCTGGACATATCTTTGTTAAACGTATCCGTATTTTCATTTAGCTTCTTTATGCCTTTTGGATCTTTCTAAATGTTTCCTACCGCCTTTTTTGTTATTTGATCTCCTTAGCGTTTACTGGCTGTTCTACATGTACACTTTTTCTTCTATGAACAACTTCTATTTTCTTCATACTTAGTTTCTAGAATTTTTCTGTAATGCCTTTTGAATTAATTTCCTATATGCATTCACCATCCCACCATTTTCTAGTCTTCTGCAATTTCCGGTTTGTTACATTGATTTTGGCTGCTTTCCATTTTCCCGCAATACCGCCTTGGTGCACTACATCCTCTCTGTAGTATGTTTCTTGAACATGTTATCTGTCTTTAAGTACTTGCACCTTTTGCAATTTTTTTAAATTAATCACATTGTATCTTATATCTGGATGTTTTCTTTCAGTGTCTACATATTTTAATTTAATCCTGCTCCTTTTAGAAAATTATCCTAGTCAGCACCAGCTCTCAGATAGGTTCTTCAGTAATTGCCCTGTATTAATATGCACCTACAGATACTGAAGATTAACAATTAGTAGGTATCACATTACAACACTTACTATACAGTTGTCTATCTCGTTTACACTTATGTTGAAGTATGAGTGGTCGTAAGTTGTACAACAGTTGTAAAATATATGGCACGCAAGTACCATTTCAACTTAAATCTAGTTGTATAAAGATTCATCGCCTCTTGCTGATATTACAAATTCGAGAACCATTTAATAAAGTTGGTAGAATTAGCCCATGCAATCAGAAAATCGTAGCTGGGAATAAATCGATCTTTTCGCGGAGTTCCTGCAAAAACCGAGGTGATAATGCGCGCCATAAAAGGAAACATCCTGCTTTTCTTTGAGATTCGTTCTCGTAAAATATCAGCTTTGTATCCCATTTAATCGAGCGTTTTACACGAGGATTCATCTTTTATATGTTCCTTACAGCTTCATAGCCAACTTTGACGGCTGCGATCGCGTCAACTAAGCTTCCATTAGCTACAACTTATTTTATTTTTTATTTGCTCGCGTCTCCTCTCAATTTCCCCAGGAAGCTGAGCAAATGCGATCTTAAAGATATCGTTATCTTGAAGAATGTCGCGCTTTGTAAAAGCCTGCTCGAGCGGTTACCCTCATTCAAGTTAATGTTCCAAATAATTTGGTTGAGTGCCGAACCTTCTGTATGGTTTTTGACCTACGTGTGACATTCGGTATCTGGTAATTAATATGAAAGTAGACATAATTTCGAATAACAAAATCAGCTAAATAAAAGTTGTATAACGTTTGCTTACATAGCAATATATACATAGTGTATCCCGCCATTGATATAACAAGAAGTATGATGCATGAAAATAATACGGCTTTTATACTTAGGGATTCAACCCTGCGTAGTTTGACACTTATTTTGAATATGTAATCACTTTTTACGAATTTAATGGAAACTAAGGTACCACTCTGTGCACTAAAGTTTCAGTTTAAGCTCGACCTCATAGTGTTCCTTTAAAGTTAAAAACTAATCTTCACTACAGAAGATAACTGAAAATAGAAGTTGGCAAAGCAAATATTAAGTATCGCATTTCTGGTCAATTTATATAAACTCTTTGACACCTTTGAGCATTACAACAGCTTTAAACAAAAATGGTTCACTTTAAGCAATTTACCGAGAGTTACGCAACCATTCGTTTTACCGGACTAACTTTGTAAAAATTTAGTATGGCTGATTTAATGCAGCTGTGAGTTTTCTACGCTAATATTTAATAATATTTTGTCGCAAATTGAGGGTATGAAGAAAGATCCATCTTCATAATAGTAGGTATGAATCCTATAGTGTGAGTTACCGTGCGTGTTAAAGTTTGGCCTTTGCTCAAAAAGTCTTTATTGGGGTACTCGAAATAAAGATAGGATGAAGGCCCGGGGATCCCTAAAACTACCCCAAAACTACCCCCAAAGGTAAATTGTTTAGTTTTTGTCAATTTTCTCAGAAACTATTACTTTTTCAGAAAAAGGGCAGATCCCTAATTTAAAGAAAATAAAATTACCTATCGATTATTTTTAACAAAAACTAAACCCTAAAACAACCCCAAAACTATTGCAAAAATACATTCGCTCTATAATTTCCTACTTTATTCAAAGTTTTTTCATAATGGCGTATATTGGTTGATCACCTGTAGCTATAGGTATTTGTCCGTGATTGATATAAGCCACAGATGCTTTCACAATGTGCATGTGCATTGCATGTAAAATCATCCTGGGATCAGTTGTAAATTCCTTAAAGAGTGGAAACAGTGCGCTTGTATCCTTGTATGGAGAGTAACTGCCTTAGACTGACGAGCATGGTAACTTGACCAGGAAGCAACAATATCGGTATCGGTGTGTATTTTGTTCTTTTTCAAAATTCTTTTACTGAAGATGGGCCATATAATAATATTCCTATCAGGAATTTTAGTTTGTTAGATACCGCTTCTTCTTGGCAATTTGCTTGAAAACATTCTACTCTATATTCCATTTTTTTTTGTCTCATTATTTCACGTTGGCATATTAGAGCTGCTTTGCTTAGTATACGAAAGTCTTCTTCGGTGTTTGTTTCGATCAGAGAAAATTGAACAAGGTCTTTCATAGATTTAGCGCACACCAATATTACTTCATTACAATAACCAACTTCCTCAATCAAAATGGATTTAAACCTGTCTAATATAGCAGTCTTCGAACGTGTTCTGTTAGCAACGGGGATATTGTATCGTAAAGCCTTTACTTTCAAGTCAGCATATTAGATTTTAGTGAAAAATACGTTTTTTCAGAGATTAATTATTCTTCTACTATGCTACTAATTTCCTCAATTAACCTAAGACTGCAATCATTGTTTTCTTGATTCTTTTGTTTTGAGGGTTTCTTGTATTGACCATTGAAGTTTACCTGACAAGAAGTATGGTATTTTAGTTTATTGGAAACCACATCTCCAACCGATAATTTCTTAATTATATAGTGGTCATTTAAAGCAACTGCTTTTTGGAGTAAACTTTCTGTCAAGTCAACTTTTTAAAAACAATGAAGGGTATTATTTTTAGTGCCTTCTCTCTTACAGAAGATGCAACTGATCCTACTTTCCTCTCGTATGTTAGTCCTTTTAGTGATAGTTCTGCTACTACTTGAGCTTGTATTTCTTTGTTTATCTTTAAGAATTTTCCTCCGACAATTGCCGTGCCATTTTGCTTGATTAATTTTCAAGCTATTGGCATCTAGAACTGTTTCTAGCAAATCGAAAAGTGTTGTTTTAGTTGCATTCTTATAATCATTGATGAATAGTTCATACGCTTCTCTTATTGCGGTAGTTTGCTTTAGTAAAGCTAGACATTTAAGCGTGTTTTTGGTTTTGATTTGACAAATTATACAATTACTGTAATTGAGCTCCGCCATTCTGTAAAAAAAGTTTAAATTGACATTTTGTTTCCAAGACTTATGTAAGGGGTCATTCATATAAAATATGCCACGCGATTGGGAGCGTATTTCTGCCCTTTCCCCTCCATCATCACACTCTATCAAAATCCTCAACATTAATGTCACCAATCCCATTTAATGAAGATTAACAAAAAATACTTATGAGCTCTAACAAAAAATCACATTCCTAAAGTACCTATATGCTGGAAACGAATTACTGAATTTTGAAAGGTCTTGACAACATCGCTTCGATCTTTATCTATGGCTTCGATGCCCATCATGGAACCCACATCACTCCATATATGTATTATATATATTGCTATTAGGGCCTGGAAACGGCCGAAATCATTACTACGCCGACATAGTCTCACTCTGAGTATAAAGCGTCTAGTGCGCATGCCTGAGAATTCAAACTCCGTCTTTAGAAGCGAATTTTAAACTTGATTGCTTCCCCACCTCGCGGACGACGCCGACGCGCTTGCGCACAGCTCACCATATACATTGAAGAGTTGGTTGTCTGTCTTACTTCCTTCGTGACCCCCCAACTCATAGCCGCTAGCAATATAGTTCTTTAAATATATTCATCACTCGAAAAAAATATGTGAAGTTAAGGCGCATGGCATATATGCACTAAATTCGTATATATTAGGCGATTAGATTAATGTAAATAATGGTTATTGGTTGTTAATACATTACACTTACCTACCTTAATTTTCACAGATTTCTATTCACACACTATATATATTATGCCGTGTAATAACTGAGTATAATATTGCGGTCATTCAACCTATTAAGTTGACTGCTGTGCGGCTGAAAATTAAAAGCAGTGTTACCTTGCCTTAGAGCGGGAAAAATTAATTTTAAAAATAATTGAAATAACTCAAAATAACTACTTTTCTTCAAAATAAATAAATAATTAGAAGTTTAGTTTCTAGTTTTATTAAATAGTCGCAATCCTAGTCATGCGAAGAAGAAGAATAAGAAGAAGAAGAATTAAATATAGGTAGTATTAGTCTAGCTCGTCACATTTTTTAATTTTTACCCTCTACTTACCTCTTTTTTCGACTATTTATTAATTGATTATAGACAATATATATACCAATGGATAGGAAATTCTCTTTAAATTAGGGCTCTTGATATTTTCCCGAAAAATTAATAGTTTCCGAGAAAATTGCGAAAAACTAAAAAAATGTACCTTTGGGGGTGGTTTTGGGGTGGTTTTTCAGGGAGGGTCCCCGGGCTTTTTTTCTAACTCTCCAATATACCCTTTTCCAGTAAAGGCCAAACTTTAACACGCATGGTAACTCACAACCCATTTTTATATGGGA
This sequence comes from Agriotes lineatus, assembly GCA_940337035.1. Classification (NCBI taxonomy): domain Eukaryota; kingdom Metazoa; phylum Arthropoda; class Insecta; order Coleoptera; family Elateridae; genus Agriotes; species Agriotes lineatus. The sequence goes on from OW679195.1 coordinate 5,394,726, forward strand.
ATTAATACCTACTATATATAACACAAGTTAGGGCTGCGCAATAATCGCCTGGATAAAAAAGCATTTCGTTTTTAATAGTCTTTTAACACTGCCAAAGTTGTGCCATTTTGAAGCGGCCTTAAAATAAGTTTAACGGCTGGACTCGTGCACTTTATTATTCATGTGTAAATTGCATGTACAAAAAACTGTAACGAGGCCATCACGACGTGGGTTAATGCAATTATAAACTTTTGATAGACTTTACTTTTGTGAAACTGTTTAAAATTATTTGTGTTATGAGCTTTAACACGGGTCGTTCTTTTAGCAGGCTGTATGCATCCAATTTTAAAAAGCAAATTGTCTTCAAACAGGTGTTGTGATATCCAGGGAACATAATTTTTTATGTTTGTAAGTTAGACAAAATTAATACTCAAGTATATCATATGTGTGAAAACCAAAAGTATTTTAATAAATCCATAAAATCATCCATAGGTGAACCAAATAAACTCACTTGTCACAAAGTAACAACTGAATTCAAACTAAAAATGTTTCCAATACTAGTTATTTCCGGATTGTCAACGTCAAAATTCAATTAAAAACAATCTCTTATATCATGGTTAATATTTTTATCTACTAGCAACATGATATTGTACATTTTCGTCATAGAAACAAAATATGAAAAGCTACTCATAACTCCCAAGGGACTTGTCAAATTATTTCTCCCTCAAACTCATGATAACAATGCAACAACAATTAACGTCTTAGCAACCATACAATGAGGCAATCCTTGATGCTACTTACATATTCTAATTTTAAATGTCATTATGACATTTTGAAATTTCACACTATTTTTAGGAATATGCTAGTAGATAAAATATTGTATGCACCACGGGAGATATTCATGTTCTTTACCTTCGGTTGACACATGTCAACCTCAGGGAAAAAACATATTTATATCTCCCTTAATGCATAAATATCTATTATTTGTTCCTCACTTGTAAACATCAATTTATCAAGTCACTGTATTCACCTTGAAAATGTTTCTTATATTTTACAAGCGTGCTCATAGATAAATGATAGCGTGCAAAGCCAGAGTTGTCTTCCTTAGTATGTGTCATATTGATGAATTTAGTTGCTTGTCAGTTTGACATTTTGAATAAATGGTAAATTTCTAGTTATTTATAAGTGAGAAACAAATAAAATATTCAACAAAACACACCAGGTAACCATTTTTACTGGCTCAAGGATATGACAGGCTCGCCTAACGGCTCGCCAGTCATCCCAATCCTATCGCCAGTAAAAACTGTTTTACCTGGCTTGTAATGTTAAATACTATTAAGTCAAGCTATGGGTAACTAGAAACAATTAATTAAGTTACTAATGTCAAAACTATAAATTATAGGTTACTAGCTGAAACCCGCGGCATATGCCGCATTTAAAATGTACGACGAATTTAATAACTTTTGTTGCACTAAAGAAAGTTTTAAAAGCACGCTAGAGATTGGCAGTAAGGAAAAGTTCCAAAAAATATTTTTTCAAATGGAAAGTCTCTGGAAAGGAAACGCTCGCCTCTGGAAGGCGTCCTAATTAATACGACGTTGTTGGAACGCAGTAAAAAAAATTATGGAAAGAATTGTTATACAAGTTAAGAAAAGTGAGAGTTTTCCAGTGAATCTTTTACACACGTCTACTATGGCAAATGCTATACCAAATACATACAATATATACAGTTTACATTTAATTATATATATTTATTCCTAATTCAGTACGTAAAACATGCTTAGAGCCATGTTTTTGATAACGGTGATAAAACTTAGATTACATTTAGATTTTAGTTTATTGGCATACATGTTTAACGTCAGCATACAAACAATTTCCAGAGTATTTTATACCACATTGAATATTATGTATCATCGGATGAAACATTTTATTATTTGGCCTGAACGAGATCAGGTGATTAAATCAATGCCAGAATGCTTCAAGGTAGCATTTGGCAACAAGATTTCAGTAATAATCGATTGTTTTGAGATGAGAGTGAAAAAATCAAGTAGCCTTGAAGTACAATGTACTACATGATCTACGTACAAACAACATTATACGGTAAAGGTACTAATAGGCATCACTCCTCCTGGATCAATATCATTTGTATCACATGGATATGGTGGCAGAATAAGCGATAAAGGTCTAACAGAGGATTGTGGGATTTTAAACAATCTCTTGCCAGAAGATTTTGTATTGGCAGATCGTGGCGTTTTAATAAAAGACTCCGTAGGACTACATATGGCCACAGTGATTACGCCTCTGCTTTTCTAAAAGGGAAACGGCAGCTCGATCCAAGGGATATAGCATCAACCAGGAATATAGCAAGCGTGAGGTAGTGCAAGTATATTGTTACAATAATTATCTTAATTATATCTTTTTTTCAGAATACACGTCCAACGCGTTATTGGTGTCCTTCGTCAAAAAAATACAGTTCTTCACGAAACGATGCCCATGTTCCTGGCAAAAAAGAAAACTGACGATGTTGCTGTGGTAGATCAGATATTAACAGTTTCTTCTGCACTCGTAAATTTATGCTCTCCTATAATTGTATAATTATGAAATAAATTGTATTAACAAAGTTAATCTAATTATTTTTACTTTAATAATAATAATAATATTTACAAAATTATTAAAATTAGTTAATTAAGGATCTAACGTTAATACTATCCACCACCATTTATTATATAATGTAAAATTATTTGATTATCTTTTTCTGCATGTGTCCAATAATTAATAAAAAGCAAAATTACAATATCACAAACTATGTAAGCTACATTAACAATCAATAAAATTACACATGCTGTCTACACAACATAAAAGAATAATTAATGTCTAAATTAAGTATGAAAAATAATTTTTTCGTTGACCGCTTCTTAATTTCAATATTAATGAATTATTTTTCCTAAAAAAGTATGGATTAATAGACGCCATTAATACACTGTTTTTGATTAATCCACTCTTTTTCATTAATTAACTGTTTTTGTGATTTTGACGTTTTGATGATATTTTGCATGGAGGTTAGTTGTATTAATCAAATTTTTCGTCACAAAAAAAGATTTTGTGGTCAAAAAAAAATTTTGTAATCAACTCGTTTGTTAATGGGCGATTAATAATCTCAACTATTAAAGGCACTCACTCGCTATCGCTCGTTCGTGCTTTAAACAGTTTCGATTATTAATCGCCTTCATTAACACACTTGTTGGTTAAATAACTATTAATGCATAAAGCATAACGGATATTTTGAAGCTATTTAATATTTATTTATTGTGGCATCTCTAACAGATGTTACCCTTATTACAAGAGATGCAGTGTAGATATATTCTGCTATATGCAGGTATGAGCGTTATAGCATGTACGAGGGTAAATTGAAAAGTCTCCGGCCTAGACAAGAAAATAAACGAAAATCATGTAAACAGTAATTTTATTTTTCAACGTAATCCCCGTCAAGTTCAATCCACCTGGTCCACCTATATTCAAGTGCTCTTATTTCATCCCTATAAGCCCTTTCATCCAATTGGTCAAAATAGACATTTGTGACAACAATCACATCTTCATCGGACTCGTACTTCTTTCCAGCATGACATTTTTCAAGTTTGGAAATAAACTAAAATCTGAGGAAGCTAAGTCCGGCGAGTAGGGGACATGGGGTACCAATTCAAACAGCAATTCATTAATTTTTGCCATGGCAATAACTGACTTGTGACAGGGCTCATTATCCCGATGATACAGAATTTTTTCTTTGCTAACCCGCGTCGTTTTTCAAGATTTTTTTCGCGGCACCCATCGCGCAGACAACTTTCTCATCCCCAAAACTTCAGTTAGGATATAATATGTCAGCTCTGTTGAAATGCCCATAGTATTTGCTATCTTCATCAACTTCAATCGCCGGTCATTCAAGACAATTTTATGAACTTTTTCGATAATTTCTGTTGTGGTGGGTGTTTTTGGTCTTCCTGAACGCGGTGCATTTTCTGTACTCCTGCGACCACGTTTAAAGTCCGCAACCCAAGTTTTAACTGTGCTGTATGAAGGGGAAGATTCGCATAATGTGCCGTCTAGTTCATCTTTTATTTCTTTTGGAGCTAAACCCTTAATATGAAAATATTTAATAACTGCACGAATTTCAGCTTGCTCCATGCTTATATATTATATAGTTGCTGTACTCAGGCCTTTTAGGCCCATAGCTTGATGGTTTCCCTCCATCTCTTCCGGTCTTTAGCTAGTGTCTTCCAGTCCTGTATCCCTTTTTCTCGCAGGTCTTCTTTAACTGCGTCTAACCATTTCCTTCTCGGCCTTCCTCTTCTTCTCGTTTCTCCTAGGTTTGTATCCATTAGCTTCTTAGGAATCCTGTTTTCTGGTTGTCTTTCTAAGTGCCCTAGCCACCTCAGCCTTGCTGCTTTAGCTTGATTACTGAGCTCTGGTTGTTTGTAAAGGTTCTTTATTTCCTCATTTGATCGTCTTAACCATATTTCTCCTTCCTTCTTCCCTCCAAATATTCTTTTCAAGATTTTCCTCTCCCATATATCTATTCTCGTTTCCTCTTTTCTGTTAAGGATCCACACTTCGCTCCCATACAGTACCGTTGGTCTTATGACTGTTTTATATAGATGGATTTTAGCTTTCCTAGATACACTTTTAGATTTTATTATTTTGTTTAGAGCCCCTGCACATTTATCCCCTTTGGCTAATCTTGCTTCAATTTCTTTCTCTTCGTCCCCCGTCTCGGTTATGACAGTTCCTAAATATGTATATTTTTTAACTCTTTCTATCCTTATCCTGTTTGTTGGTCCTGTTTCTACTATCAAATCGTCCTTTTGTTCTTGTGCTTTTTCTGCTGGTCCTAGTTCCATAAATTTAGATTTGCTTTCGTTTATTTTCAGGTTTACTGTTTCTGCTGCTGTTATAAACTTCTGACATACTTGGGTTAGCTCGCGTCTTGTCCTGGCCAAAAGTACTACGTACTACGCTCCATGCTTACAGCATGCAAAACCTTAGCAACTTTGACAGTCTGTCAAACAATTATTATTTTCCAGAAATTTTTGCTATTCCAGAGCCAGACTGATAAATCTTGAAACGATATAACGCCGTAAAAACATTACGCAAATTTGTATCCTATCTAAGTTAGGCCGGGGACTTTTTAATTTATCCTCGTAAATTAAAATAATCATCCTAACTAAAATAAACTTTAATCATGGTTGCAGGAGATGGATCGATGCCGTAACTTGCTACTATGACTTCCCGTACTGATTGGTAAATTTAAGTCTTAAAAATTTGTTACATCAATAGTTCATTTTGTTTCATTTTAGTTATAATAATACTTTTTACAACAGATGCAAACATACGGTATGGAGCTGACAAATCAATGTTGAGCAGTATGTAAATTTGACTCACAAGCTTTAATATATGAGTAATCGGAATTCTGGTATAAAAAGAAGGTACAAAGAATAAGTAAGCCTTGGAAATTTTTAAAAAATCTATTTTTCTGTAAGGTAAAGTACCCTTTATGTGGCAAATACAACAAAAAGTTATAAAGAAAAGATGTTTAGAATCAACATCTAGGCCCCTCTACCAAATTTCAAAATCCTCTGCCAACTTTGATCTCTCACATTTTCTTTCAAGTTTATTTCCCAAATCAATGAATTTTATTTTTACAAAGTTTTTTTATTATGAAATAAAAAACTTTGTTAAAAGTAAAATTCTAAACATATAAGAAATTGTGAGAGATCAAAGTTGGCTGAGGATTTTGAAATTTGGTATAGAGGCCTATGTGTTGATTCTAAACAACTTTTTTTAATAACTTTTTGTCGTATTTGCCACATAAAAGGTACATTACCTCACAGAAAAATAGGTTTTTTAAAAATTCCAAGGCATACTTGATTTTTCAAAACTGAAATTATGTTGAAAATTCGCCTTTAACCAGCAGGGCTGAACCCCAAAAAATGAAAATTTATATCGAGAATTTTTTACCTTTCACAAGAGTCGTTTCACCTATCCGGGGACACACTGTATATAAAAGCTTTTGTTTTATAGTATACTCATATTAAGCATATTTAATTTCGATATTCTCAAATATCAACTGAAGAATTAACAAAATCATATTAATAAAATTAAAAAATTATGAAACTATAAAAAACTATATTTCACAAAAATAAGAGGAATCACAAAAAAAGGTTAATTAATAGTTCTTTGAGTCTCTCCAGAACGTTTAAAAATCTTTGGCAACAATTCAGCATACTTTGTATGCAATGTGTTATCAATATTTGGGCAAAATTGTAAATTTTAAAATGATGATATTTTATTAATGGACTTCGTTTTCTTTAAACAGAATTATGACTGCCTTTTTGGAAAATATTTTTAAAAATTGCACCAATATATGCAAATGGTCCAGTTCATTTGTGGAGCAGTATATTTACAGAGTTCACATAACCACTTTCCTTTAGGAATTTTTTTAATTGTAGGCATGCTGAATGGTACCATTTTATTCTACATTTTCTGTCATAACATTTTACCATTTGTTCGCCGTCGTCTGGTTTCCTACAGTGACACCAAAGCTGCAATCCATAATTAAAATAGGTACATAACATTGTAACAGATAATTCACAAAAATACAAACCTCTTCATCATATATGCCTATTACGATGTCACTGGAAATTGAACCAACACCTATAGCTCACATGTCCATGGGGATGTCGTCTGAACTTGATCCAGCACTCGTAGATGGCATATCCATGGCGATGTCACTACAACTTGAATCCAAACCAGTGGTCATAGATGGCAGAACTAATGTTAGAATCCAGTAATTTCCAAGTTTTGTATTGGTAACACTTTTGACATCTATCATATTGACATTAAATTGTTAACCTTGTTTAAGCTAAACTTAATAGTGTGTTATTTACTGAACGGTTAGTTGTATGTAAAAAAACTATATAATCTGTTTTGTAGAGAATTTCCTAGCATTCATTTTTTGTAATAACTAAAAAAGTCATACGACCCATAGAAAGCGAGATATTTGCGAAAAACTTATTTCTGTGACATTTGACCTTGAATAACTCAAAACGCAAGCGCGATATCGATGGGGACTTTTGAGACATTATTTGTAATGTCAAAGGTGTATGCAAAATCTCAGCTCACTTGGTTTTTTTCGGCAGGCCGATCCTACTGTAGCTGGGCTAAGAGATTTTTGTAGGTATAGATTATAGTACAAAACGCCACCATAACGATGCAATAAGCGTAAAATTGTGGGTTGAACATACGAAAAGTCTATGTGAGGAGTGTCCAGTATTGTTATACCGGGTGGCCATAAATATCTGAGATCTCGGTAGCCATGGAATTAGCTACTTATAAATGTTGGGTTAGTATTATATTTCAATTACAATAAGTATTGGTACCTATGTAATATAATAAAATGCAATAAGAGGAGGAGAATGTGCCCTGGATTCTGCAGTTTAGCCTACGACTCGATTATAAAAATCTCCTGTTCTATCTCCATTACTTATTGCAATCTGTAATAATTCTTGACAGATAGGAATTTTAGTTGTCATGACATTAATGACATTTAGTTTAGTTGGATTCATCGCTTTAATAAAGCGGTGTTGATTCCAAAGGTAATGTGATACCAGATATTTATGGCCACCCGGTATAAAGAACAAGATGTTGGAAGTGATTTAGGGCTTCTTGATATCAACGATTTTGCTTTGAAAATAATGACGTCTTTTCAAATTCAACAGTTGCTACAATTTGGTTACAACAAAATAGAAGCAAATTAAAGACGTATCAAAATTTAATAAACCAACAATTGTTGAAGAAAAAAATATAATGGATGGCCTTTTGAATAAAACCGATGCTACTGAAAACATTAGCACGAGGTTTGACCACACATAGACTTCGTAGTTCGTTTTTATTAAAATTTGTGATAATTTGTAATTTGTTTTATATAATAATAATAATAAATCCATTTATTGAATACCAAAGAGGTATACAAACCGAGGGGGTTTGGCAAAGCCAGGTTTCCACCCTCCCGGGGCATCACACAAATATAAGCAAATGCTGTACACACACAAACTTAATATAAGACAATACAGTACATGCTAGCGACATAACAAGACTATCTTAAATCGTGTTACTAACTAATTCTAACAAGGCACTCTTAATAGAAAGTGGCTGCTCTGGAAACATATCAAAGAACTTATTTAACAATGTGGGAGCCATATATAGAAAACAGCCCTCAAATTTAGCTGTTCGATGTTGTGGTATTGTATAACTATTGTACCTGATATTTACATTGTGAACTTCTGATCTTTTGCTCAACAAGTCGTACAAATATCTTGACGTTTTAGTACAGATCAGAGTATACAAAAACATACAATACCTACAGATTAGAGGTGGGGCGATTCATGAACGAATAGTTCATTTGAACGACTCCGACCAAAGAATCGTCTGAATCGGTTCTTTCTTGTCTCGATTCGTCGTTCAATTGATTCGAAGTTACGTTTTGTACGACGCTGCGCAGCGTGATTTAAATCTGAATAAAGAATCGTGAATCCTATGAATCGGTTTCTTCTTGTCTCGGTTCGTCGTTTGTATTAGATTTTGATCGTACGACGCAATGCGCCATTCAAAAATTGAAACCCGAACGCGAACGGGACGAACTAAACGAAACCGAATCTTAAACTTGGTTGGTGCCACTGTCTCATAAGTACTACCTGCAACTGCAATGCAATTAAACTGATAACTGACCAAGCGGCAAGCGCATTTTAGCAAGCATAGCAAAGATAGTATGGAAGGTTCATGATTCATACATAGACATACCGTCTGGTTTCAAGAATACAGACGCGCTCGGTGCAAAACCTAAAATTCAGGGGGACCTAACCGAACGAAACTGAATCGTTCAAATGAACAAATCGAATGAATCGATTCATGTTGATTGATTGAATCGTAAGAATCGACTCCCAAAAATGAATCGGATTGCCCACCTCTACTACAGATACATACTACGTTGTTTTACATTGAGCTCTTTGTATGTAATGTTACAGACAAATCTTACGCAAGCGTTTTGTACTCGCTGTAGTTTAGTTTTGTTGTATTATGTGAGATTTGAAAAAATACCATAGTGCAATAGTATAAATGCGGATAAATAAGCTCCTTAACTAACATGAGTTTGAAATATGTCTCACATGCAATTCCAATGATAATTTATCTTCTATTATAATACCTAGGTTTTTTGCATGACTACTCCACTGTACGACTTCACTATTTACTACAATGTTATGATTTTTAGTTATATAATCACCAGTTCTTCTATCGGAGGTTATGCAAATTGCCTGCGACTTTTTGGCGTTTAATGTAAGACCATTATTGCTAAACCAGACAGTAAGATTATGTAAATCCTCGTTTATCTTACGAATAGCCATATTGCATCGTTACGGTAGCGTTTTGTACTATAATCTATACGAAAATCTCTTGCGATATTGTGCAAGTCTTTCTTCTATAAAAGTAGGATTTGTTGTGATTCCTCTTTCGTCAAGCCAGCATCACGAATATCATTTAATAAGTGCTCAAAAGTTACACCTTGTTTTAATTTGCTTAGAACACACAAAAAATTTACAGAGCGATGACAGTTGTAGGTAATATTGTTTCTTACTGCCATCCGCCAGCAATTTAGATGAATTGTGAAGTACATACGATGACAAAGTGCCTCCTTCAATTTGGTTTTTCCACTGGTAAAATGCTGGAAAGCATGTATCATGAATGACTATATTATATCAAATGATTTTAATGACGTACCTGAAGAATTCATTATACTCAATTTTCACTTTATGTACACTTGACAAATGGTTTCGCAGATCAGCATAATTTAAACAATTTCCGAGTGGGCATAAGTAGGATTTGTTGTGAAAATAATAAATGTAAATTCGAAACTTTATTACTTTAACCACACATAAACGGCAAAGAACGGTTACGTCACCGATGGCATCGCGGCAGGTCGGCACCACTCGGGTCAGAATATGCAGGGTTGCCAGAATGAATGCATGCGCGTTTTAAAAATGTGCTTTTGTAGAAACGGTTTTAGAATGTACCAGATTCGTAGAATTGTACCAGGTCTCTGCGAAAATTTATTCTCTTGCTTTACTTGCAGTTTCCAGTTTCTTAGTATTAAATGAGGATACTGTATTAAGTGAGGATACTGTACGAAATAAATAAGATTGACGCCGTATTTTGTCTGCCAATTCCGCTTTGCCTGGCTGATCTGCTAATTTATTTTTGACAGTTTCGTCTAATCTAATAAATGAGGATGAAAATGTACCAGAAATATTTTAAAAATATACTTTTGCAGAAACGGTTTCAGAATGTACCAGATTCGTAGAATTGTACCAGGTCTGGCAACGCTGCTAATATCAAGACCACGCCCACAATTGTAACTGCACATAGACCACGAGTTGATATGTTTGACCTTGGGAACTGTTCTGCTTTATTATAGAGTTATGATGGTTAAATCAAAATATTTTTTTTACTCCTGTAACTAAAATGCCATTTAACATACTAACAATACACGTCGCTAAGTGACCTTTTAATCATGCATTCATAACCTATGACTAAAGAGCCTCTTAGTCATGAGCTGAAGTTGGCAACGATGTTTTAGTCATGGGGTGAAGTTAGGTTCAAATAGTATTTGCTTTATTAGCCACAGCCAAAACTAAATTCAAGTTAGTTTTCAACCGTCACTTTGATGTTTGTCAAGCATAATTTAACCTAATATAATAAATGTCAAAATTTTAATGAAACAATATGATGTTATATTCTCTAAATTTGTGGTCGTAGAAAAAGTATAGTATGCAACTCGTTTTATAAACTTATTAGTCACTCTTTTATTAAACACTCGCTCCGCTGCGCTTCACTCGTGATTAATAAAACTCGTGACTAAAATGACGTTTATAAAACTTGGTACATAATATACTATTACTAGCAGTCCAGTGAGACAAATGTCTCATTTAATAAAACAAAAAAGACCGTCCCGGACGGACCAGCGTCCCGCACGGACGGAAATCACGTGATTTCTCGAAAATTGGAAGTGTCACGTGACTGAAATTCGGTTCCTGACCTGACATGACCATTCCAAACATATAACTTTAATAACTTTTTTCTCTATCTCTTACGGTTTGGCTGCTGAAACAGCGTCCCGGACGGAAGGACGGACGGACAGACAAGTCTATTATATATATGGATCTACGACCACTACTAAAAGTAGGCCTTTTAGCGCTAGCTTGTTTCACTAAAAGTGACGTTTTATAGTTTACCGTGTTTAATGAAATCAGCTGTTTAATTTTAGCACACGGGCTAAAAGTGAAGTGAGGTTACAAAACTACAATTTCGAACTGCAAGTGAAGTTGTAAAGCTATTCTAGTTGCTTCTTGCGTTACAGGTAAAGCGTTTTTGAAATAATTAAAGCGTTATGTAATGAATACATTCATATGTGGAGTATCAATAATTACATTTCGTAACTCACCTTGACAGCACGGGCGTGGCCAAACAATCGCCCGCGCGGCGTAGGCTACTGTTCATTATGACTTAAATTAAAAGTGTCGCAGATGCGAACCTTTCTTAAATCCATATTTATGGATTAATAACGGTAAAATTAAGGTCGTAGATAAAATACTGTATGCAACGCGTGCTAAAAGTCGTTTATGCGCGAGACATGTTATGAAACTCAGCCTTCGGCTTCGTTTCATAATTTTCATGTCTCGCGCATAAACGTCGACTTTTAGCACTTGTTGCACAAATAACTATTACTTCGAACTGACTTAAACAAAAATAAATTAAAGTTGCCAGGTAACAAAACGCAAATTTTAAAAATTACGCTTTTGCGTTGTCCAACCTAGTAGTAACAAAAAACCAACAGAAATTGAGCAGTGCTACCATAAAACGGCTTTTTTGACGATCCGGGACTATAATAGTGAATAGAGTTTAATTGTTACGGGGACAGAAAGTTTATGTCGTCACATATCGTAATTTCCCATATAATAGCTAAATAAATATGTTATTCCATTTCGATAAAGCTACTTAACAAAATTATAACCAATAAGGCTGGTGTCGTACCTATGGTATTTTGTGTGTATTAAATAAATAGTGTACGAGCTTGCAATCGCACGTAGTGAGCTCAAACAGCTCTTTCGAAAATATGGCTTCATCGTACGCTCACCGGCTTTGCGACCCTGTAAAAAGTTAGGGCTTACGCTTGCCATTTGCCGAGTCGTGGCCGAAAAAGACTCACAGAACTTCCTTTTGTAGTTAATTAAGCCTAAATTAAGAAAAAGAAGAAATTAAGCTATCCGAAAGTGTTACCACAAATTAAAAAACTGAACTTTAATAAAACAAAACAAAAAAACACAATTGGCACAAATTGCCCAAACAACAGGACAATCATATAAAAGATAAAAACGGTTTTCGGAAATAATTCCTCTGTATTTATGTTCTAGAAGCAACAATTCGAATCAGGGGATGTAAAACTGTTTCACCATACCTATAAGAGTTAACCAGGCAAGGAGATAATAAATACTCAAGAGAAATAACAATGGCAAATGTCAAAAGTCAACAACACATTTGTTCGCCACAACGACATTAATACACCAAAAGACATATATACGGTAATAGTATACGCTAATATACAAACACAAGAGTTTTATTGAATGAAAGCGCACGGAATCGATTAGGCGAAGTGTAAGGATCATAATTAAAATTAACTTTATCGGGCGCCTACAGTATCGCACCTCATGAGGAGGCCTCCCCGATCCTACACGAGTATAGATAAGATATAAATTATTGTATTAAGACAAAGACACGCCCCTCGCATAATCGCCAGATGACACACGTATACCAGTACAATTACCCGTTTACTACCCTTAAGAAATAACAAACAGATAGTATACTGTGCAGTAATTTCGATGACAGGTGCGATTTAATAAATGCATTTAACTCGTAACGGGAAGCGTGAGATGCGAAGCTAGGTGTGCGAAAGGTTAGAACCCTTGGAAATGTTAATAGCTGCGACACGTTCTGGAAAATCCAGAAGAGCCCCACAAAACGGGCTTGCAATTGAGGGCGTTCTGGCTTTTTCCAGTGTCAATTCTGAAATCCAATTTGCGCAGGTGATCCACCGATTTTTTACAGGTAACACGCGAATAACAAGGCCTTCGTAGAAGTATCGGAGTAGGAACGAAAAATCAAAAGTGCAATAAACACGGATAGAGATACGAACAGAAAAAAAAAGAAAAGGGGTTAAAGATAATGTCCACAGAGCATTACACCACGTAAAAACTGAGAATACCAAACGATACCTTAGATAGCGGGCAGCCAGCATATGTTATACACCAAACCAATAACACCACATCTGTCCCATATTGTCGACGGTTTTTTAGATAAGAAATGCGCTATTAAAACACCACTCAAATGAAATTCCGAACAAATACGTCCTATAGATTTGACTATTCAATTCACTTGTCATCTGTCGAAAGTGGACCAACGAAAACGTCAGCTTTTGCATTTCATAACCAACCAAAATAAATTGCAGTGGCTATTTTATTAATAGCGAATTGCAGCGAATATTCTACTAGTACTCAAGTGTCAAGAACAGCCATGCTGAACCTTGTCTAGTTTATTCTGTATAGTATATTATTATTCAGAGTAAAAAAACAATTATTATTATTATTACTTATTCGAACAAATTAAAATATTTATTGATTATGTTTACACAAATGGTTTTTTAACGTGTGTAACTAAATGTTAAGTTTTTTAATTTGAAAATTGGGTTTGGTTCACTGAATAGTCTTCCAAATACTGTTCGTACTCAAAGTTAGGTAGACTATTTTTGGGCTGGTATCACTCATGTTCATTGCGTTTGCAGTATTTGTAACTAAACGTAATGGACCTTCGCGATACCTACTATCGCAACAATAATCGACATAACTGTGAGTACTTAATAGTAGATTATATTATAAGTGAGAGAAATGCATCATTATTTGCGAGTGAGAATTTTGAATCGCGAGTACCCCAACACGAGCGATACAATTTCTCGCGAGCTTATAATGGTATTTCGCTCAGGTGTGATATACGACGTTTTATCTTATAGTAGCAATTCTTGTGCCTAAATAGTTTGCGCAGTCAGAATATGTCGCGAAATAAATTTATAATTAGTCGCCTATTATTTGTGATATACGTTTGACACTACTGAAGTGTATTGGCAGTACTGAAGTGTATTCAGTCTATGTCAAATTCGAAGTTCGTAGGTTAGGTTTTGTTTGTTATTTGACATAGACAGACGCAAAACTTAACCTGAAAATTACGAATTTGACATAGCTTGACAGTGCCACCAACAATGCAGTGGTATAAATAATGAAAACTCACTTGTGAATAAAACTTCATTTTAGTCACTGAAAACAGTTGTATAATGTATGGTAATAGGCGCTAAGATAATCTCTGAAACTTCTTTGTGGCGTGAATCTATAATTCATATTCTTTTTTGGGTATTTCGCCACTCTGCAAATTAAAATTATTAAATAACGTATTAAATAACGAAAATGTACCACTTAGGCCAATAGTTAGTTCTATAGGTTCTCCTTGTCACAGTTTATCTAAATATTTACTTAAAATACTGACTCCCTATATCAGGAAACACCGACACATATATAAAGAACACACGTAATCGACAGGTTACTGACTTCCAATATTTTTTGGGTGTTGATCCTCTCAAAGTAGTTACTAATATAAAAGATTTGGGTGTCATGATAGATAATAAGGTACTGTTTGATATCCATATTGATAAAATTGCCAGGAAATCATATCAAATGTTAGGATTTCTAACTAGAACGTGCAAACATTTCACAAATCCCGATGCGCTTACGATCCTTTATTTCTCTTTGATCCGAAGTCATTTAGAGTACTGCAGCACTGTTTGGAACCCCCAATACAGTACATATATAGATCGGTTAGAAGGTATTGAAAATAAATTTATACGATTCTTTTCTACTAAATTTCCGTTCAACCATATTACAATCGGTTCTCTAAAAAGGCGAAGAGAAATATTGGATCTTATACTTCTATACAAGCTTTTTAACCAAAAGTTGGACAGCCCAGATCTTTTATCTAACTTTACTTTTAGAATCCCTATTGGTAATACTAGAAGTGTTGCGTTGCTTGGTATCCCTTTTAACAGAACTAGTTCAGCTAACAACTCTCCTGTAACAAGATTATCATTGCTTTATAACTTTTATTTGTCTAATTGTAACACGTTAGATATTCATTTTGATTCCCTTCAGACGTTCAAAGCTAAACTTTACAATTGTTATTCTAGTTAAGTGTATACTGTTTTTGTTCTCATTTTGCATTCCGGCTTTTTATGTTTAATTGTGTTTTTTTTCTATTATCGATAATGTTTGCTTTCGTCTTGAGAGTCTGTAATTTTTATTTTTAATTGTGGGTTGCTGTAATTGAGCCTTGTGCTTGTTGCGACCCCGAAATAAATAAATAAATAAATAAATAAATAAGTAAACACGCCACATTTCCTTTAAAAACTTAAAGAAGCAAACATAAACACACAACACTTAATGGTTAGTTTTGATGTAGTTAGTCTCTTCACTAATGTTCCAGTAGACAAAACAATCAACATCATTAAACATAGGTTACAAAACGATAACACATTACATACACGAACAACATAAAACATTGATACCATTATATAACTTTTAACACTATGCATTAAAACGACATACTTTCAACTAAACAATGAATTTTACCAACAAGATTTCGGGATGGCAATGGGTTCTCCTCTATCTCCTATCGTTAGTAACATTTTTATGGAAGACTTTGAACAACAACATGTCTACACATACACTAACAAACCAGTAGTTTGGTGGAGATATGTCGATGATGTTTTTGCAATTTGGCCTCATGATATAGTTGAGGTGGACAAATTTCTTGAACATATTAACAGTAAAGAAGCCTCCATCAAATTCACATTAGAAACAGAGCAAAACAATCAGTTACCTTTTCTTGATACACTAATCACACGCACAATAAATACTTTCGAAACATCAGTATACCGTAAAAAAACTAACACTAATAGGTACTTACATTTTAACTCCAACCATCACAAAAACATAAAGACAGGTGTTGTAAAAAGTCTTTATGACAGAGCCAAAGTTGTTTGCTCTAATGATGAAATTTTCAAAAAAGAGAAAGAATTTATTATTAATGTTTTACAAGATAATGGCTATCCAGAGATTCTTGTTCGGAACATTTTCAATACACGAAACAATGCCACACGCGTACAAAGAAATGACACTCAATCTCTAACTATACCTTATATTCCAGGCATATCTGACAAAATTAGACGAATTGGGAATAGATTCAATGTTAGGACGGTATTCAAAACGTTGAATACCTTGCGGTCAGTTCTTACAAAAACTAAACCGTTCAAAGAAGAACAACATTCAAAGAATTGTATATATAGTATCCCCTGTGAATGCGGGAAATACTATATCGGTGAAACATCCAGACCTTTAGCAGTTGGAGTTAAAGAACATAAAAAGGTGATGAAAACTTATCAATTCAATAAGTCTGAGCTGGCAGATGGGATAACAATCATAAAGTACACTGGCATAACACAAAGATCTTGTCTAAAGAATCGATGTCAACTAAACGAAAAATTAAGGAGACGGCATATATTTTACTTAACGAAGAAAAATGCGTGTCGTCTTTCTCAATATTTTTAGACTAGTTGGCTATCCATTCTTAAAGATCAGATCAAGTAGGTTTAGACAATCAACAAACGCCAATGTCAAGCAATTCATTGGAGGTTGGTGGTTTTCAATCTCCTTGAAAAAGCTAAGTTTTCTTGTTCCTTTTTTAATTGTTATTCTTTGATAACGAGGGAAGATTGTCCCTCGAAACGTTCGTTATTTAATACGTTATTTAATAATTTTAATTTGCAGAGTGGCGAAATACCCAAAAAAGAATATGAATAATAGGCGCTACTGTAAGATAAAGTATTATACGGAAGGGGCCATAATTATAACGGGTGTTCATAAACAGTCGTCATCCCAGTTGCTTTGAAAAACAAAATGTTATTTCTTTGATTAATTCGTACAACACAATGAAACGTCATTGAGTTCTGTCATAGCGCATTTTTTCTCAATTTTAATAGACATACGTTTCTGAAGTCAAAACCTACTGGGATGACTGTTTATGAACACCCGTTATATAACAGCAATAAGATAAGATGAACAACAAAATAAAATGCTTGAGTAAGAAAGAGATGACCATACGATAAAATTATTTTAGTAGGCATGTTTAGTTCACTTCTGTCATAATTAAAATAAGCATCATGCCTACTCGAATATTTACTACTATGTTTATCTCTTTCTTACTCAAGCAATACGTATTATTTTCTTGTTTATGTTATCTCATTGCTGTTATATACCGATGGGGCCACAATTATATGTAAGAGAGATTTTCTTTACTACGAACACGGTAGGCGATATGTCGAATTTACAAATGCCGAGAATTTGACTTTGACAGTTCTCGTACTTTGTCAGTAGATAATATCTGCTGTCAGGTCTATCTTAAAATCGATAACTACGAAGCAACGGAACAGTGAAAATTGTAAAATGGTATTATCAGGGTCCAACGGTCCGAAAAATTCAAAATTCTTTCACATTTGGAAATAGGGGTTCTTCATCGTTATCAATGTTACATGGAAACTTTGGATGTGTTTCTCCGCAAAAGCAAAAAAGGCCTAATGTTCCCAACGAAGACAGGAATTTAAGAGGTTTGTATTACCGCTAATGACTATCCAGATTATTCATTTAAATAAATTGCAGAACTAGTAGATTTAGCTGCGATATTCTTCCCGTTGGCCATTTCAGAAGTATGGAAATTTGTGAAACTGTGACAGATATGCCGAAAACTTCTTCTGGAAAGGCGTCTTCACTGCAACTAACGATTTGAAGAACCTCGTTTAAAAATTAAAGGGGTTGTTCAGAGTACTAGCACTAATACTTCGGCTAATGTGCGAAGAAGTTTCTATAATCGCTTCGGATATTGTTTAGCGCAAGAAGGCAGGCTCTTCGAACACGAGCTAATTTAAACTTTTTAAATTTTGTTGTTTGAAATAAAAATAGTTTTATTTTTGTTTACATCTTTTTTTTGACTATGAGTTAGTTTGTTCGGAAAAAATGATTTCTTTCTTCAGAATGCGTTTTACTTTGTGAACTACATTCTTTTACTTTACTGTTAATCTCTAAAAATCCTGTTTTCAACTTTCAATTTATCAGCTGAATTAATCACACAATAACACGGTAGGTACCTCATACATTCTATCTGTGATATAACAATTTAAAAAAATTACACTAGGCGTGGATGCCTCGTCTGTGTTAAACAATTACTTAAACAATCAACGCAGACGACCCGTGGATTAATATCAGAGTACCTTAGATCGACTGTCCATCGGTCTTGGCGTCTTTTTAGGCAATCGTAAATTCGCCTTGAGTTATTCGTGTTCGCAGTTCATGAATTTTCACTGTATATAATTATGGCCCCATCCGTATAATTATGGCCCCGTCGGTATATGACTATTTTAAACAAATGTAGTTTTCATTAAGAAAAAATCAATTTTAGTTTGCTGTTACTGGAGAAATTGCGTAGTTTGTTGCTAGATGACTGAAACCTAATTTAAAAAAATAGTCCAGTTCATTGGATAGTCCCTCGAATACCATTCTTAGTAACATTTAAGTAGATTATTTTTGTGGTGGCATGAGTTGTACTCATGCCCATTGCGTTTGGTGCAACGGGGGTGGGAATTCGTGGTAATATTTTCGAACCGTAGCCATTTTGAACCGATTTGGACTTTTTGAGAACTTGGAAATTTCCACTTTATCTATCCTCAATCGATATTTTTAATTGGAGCAAAGCATTTGTCAGTAAGTATCCGCTAATCCTTATTTTTACAAAAAGACTTAGAAGACGCTAACTTCTCAAATAAAAACTTTATACTCTTATTCTACTGAACAGGTATTACAAAATATAGCAGATTTTCTATATTTACTTACTCTGCATTCTGCAACAAAGATCTGAATATAAAGTAGCACTGTAACTTCATTAATAACAATATTATTAATACTAAAATTACATCACTGCAGCTGACATAGTTAATACCTTTATCGTCCACTCCTGAACATATGCCTCTCGGGGATCCAGTGGATCCTTCAAATTTTACGGCAACCAGGTACTAACTATTCAACTGTGCCTGCAACCTCAACTGTTGAATAAAAGTAGAGAGAATAGTTGTTTTTTACATTCAAGCAAACAAATGCTGGAACAAGCTGCTTGAATTATAGGCAAACCCTCAAAGTAAAAAAAATATATAGTTGTCCATGTTTAAATAGACTAGTAAAAACAAGATCTTCTCAAATGACCTTATAGGTGCAACCACATAAGCTAATTTTTATTCTCCCCCTGAACTTACGAGGCAGCAAATCAAAATTGCTAACGATTAATCGCCAATTAGGCATCCCTCGATTCCCATTAGGAAAATTCGAAGTTAATGCGCCGGTGGGCAATCGGAGCCGCTAGGTAGCGCTCCTGAAATATATTATTTTTCAGGTCCTAAAACAACAGATTCATGACGTTCCTGGCTGCGCAGAATGTTTAATAACGGAAGGAGAAGCGAGATTTCGAATGAATAATGCATTGTTGATTCAGAGCCAGGATCCAGAAAGACTTGCAAATGCGGATTTACCCACAAATTACAATAAATTACGTATTACAAGCGGCCCCGGTAAATTAAATAATGCGAATTTTAATACAATGTCGACATCTTAGCCAACATTTTAGCCGCTTTGTCTGCGGATAACGAATCTGATTGATAGGGGTGGTGCATAACTGGGCCACGATTAAGTTTTTGCAAGCGCGTAAGTTTTCGATACAGCATCAACTCTAAAATTGTGTCAAGTATGTTTGTTTTCGAGTGAAATTGGGCTGATAATACTCATTCATGGATATCCCGTATTGGAAATTCTCTCATCAAGCAGTGTTGTTATCAAATCAGGCAATTTTTGTTTTATTAATTTACGAAAAGCACTTGAACACAGTTAGCTAAAGTTGATTGGACAGTAGCACACTAACTTTAGAATACATTAATTTAGGGTAATTTTTCAGTGTTGGCTTACTTAGCTTTATCCTTAGAAATAAAATGTTGGTTACTCTGTAAACATTTTGCTCGAATTAATTCAGAATTAGCAATTGAAAACAGTTACAGTTCATTAAACAGCTTAGATAAATGGTGCAACCACTGTAAACTTTTAATATGACAATGGTTTAGTTAATTACCTAGTCCTGAATAATTGAATAACGATATATCTTGAGTGTTAACAAACAGAATACAGGACTTTACACTAAGATACAGCTTCAGCAGGGAATTAAACATTGTACTTAGCTTGCTTCCAGTAACATAAATTTTTTCATAAAATCACCTACGAACATCCAGTCGTAGAGAGCATTACTATCTGAGGAAATGCTGCCAATGTTAACGTCACGGTTACAAAATATGATTTTAAAACCTATTAGGCTGTCACAATTTAATCGGTATATTGATAATGTTTACTACGTTATTTCACGGAGAGATGCTTAGAATTGGTGTTCATAAAATGAACATTCGGAAAACGCACAGATGAAGTAATTGCATCAGATTTAATTAAATCTATAAAGGTAGGTAATTTTTAACACTAGAAGGGAGAGTAGAATCTAGAAGCTATGTAGAAGCTATATAGAAGAGGCAGCAAATATACCGTAATACAGTGTCAACAATGCTGACATGAAGGTAAAACAAGTCTGTACCTTTGAAGTAGAGAAGCTCAGAGAGATTCAACCCCTTGAAGATTCATATGCTGCAATGGGAAGGCTTTATCCAAGCATGGGGCACTATTGATCTACGAAAATGTTTGTGTGGGCAACAGAGATGTGGAAATTTTGACTTGGGGTCAGTGATCCACGAAGCTGGTTAGTGGCACTACAAAAATGCGGGAATCTAACCTGGATAGGAAAGATTTACGAAGAAGGTCGTCGGAATTGCAGAGATGCGTAAATCTGGCGATGATTGCGAGGAAGAAACCCGAATTTTTAATCGGTGGTTGGTGATCGACGAGAATTAACTTTTCGGCAACACGGCTCTTCCAGCAAAGTAAACAGTTCGAATTTGATGTAAATCAGGCCAATTACCGATTACGCTACCACGGCATGCTCTTTTAACTTCCACTGCTCACTTTTCAATCATTATGGGCGTCAAAATCCCCGGGGAAGATTTAAAATATCTTAACAGACTTGATAGGCCCGCCTTTGATGATAACTTGTTTGGGCAAGAACCTTATCATATCTTGAATTGTTCCAACAACTGTTAGATGGTGTTTACGCAACATTTGGCCCAAAATGCATTAGTAAACCGACGGTCGTATCACTTCCTCAAATGTGATTTGTCAATCTTATACGAGATGCGGTAGAAGCATTCAGCCTGAATTGGCCTTCGGGTTGCATTCCGGTGCGTACTTCCATATGTAAAGTGTAAAAGGTTCTGGCATCGATTGTTGCAAATACATTTATACTGTACACTTATTAGATATGTAGATTCTGAACCTTTATCTTTCTGTAAATGCGAAGAGGATTTCGTCCAGTGTCACGTATTTAGCTACACTAGAATATTTTTTACTTGGTCCATTAATCTTTTCCAACACTACTCTTCCGGTAGAAAAATTATCTACTTTATTTTGTTCTTGTTTAGCGTCTGCATTATCGAAACTCTTATCGAACACTTTAATAAAATTATTTGGTGCCGACCCCACTTTTCTAATACTTATTTCCATCCACAATAGTGCGATACTACTATGTACAATAAACCGACAAGAGCTTTTACCTCTTTCTTGTTTGAGTGTAATATCGTAGTTACTCTTGTATTGAAATGCAATTTTCTGGATGTACAAGTTTGTATATTTTACAACTAAAATTTTATTCAAATACTGCATCCAGTATAGTGCAAGGTAAATAGCTCAATATCAGTTAAAATTTCTTAAAAGAAAGTATAAAGCTAGAAATTGGTAAACGTATAGATTTCAGTACTTTTATTCTGAATATTTATAGTTGCTGACTGTGCGGAGTGAGGGAATTCGAAAACAAGCAAACTTCGGATGAACTTACACTCAAGCAAAAATTGGTATACAGGGGGATATTAGGCCACCGATCACAAATATTAGATAAAAATCACTGTAAACAAAATAGCAGATTCAATATGGCAGCCACATGTGAACAATTACAAGGCCTTGATAAAAATTGGTATACAGGGGTTTTCAAAGCAGCAGATTAAAATTCCAAGTCAAAATACTGTATATAAAACAGCGGACTCCCTATTTGTTGATGACTTATCGTTGCAAGGATTGGATTATGGTTTTGTTCTACTTTGTCGTCGGCCATGTATGTTGTTTTGCTTAAGCTTTTCCTAGATTTTATTTGAAGTGCCTCTACCATTTGTCTTCTCTGCTTTCACTGCGTCAATACCTTTCGCAATAAACTAGAAAAAAGAGTGTGGACTTGCCAAGGCCTAGATGAACAAGCAAGAAATGAAATAAACTATATTATATCTAAGAACTAAAATACAGTTACTGACACATGTAATATTCATACAGCCCATCTAGGTAGTGATCATCATCTGGTATGAGCAAAGGAGTATAATAACATAATATAAGAACAAAGAAAACTCATAATAAGTAATCCCCACTAAATTAACGTAGAGTAGCTGAAAATGAAAACTGCGAAATACCAAGAAAAACCTCAATAGCATATGGCATCAAAAAATTTAAAAAAAAACACTCTCGATGAATACAATGTGGACATAGTACGTGGCATAGTAAACGTTCAATTTTTGTTTGTAACTGACTGCAGTTTGAAAAACATCATTAACTTTTCAATTGTTATTCTTTTTAGAGGGTTGGAATAACTTCAAAAATTCTATTGAGGGTTTATGGGCATACTTTGACCCATTTATAATTTATCCGTTTTTAAAGAACAGACTACTGTTAAGAATAATCCCAGGGTCCGGCAACTCAGGGCCCACCGGGAAATTCCCGGTAACCCGGCGGGCCAGCACGCGCCTGGGGTACTGTGAAGTGGGCTGAGTCTTATTTTTTGTAGTATGGGGTCAGATAAAGAGAGGACACCGCGGCAGTAATATGAGATGCCCCAGATTTAGACAACTTGTGGAGGCGGAAAGGAGGAAAAGAAATAGAAGGCAGCCGAACAATAACAAACATAATAAATAGACGCCCACACAGAGACAAATTAAGAAGTAGTCTTAGGATATTGCAGACCAAGTTAGGAAGAAAAAGGGCGGCACACGACATAGCTTTTAGCACAGCCGCAGAACATGACATATACATGATTGTAGTAGGAGATCCCAATAAAGCAATAACCAAGAGACGAGGATCGGCAAAAGACAAAAATGCAGATGTGGCAATATATTTCAGAAACCGGAGGATAAGGGTAAAGAAACTGGAATTCAAGGATGGTTTAATAATCATAAGTATGGAAAACTACAAAATATATTGTTGTTACATATCTCCCAACATCACAATCGATGGATACAAAAGGAAAATAGATGACATCATGAGCGATATAACAGATACTGCAGGCGAATGTGTATTAATGAGAGATATGACTAAATGCCAAAGCAGCAGAATGGGGATCTCCCGTTACAGATAAGAGAGGAGAATATTTCTGTGAATGGATTTCGGCAGAAAACATGACAATACACAATACAGGTATTAATCCGAGCTTTGTACGCGGTACGAGCAAATCAGACATAGACATTACGTGCTCAACACAGAAGATCGGAAAAAAGATTGCAGGATGGAAAGTTATGGACGAGGAAACGATCATGGAACATAAATATAATTATTACTAGATAAGAAACCAGATAGAAGGACGGAAGGTGGGACAAACGATAATAGTTAACGACTGGGAGACGTTTAAAGAGCTACTCACTTAGAGCATACAGAGAAATGGCGACATGGAAGCGACAGTCGAACAGCGTGTAGAAATACTGAAAGAAGTATACGAAGGAAGTGTGTGCAGACGGGGGGAAAAGCAGCACAAAATTCCGTTCTGGTGGACGGATGAGATTACAAGTAAAAGGGAAGAATGCAACAGGATATGAAGAAAAATCACCAGACTAGCAAAATATGTAAGAAACTTGCCAGACATACAACAAAGAAAGAAGCGATATAAAGATAGCAAGAAAAGTTTGCAACAAATGATAAACGAGTCGAAGAGGAAGCAATGGGACGAGTTCTGCGCCAATGTTAATGAAGACGTATGGGGGCAAGGATACGCGACGATCATGAAGAAGTTCCAAGCATACTTACCATACGATATAACAATAGATAAGAAACGGCAAATTGCGAGAGAACTATTCTCAAATCGCTATGAACAATGGCAGGTAGACACAGAGATGGGAACGCGGAGTCTTTTACGGAAGCAGAAAGATGAAAACATGGAAGGCTCCAGGTATAGCTGGAATCCCTCCTGAGGTTCTGAAGATAGCAGGTAAAACAGCACCAGAATGGATACTCCAAATTATAAACCACCTACTAGAGATACGAAAATTCCCAGGTGAGTGGAAGATCGCAAAACTGGTACTCATACCAAAGGGCGGGCCAAGAAAAGAACAAAAATATCGACCACTTTGCTTATTGAACACAATGGTTAAATTATACGAGGAGGTCTATTGGAATACCAATATGGCTTATGGAAAGGGAGAAGTACTTTGCAGGAAATAGAAGAATGCTCTGATGACTTCTTCTCGTAAATGTAAATAAGATATGGGGAGTGCTTCTAACGTTAGATGTAAAAAACGCCTTCAATTCTGTATCGTAGCGGGGGATCGTTGAGAAACTACAACAGAGAAATATACCTGCATACTTAGTAGAAATAATAGGAGACTATCTGAAGGACAGAAGAGTACAACTGACGGAACACGAAACAATGGAGATGACAGCAGCCGTCCCACAAGGCCCAGTACTTGAATCCACACTCTGGACCATGGTGTACGATGGAGTGCTCAACCAGGAGTTGCCGCAGGGAGTAAAAGCGGTTGACTTCGTGGATAACTTGGCCTTAGTAGTAACAGCCGACGACATAGAAATGCTCGTACATGCTGCAAACGAAGCTATCCATATGACAACAAACTGGATGGGCGATCATAGCTTGGAACTGGCGCCTACTAAGACCGAAGCGGTGTTATAGTGTTGAAATCATTTAGATACAGTCAAGAATTGTTTCGTATAATTTTTCGCTTAAATACATACAGATGTAGTTTAGAGGTTTCGAGTGACCTGCAGTTTCTAGGTTTGTATTTGGTTGCATACTCTTTTCTCGTTTTTGAAAATCCTTGAATGTATAGCGGAATATAGTAAAATTTTCAAAATAGATTGATAGTACGATTTCCGGCGGCCATTTTATGAGACTGATTCCGTGAGATTATTTCCTTCTGGAGCTGCATGTGATTTGGAATTTTCACTTGAAGTGGATAATGTAATTCCAAAATTATTGGCGAATAATTCTGTGATCAGTCTTAGGAAATGAAGCCAGTTGTGCTGGGATAATAATATATTTCTGCAAGATACTCACTCGAGGCCACCCACTAGCTCTGGTATGTTTTTTTGTAGTTCCTTGTGAACAGCGAATTCGAATATCGTGTAATTTTAGGTCTCTTCGTATTTATTCTATTTCGTCTCCGTCTTATTCGTATCCAGTTCTGCATGTGTTCCCCCTGTGGCATTGATGTCGCTTACTAAAGCACCTGGAGGACCAACCCCCACGCAGTTCTGAGCACCCTCAACTCATGTGGTAGCCTACGAATACACGACTTCTCCCCAGTGTGACCGCCACGAGGTTTCTCCCTAGTGCAATAGTTGGAGAAAAGCCTGTCGCTCAGGAGGTTGCACATTCGTGGACAGTATCTCCGTGTGTAGTTGCTCTGCCGGCGCCGCTGTGCCCTGTCAGGCAGCACCA
Source organism: Agriotes lineatus (assembly GCA_940337035.1). NCBI lineage: Eukaryota > Metazoa > Arthropoda > Insecta > Coleoptera > Elateridae > Agriotes > Agriotes lineatus. The sequence continues at coordinate 5,420,847 of OW679195.1, forward strand.
GGTATCTGCTAGCGTTTTAGTCACCTCATCGTTCAAACTGAAAGTACCGTTCGTACTGGTCTTATGAAATTTTATGCGTTATGCTTTATCTTTTACGATGGTGATATTCCTAACCGATTGTGCAGAGAAATAAAGAAATGATGTGTAGCTGCGACTTTCACCTCGTGCAATCATGTATTTAATATTTTTCTCGATTGACTATACTGTCTGTTAGCAGTTTGGTCGCGTTCAAGCGTTGCTTAACACTTTGAAATTTAATTATATTATGCGAGAGTTTATCGGGAGCTGAAATATTGAAATTAACTCCTTATTAGCGCCGAAAATACACAGAGTTAAGTGTAAAACACCTCTAGGCGAAATGGTACCAATTAGAATAGATCACGTTTAAGTAAATTAATTGATCGTTTAAGGGATTTGATGAGAACTCCCGTTTATCTTTATCTTAGTTCTTGGTTTTTAAGTCACTACCTTACAGTTGAGACACGTGTACTCGAGCGAATTGCGAGTTAAAATCGTAGAGTTCTGTTTTCACCTCAAATGTATTAACATTTAAACCTTGTGCATTATCTAAGTAAAACTAAAATTAAATCTACTATTCCATTTACAAACAAATATTCTATCACATATTTGTATTGCTTTTTTCGAATATGGTGTACATACTGTAAATAAATAATTAGGTTATTTCAAACTATGGTATTTTCTGTCTATTATTATTTTTATGAATCAGCTAAGTGGTTTAGGAACTTACACGGACACCTGTAGGTTTTCTGGTTTGGACCGTCTCGAACCAGTGGCGTTTCCAGACAACCCCCCCATTCCTACTCAGGAACTAGCTGGCGACAATTTGCTACACTACTAGACAATTCCTGAACCTCCGTGTTGTGAATTATATATTATTTTCTTTTTCTTTTGTGTACAAAAAAATTCCCCGTGTAGCAAATAACAGCGGTAGTAATTAAGGGCCCTAAAAAAACAAGGATATCCAATTCGAGTGCGTGGGCAACATCATAAGATAAAAGAAAAATCAGTACGATACCTACGAATAATAATAAGCGAAAGAGGATGGTGGAGGGAACATTTACGAACCACAACACAGAAGGCAAAAACCAGGGCGGCAGCATTAGTAAGATTAATGCCGAATATAGGCGGCCCAAAGAGTAAGAAGAGAGAGATCTTGAACGCGGTAGTGCAATCGATCTTATTATACGGGGCACCCGCATGACAGGAGGAGATAAAGGCTGGAAGGTATAAGGAAATGATGAGGGTGTAACGAAAAATTTTATTACGAATAACTAGCGGCTATAGGACAGTTTCGGGGAAAGCCTTGCAGGTTATCATCGGCACTGTTCCTATTGATCTAATGGTGCACGAGTGGAAGGGGCTTCACCAACGAAATTACTGCCAAACGACTGAAGCAAAAAGGGAAGAGAGAGAAAGAACATTAAAAGAATGGCAGGCTGAATGGGAACAAAGACAGAAGTTGCACAATGGTTCAAGCAACTAATACCAAATATAGGAGACTGGGCAAAGTGCACACACAGACTACTGGACTACTACTTAACACAAGCATTGAGTGGACTTTTCAAACCTATACGAAAAGGATAAGAAAAACGAACAGTGAAGAGTGTGTATACTGCGGCAGAAGAGATACCGTGGAAAGTGGGAAAGGAGAAGAATAGAGGCGAAAATTAGAATAGGAGAACAACTGAGCACAGCTAATCTGACCACGATACTGACCAGCAACGAAAACCAATGGCAGGAGGTACAAATATATATCAAAGAGGTAATGAGTAGGAAGGAAGCAGAAGAAAGGGCCAGAGAGGCAAGAGAATGAAGGCAGAAGCACATATAGAATAGACAACCCACGTCTTGATAAAATGCGAATAGCGGTATCAAGGCGTTCCAGGAAGAGGAAGGGGTTTTTTAAGCGGTAAGACTCCAGCACTACTGGTAGCTACAGCTCGACACTAATTTGCTAGTGCCTATGAAGGTTTTCCCCCTATCGCAAAAAGAGGTTAGATAATTACCGGACAAACGTACGTAGTATGGTAGTTTTGTAGAACTTTTATACTGCATTCACAGGTTTGCTGATTTGCAATTTATAAAACATAGATAATATAAATATCTTCTTCTTCTTTATGTGTCCTGCCCTCCTAGGGCGTTGACGATCAATTGCATGACTTGAATTTTGTCTGTAGCTTTCCTGAAGAGGGATGTTGTACTTTGTCCATACCATTGGCGAAGGTTCTTGAGCCACGATGTCCTGCGACGGCCCGGATTACGCTTTCCCTCTATTTTCCCCTGAAATTTAATACATGCAAATTGTTTACATTTCTATTAACAACAAACGTTTGTAAAACAAACATATAGAAATAGAACCAACACTAACGTCCAGTATAATATACTGGGGAAGACCTATCCCTAATTCTCACGTTTAAATAGTCGAAATGTTTCATGAAAAAGTGCTGAAAATGATAGTAAACGCACACGTTGCGTAACCAATGGCGTAAAAATAATTTTTTTGCACGATAGATCGATTTTACTTAGTTACCACGTTTGTTGCCAAATCAGTAAGTTATGTTTACCGTTCTAGAGCGGTAAGTAAAAATTCCAGGTTAGCAGATTAGTTTTTGCGTCAGTTTTGACACAGACTGACGCAAAACCTAACTTGCTAACCTCGAATTTGACATAGACTTACAGTGCCACCCACCAACATATTATTCTGTGGTAACGTATGTCACAAATTTTTCGGAAAATTTGATACAATGTACCCACAGTAAATAACGTCCCATCCACTTACCGTTGGAAACAAATTGTATCAAATTGATTGATGTTTAATATAACATGTCAGTTTTGTAATAAACACTGTCATAAGGTTATGTTGATGAAATACAAGGTAAATAAAAAAATGCACATTTTTAACAATTACTTTTTTCCGAAAACTTTGGAGACATACGCTATGTCACATTTTACTAAAGTTTGAAAAAAATGCATTTCTATCGTGCAAAAAACCTCATAAGCATCACGAACGTTAAGGAATTACCGATCTCTCAAACAATTGTCTTCGATCACTAAAATGTCGGTACCGTTCTTAATACTTAATATACTATTATTTAAATTGAATTCCTATCTGTACGTTTCTGCGATTTTAGGTTTTCTCCATGAGCTCTGCTCAGATATTCAGATTTTAGAATAGCCTTAAAGTGAATAGTGACCAAGTAGCACTAGAAAGTAAACAAAAAATCGGTATTCTCGATAAAGCACTTTGATTTATACCGAGGAGCATCGAGTGGGTTATCAAATATTATCTGAAACGTGTCCAACGCATACGAATAGCCAATCACCCGTGCGAGCCTCCAAAATAAAAACAGTCAATATCTCGCCAAAGTAGGTGGACAAACAGGGACCAAATTGGTTTATCGACAGTCGGTAGGCATCGTCACGAAGTTAAACAATTTCTTCGTATGTACACTTATCGAATTCAATTTGCATCGCGTTCGCTTCTAATTATCTCGCCGTCCGTTCTGCGAGCGTCGTTAAAAGCCGGGCTGTAAAAATCATGCCGTCGAAATCGTCGCCTTGCCGACTACAGAAACCAAAATGACGCTGAATACAAGTCTCGTAAAAACATCGTAAAACCGCGGACTGCGTAGCTGGGGAGGAAACGGCTCTGATGCCGCCCCGTTCAATCTCGCCGCCGATTGCGATATTGGGCACAAAATAACAAACTGGTAATTTGTATTTCGCTCTAACGCCGAGTGCAGTTGAATTGTGACTCCGAAACGACTACGGATTGAACGTTTAACACTGGGAAACGCCGCTGAACACTGCCTAGAATGTTTAGTGGTGGGACGTTTACTTAAATTACCCTCGCTTTTATTTCATTTTAAACCGTGGGGTTTCCTATTTGTTGTAATTGTAATTGTAACATGATTTTAGATAAAAAAACAGTTAGGGGATGCTGATGATAGATGACATTATACATACCTTCCTCATTTCGCCCACAATTTTTAAAGGTAATTTCTTCCATACTTGATTCCTTTGTCTTGTACACAGTGGACTCTCCACCAAATTTTGAACGCCGACTTTCCGTAAATTCGATCCACCCTTTTCTAGGTCTTTCTTCTCTCTTAGTTCCGAATCTTTGAGTATTACCTAACGTGCATTATCATCTGATCAATAATCGATAAGTAATTTTGTTCAGTCTTAACTACCAAACAAACTTTCAACTAAGGACTCACTCAGTAGCCATCCTTAGACAATGATACGGTGTAAAATCGCCTTTATCCCGTCTATTTATATTTTCGCTTTTTCGAGGTGTGCTGGCGTAATTCTGGTATCTGCAATTTTGCTCGTGGCGTAGCGTTCTTTCCTTTATGCGCAAAGACCGCTGAGTTTCGTAGCATTTCAAGCATTGGGTTACTTTGGGGCTTCATAGTGAAGCTTTTAATTGAGATTTAATCAACGGCTTTTGGTGGATTTTAACTTGGTAGTGACAATCTTGCAAAATTTTCGGTTTTTACACTGTTCATTGACGGCTTACTCGAGTCCGTTCTAATTTACTCTATGGTTTGTAGCTGTTAGTATCGCGTCCAAAATCTACTTTTTGTTGAGGTTTTGCATCTGGAGACCCCGCTAGGGGTTTGACGGTGGCCCCCCGTGTCCATCACGTGCTGATTATAAGCTGGACCCTGACCCAGTTAACTGAGTTCTGCAACGGTTCACGCCTAGAACTAAAACTGGCTTCTTGCGAGAAGTAGAAATTCCTTCAAGAGAGCAGCCAAGGAAAGTTTTCTCATTTAAATAACTTATTGTGTTTATATTTGTGACTTCTTCTCGCAACTCCTTTGCCAAGTTTGTCTATTGACCCAATCATCCTCGTTGAGTCTTCTAGCGCACATGGCATCCTCTACTCCTTTCTTCCAAGTTAATCTGGACCTACCCCGCTTTCTTCTGTGCATCGGTATCCACTCCCATAGCTTTTTGTGTCACCAGTCGTCTTATATTCGTCGAAAATACTCATACTATTTCAGCCGTTTACCTTCGATAATTCATATAATATTATCCTTTACGTCCAGTCGTTTCCGAATTTCTTCATTTGGGACATGGTCCAATTTGGATAGACCGCAGCTGCGACCCCAGAAGTCCATTTCTGTGGCTTTTATCGGTGATTGGTTCTGATTTGTAATTTCCCAAGCCTTAGCGCCATAGAAAGCGACACTTACCACCATTGTCTGGTATATACTTTTTTGTGTTTTTTCTTAAACCCTCTACTCCATATAATCGGGTTAAGTTGTCGAGTTACTGCCTTGTGTTGGTTCATTCTTTTTTACTTTCTACGCCGCAGCTTCCAGAGCTAGTGATACCTGCTTCTAAGTATATAGCTTGTTGTGATTCCATTTCACGGTCTGGTCTTACTCCTCCAACAACTATACACATTAATCAACACAAATACTCTGTCAAAATTAACCACATTTCACCTTCTTCCAATAAAACAGCCCTAACTGATCACGCAACTAAACATTTTCATAATTTCAACTTTAATACACCCACTATCTTACATAGAGAGAGCAATTTAAAAAAACGCCTTTGCTTGGAGATGATAGAAATACAAAAAAGCCCAACCACCATTAATTACAAAACAGACATAGATAACTTAAGTTCTATTTACCATAACTTATTCAAATAAATTATATCGGGTGTTTTTGTACTTCTCAAACTTATAAACAACCTTTTTGGAATCTAACTCATATTTCTTACATTTAATTATTCTCAAAACTCATAAAATTTTTAACTTTAATACAACCCTGTCTTATTATTAACATTTGTACATATTTTCAAACCGACTGCGCAGCGCGATAATGTACTTTTAGGAAATAACCTTGCATGCTTTTATTCAAGTTCACTTATTGTATGCATTCAAACATTCGCATTCCATACGAAATGATTATTGTAAATTTAATTAAAACAATTTCACCCCTACAAGCGACAGCTTTTTAACATGTTTGTGCCTACGTCTTTTCTAATTAAAATTTTATAATGTAAATGTCTTAGTCGCTAAAAATTTTAACTAAGTTTTAAAGTGTTTCTACTTAAGTTCAAATTTAAACATAATATCATCAACAACTTGCAATAAATGACTCTACAATTAAAACTATTATGTAAGTATGCAGGTTTTTAGAAGGGAATGTTTTCGCTAATTCTACTTGTTTTTTTGCTCCTTTCAGAATTGTAATAAATACCGTCAACTAATTTTAACAACTGAAGATGCAATCAAAAATTGCGAAACGTATTGATTTGTAATTTAAAATTTTAACTTTCGATAATATACATGTTTTTGACAAATGATTTTTTATTTTTCATTAAAAAAATAATTAAAATCACGCAATGAAGTAACACACAGGATTTTTAAGAATTCTTTTTGACATTACTCATCTCCAAATTAATATACAATATTGTGTTTTCACAGTATTTTTGGAGTTTCCACTTAGCACATTCCTTTCTTATCATCGGCACATATCACCTGGTTGTCGTAAATGTATTTTGAATAGCAGTGGTGCTATACAGCACCCTTGTCTTAGTCCTGTTGATACAGGAAATTGCTGAAAAACGGATATGCTTATCTTTACTTGGCCTTTTATCTCTGAGTACAGTTCTTTAACAGCTCTTATGTACGTTATATACACTCTCGCCTCCACCATTGTTTTCCAAAATTTTAGAAGGAGCACACGTTAATATGCTTTGTGTAGATCTATTAATGCTAATTGTGTTTTCAAACTGCAGTATTTTCTAGCTATGGTTTCACACAGAAAATTTTGTGCGTACATGACTGGCCGGCCCTAAATCCTCATTTTTTTCACATAGTGTCTGTTCTATTCTTTACTTAACAATTTTTTCCATAACACGGCCGATAATGCTGAACACCGCAATTCCTTTGTAATTGCTGCGTCCATTTTTGGCAGTTCGTTGAAGGTAAAAATCTAGAATTCTTTGAACCTCCATCGATTTTTATGAAAATTTGGAATTAAGTTCATCTTGCCCTTAACTTCAAAAGTGATATATGTCCGACTTGCGCTTTTTGTTTTCAAGGGGTGAAACTACCCCTTATGGATTCACATTTTATTTAATTATGTAGAATAAAGCTTCTTTCGTATTCTCGAATATGATTTACGATGTCTTCAAAATTGTCAACCTTCAAATTATATATGCGTGTGTCCGCGGATTGTGTTCACATAAGGTGTAAATGGCATTTTTTTTTGTTAGATGCTAATATTCTCGGAATCACTCCTGCTTGTTCTCAAACTAAGATGTTGAGAAAATCGATCAAATTAATTAATATACAGTGTGTGTAAACTACCATTATTGGAAGAGATAAAAAAAAGTATTAAGGAAAGTTGTTTAGAATTAAGAGTAATGTAAAACTCTCAATATTGAGACAAATTGACCTACTTTTATTTAAAAAAAATAATTTTTTATACCAACATACCTTTTATCGAGGCCGCAGAAGGCACTCTATTGTTTTTTTAAACATCTTAGTTCGTAACCCAGTAACAGTATCTCCTACAGCCACGATAAAAGGTATCTATAATATAATTTTCCTTAATGTGTGTCTGTGGCACAATAAAATCTCACGTTCCGGCTTCCCAGATGTTTATATTTATTTAGGTTTTGTTTTTCTTATCTTAGCTCTCGGCTCGGAGCTTGACCTTTCGCGTATCCTATTTCACGTGCGCGTAGGGCGCAGTTTGCTTGTGTTGGTATAAAAAATCCAAAAAATTTAAAATTCAAAGTAGTCCGATTTCTCTGAATATGTCCTTAATACCTTTTTTTGTTATCTCTTCTAATAATAGTAGTCTACTCTTGACGATTTTTTAAAAGTGAATTCTGAAAACACCCTGTATATTAATTGATTTGATTAATTTTCTCAAAATCGTAGTTTGAGAACAAGCAAGAGCGATTCCGAGAATATTAGCATCTAACTCAAAAATAATTGCCATTTACACCTTTTGTGAACTCAATCCGCGGACACACTGTGTATATATATATATATATACCTATATATTTATGTATGTATATACACTATACACGCACATATGATCATATGTGAAGCTCCAAAAGTATGTGGAATAGAAAAATTTTTATGTTCCGAAAAAATGCGATTGGATTTTTTACCATAACTCCTTTAATTTTGAAGCTACAAAGTCCATTCAAACACCATTTTACAGGTAATTTTAAGGGTTAGAAGATCATATACATTTCGACATGCTTAAACCCTTAATGCTCAAAAAGTAAAGGGTTGAAGGGCTTGGGAGGGGTGGTCCGCGCACTATAATGCAAACTTCTAACATTTATATTTCTGTTAGTTTTTTTCCTACACAAATAAACAAAAACTAAAATTTTCGTTAACAAAAAACCCACATTTTTGTACCATATCATTTTTTACGTGTTTTTTTAGTTTCAGTTATTTTGAAAATAAGATATTTTTTTAAGAAATTTGAAAAATACGTTTTTCATTTTCATCATATTTTTTTAGAAAAATACGCATTCTAACCCGGCCAACGTTTGGATTACATGATTAATAGTAAACTAAAGTACCTAATTTGTAAAGGGATAACGGTATATCAATTCTGGTGGAATGGCTGGGGTTTTATCGCTCATTTTTGTTTTAAAAAATTCGAGTGGCCCACCGTTTTTACATCGCAACTCGTTTAGTTATAACGCAATCGACTTCTAACAGTGCTCATTTTAAAGGTCTTTTCAATCACTACAAAATATGTTCTGTAAGTTTTCCCGAAAAATGTATCGGTTTTTCGTTAATTAACGTTGATTACTTCGAACCAAGTTGTTGCAAAACAAAATCTTTTTCAACGAGCCATAACTTCCTTTATTTTGGACTTAGAGCATTTATAAAAAAATCAATCTCTTTGCTGTTTTATAAGATTCATTTTTGGCTATTACAACTTATTTGATAGAACGCGAAGTTTTCGACTTATTCGCGAAAAACCATCCAAAAACATGCATTTTTATCACAAAAAATCTTTCAATCGCGACTAGCTCGAAAAGTATCGATCTATAGAAAAAACTTTATAGAAAATCGTACGACACTCATTAATGACCAATAGAAAAATTAGTTCACGAGCCGTATCCAAGACAACAAAAAAAATTCTTGGAAATTTTTTGTAGGTAGACATAGTGATGTAAATTACCCAGGTATTTATTTTTAGGGGTAAATACCCGGGGTATTTACCCGGGTAAATACCCAAAATGGGTATTTAAACGGGTATTTATGACCTCATTTACCAAATATTATAAAGCTGATTTAACCAGTATAATTGTTTGGTAAGTCAAGGTGCTGTATTCGAATTTTATAAAAATGTAGAATAAAATAGCTGCACTGAGAACATTTAATATCCAAAATATTGATGGGGGCATAACTATACAGGTTGCCTAAAATTGTAGGGAACATGGCATTACCATGAGTTGGAAAAAATTTCGAATACTATTTTCCATAAGAGTAGTAGTAGTAGTAGTAGTATCGTGGGGAGACTCATGTCTAGCAAGTAAGCCTTCATAGGCCCTTTTTGCCAACCCCGTGGACAAGGTCTAGGCATGCAGAGTACCAGGTACCTTAGTCCTATTTAGAGTTTTGCCAAGACTAAGGAGTTTCAACCTTAGCAAGAAATCTTTTACATGCTACACATCGTAGTAAGTAAAATAGAAAATGCAATAATTATTTTGGTAGCTAGGCAACAAGTAGCTATTGTATCTACTTATTGCCTAGCTACCAAAGTAATTATTGCATTTTCTATTTCACTTACTCTTATGGAAAATAGTATTCGAACCTTTTCCAACTCATGGAACTGCCATGTTCCGTACAATTTTAAGTAACTTATATATACATAACAGCCATTAAATAGCATGCATAAAAAACAGAATTCAATGGTTGAATAAGAAAGAGATGAACATAGAAATAAATATTTGAGTAGACTTGATATGTCTACTAAATATGTCTACTAAAATAACTTTTTTATACGGTTATTTCTTTCTTACTAAGTATTATGTGCTTTTGTTTATGCTATGTCATTTTTTTTTCTAAATTCTGACCGGGGCAATTTATTGCGCCTCTGTTTATTTCCAGAAACTTCGGCAACCAATGTTTTTTTCCCGATAAACGATTTTACCTGGGTGAACGCTTATTCAGTGTTACATTTAAATTGTTATTTTACATAAAATATTTCAGTGTATTTATATGTAATTTATTTATTAAGATAACATTATTGTGTGAGTAAAAGTTGGCTTAGCTTTTTAAATATTAAAAATTTAATAAATACCCACTTTTTAGGTATTTACCCGAGGCAGGGGTAAATACCCAGGTAAATACCCATTTATAAATACCCTACCCACTGGGTATTTACCCGACCCACATCACTAGGTAGACATTACTTCTTTTTAGGGTTTGTATCGTTACGATTTTCTTACCGAATCTGCATTCGAGCATTAATTCATATCCGGAAATTATTTTTCGTGCATTCAACAACGTTCTAATTTGCCCTCGCGTCCCGCTCGGACAAATTAATAAGACGTTGTTGGAACGCACTCAAAAAAATTTCCGGAAAGAATTAATGCTCTTATGAGATTATATGTGAAAATGTTTTACTTACAATTTATCTCTCTCTCTCTCTCTCTCTCCATTTCCAAGGTCATTTTAAGTGAACACATTTCTACCCCTGAGAAGGGGTGCCATTCACTCTCAGAATAAAAGCGCACATCCGTGCTATGTCACTTTTGCTCCTTCAGCGACCCGTTAACTACTCACCAAATTTTACGTCAATCGGTCAAAGTTCAAAGAATTCGGAGCGAAAACCTTCAACGACTGGACTATGGCTCCTTTTTTGGAAATGCTAAAAATGTATACTGTCTTTTTGGGCAGTGCACTTCCTTGCAGGCATTTTGTGAAAAGCGAATATATTATCTAGTTGTTCTAGGCGATTTTTTACAAGTTCCATAGGAATTCCATTTGATCATCTATAAATAAGTCTTTATCTTCTATCAAAAGTGTCTCACAGGGATTTTTCCAGTCCTCAATATTTATTATCTGCAGATAGACTTATTTTGTTCATTTGTTTTAAATTCCTAATAAACTTCCAGGATAAGCTTTACTGCGTTCCTCCTATTTCGCATTTTTGCTTCCACCTTGTGTTCTTTTCTTGCAGTATGCGCGTTTTAGTTTCTCTGTTAATAGTTGCATACACTTTTTTGTCTTCGACATCTCTTGTAGAAAGCAATCTTTGATATGCTTGTTTTTTTATTTTGATTAATTCTTCAAGCTTACTATACCACCAAGATTTCTTTTGACCTTCATGTCTGCTAATTTGGCCTAAGCTTTTGTTGGCAGCCTCATGTACTGCTTATTTTACCATGTTGTACGATGTTGGACGTATTTTTATTCTTCGTGGACGTCTTTGCGAGCTTCGATGTGAGTCATAATTTATATGGGAATAACGTAGACTCGTTTCTAAAGCTGTCTACATTATACTGGGGGCAAGTTATTTTTTCACTCTTACCTGAATGGCTTTGTAACTCTTGTCATGCTACGAAGGGAAAAAGACGTTTGTTCTTAAGAGGAAGTGGTTCCTTCCACACTACTCCACGTTACACCTTTGTACATTCAGGAATGAGCTGACTTTTCTATTTTACAATAGCATAGTATATTATAAGCTTCAGCTGCCTTGCAGATTGACACCATGTATATTTATATATCTCTTAGTGCGTATAGTATTCGTTGAGAATTTTTAAGCTATGTTGTTCACATTATATCAGTCGTTCTCCAATGTTATTAACTGTTGGCTCGCTGAATTGTCCAATTACATTAATTCTTTTTACTTCCTTTTACAATAAAGGAAGTATTGGATTCACCCAAAAAATTAGAATTTGAGTTTTCAACAGATCTTCACGTTTTAAAGATCCCTGATCCCAAAAAACATTTTTTTTCATTGGTCTGTCTGTGTGTCTGTCTGTCTGTTTGTGTGTCTGTCTGTGAACAGAATATCTCAAAAACGGAAAGAGTTATGGCGTTGAAACGTCATATATAAGTTTTGTGCACTAGCAAGCTTTTAAAGAAAATCGCATAACCGGAAGTAGGTGTTTACTCTTGTGATTTTTCAGTTTTTTCGATTTTTTCAAAAACGGCTGTAACGATTTCTTTTTAAACTTTACATTTTTAATGTGTATCGATGTGAGATAGGTGATTTTCCAGTTGAATACCTCTAAAATGGGTTTCTTTTGTTTTTTTTTCTATTTTTTTTATTTTAAATAGAACACCCGGTATATTATTACATTTTTCAATTCAGCTTAAAATTCTAGAGAAAATTTGTCTCTTGAACTAACACTTTTGTACGGTTTTTGTAAAATTTTAAATTTTTGAAATTTTTTTACAAATGGTTAAAAATTAAAAATGAAATCCATGGCTAATTATAAGATCACTGTAAAAGGAAGTTGTGTGCGTGTATCACACTAGATTTTTTTGTACCGCGTTCTTGAATGAAAATTATCCAGTAAGGTTCGTTCCCTTCTATTTCCAATACTTTCCAGTACTGTTCCCAAATAATCCTAGAAATATTGCTTTTTTCGTCATTTGGATTTTCTACAGGAGCATATATTCTCACCATCCTACAGTCGTAGCCTTTAATTTCCATGTCAACCAGAATTATACGTTTATCTACTTGATTCGATGATCTTATATTCGTTTCTAAGCTTTTATTTATGGCCACTGAAACTCATTTTTCGCTCTTTTTTTACCTCGACTAACATCACTGTATATACCGGGTGCTGACTTACTCGACGCACCCTAGGAATTTGCATAGTAAATTATTTATGTTCAATTATTTGCGCCCCTAATTATTTTAGAGTTAAAGTGTAAATACATTTTTTGTAGAGACAAAAATACTGCATCCATTCATACTGTTGCTAAGAATTTTTCATTTTCCGGAACTCAAGGAATGCAAAAAACAAACTAGCATTTCCACAAAAATCAGTGATGCCATGGAATTATTGAAACAATATGTGTTGTTTGTTTGTTTGTCATTGATGTTTGACGTTTATAATAATTCATTAGTAATTATGTTCTGCTTAATGTCTCTACGGTACCTAGACCTTGTCCATAACAAAAATGGTTTTGCGAGTATGGTGGACGTTCGTTAAGTAAGCTCCTTGTTTATTGTAAAATATCCGTATCGGCAAATCCCAAACAGTACAACCGTTAATAGACTGATTCATTTTAAGTTTAAGACTACAGGCACGTTATTAAATATTTGTAGGTGCAATAATGAGGTTCAGAACTTACACCAAAACGAGAAAATCGGCAATACGTTCAATCTTTTGACGGCAGTGACTGGATGATCGCCCCGCACGCACTTGCGTTGGCATTGGCTTGTTTCAATAATTCCATGGCATCACTGATTTTTGTAAAAATGCTAGGTTGTTTTTTGCATTCCTTCGGTTCTGGAAAATGAAAAATTGTTAGCAACAGCATGAATGGATGCAGTATTTTTTTCTCTACAAAAAAATGTATTTACACTTTAGCTGTAAAATAATTAGGGGAGCAAATAATTGAACATAAAGAATTTACTATGCAAATTCCTATGGTGCGTCGCGCAAGTCAGCACCCGATATGTATTTTTACAAATCTAAAGTCATTTAAATGTATCTACGTAATTAATTGCTATTTATTTATTTATTTATTCATACCAACGGAAAACCCCAATTTACACTTATTATATAATAATAATATAATATAATACCATGCGATAATATATGTGTGAAATATAATAAACCGTGCAACATTATAACATACTACAATCAAACTAAATAATAAAAAATGATTATAATGCGAATGTAATGTAAGTCTAACAGCAACTAACAATATCATGCAAAAACTATACATAGTGTACAAATACTGCATAGAGCAATTTAAGCACCAAGTCTCAAAAGCGCTGCTTTAAAGCATTGGAAAGAGATACCAAAGAAACTAACAGAGTCACAATAACTATTGGCACACCCACACATCCTAGAAATTGGAGAAAAGTACCCATAGTTAGTTGGATGCTGTGGAATGTAAAAAATAGTCGAATTTATCGTACTTCTAGTAGGTGCATGAAAGTTAATTTCAGACAGCAATACAGGACAATTTAAATGACAATTTATTAACTTAAAAATAAAACACAAATCCAGCCGAGTTCTGTGAACTTCAAGGGTATCTAAGTGAAGAATAGTTTCTACATTAGAAAAGGAAAATTGATCGCTATTAAACACCATTCCAATTTTAAAAGCCACAAGTCTTAAGAATTTCCTCTGCACACCTTCAATTCTTTTTATGTGCACACCATAGTGAGGATTCCAAATCGTAGAGCAATACTCGAGATGAGTTCTGATTAAAGAACAGTAACGCGTTTTTAAAGTGCTGATATTAGAAAATATGGTAGAAAATCGTCTTACAAAACCCAACATTTTGAATACTTTATTAACTATGCTATCAATATGCAATTTAAAACTAAGCGTTACATCAAAGATCACACCTAAATCACGAATACTGGTAACAGATTTTAAGGCTTGTAGATTTAACTTATAATCATATAATATCGGATCCCTACAGCGAAAAAACCGTATAACATAGCATTTAGAAACATTTAGCTGAACATCGTTAAGGTTACACCAAATAAGCAAACGATCAAGAGCATTTTGCAAATTCATTATATCCGACTTGGATTTAATTGTAGTGAACATCTTCAAGTCATCAGCAAATAATAGAAACTGACAACCATTACACACCTCAATTAAGTCATTAAAAAATATATTAAAGAAAATAGGGCCTAGATGAGACCCTTGAGGTACGCCAGAAGTCACACGAATTTCGTTAGAAATATAATTTTTAATTTTTACTATTTGTTTCCTGCCTATTAAGTAATTATTAGTCCATGTTAAAAATGAACCATTAATTCCCAATGCATTTAATTTGGCTAAAAGGAGTTTATGATTAACCTTATCGAACGCCTTGGAGAAGTCTGTGTAAATAGAATCAACTTGAAAACCATTCTCCAAGGCTTTAAAAATAAACTGTCGGTACAATAATAAGTTAGTACATGTGGATCTACCTTCGCAAAAACCATGTTGTTCGTCAATAATAACATTTTTAAATATCTGTGTTAATTTATCAGCAATGATGCTTTCAAAAATCTTCGGAATTAGACTAATTATGGATATAGGTCTATAATTACGAACATCTGATAATAATAATGATAATAATAATAATAATAATAAAGTTTATTGCACTTTCCCATTTACAATGGATGTACATTGTCATATAGCACTAAATTATAATTTAAGAGTAAAATAAATCTATCGGGCCTATCTATTCAGATCATTTATCTGTGATAATTCAAATATTCCCCGAGGCTGTAGAAGGATCCTGCTAACAAAAGGTCTTTTAATTTTACTTTAAAATTCGTTGCCAATTTAGTGTCCTTTAAATCGGCGGGTAGCTTGTTATAAAAAATACACCCAGCATAAAAGGGAGACTTTTTGTATTTAGCATGGTGACATTTATTTGGCCTAAGGTTCCCTCCACACCTCGTGGGATATTCATGAGTATCATTATTCTTATTGAACACATGTAAATTATTATGAACGAAAGTAAGAAGTTTGTACAGATAAATTGACGCAACGGTGAGCAGTTCCCTATTCCTAAATACATCTCGGCATGATTGCCTATAGTCTAAATTATATAACAATCGTATTATACGTTTTTGTATTACAAATACGCGTGATATCTCTGTGGCCTGTCCCCATACAAGAATATTATAACTAATTACCGAGTACACGTTCGCATAGTAAACTGACAGAAGAGCCTCGGCATTTAGTTTGTGCTTTAATGTTGACAATGCGAAATAGCATCGGTACAGCTTCAAACACACGCTTTCAATATGGCTGGTGAAATCCAGTCTATCATCAAACACAATACCTAAAAGTTTTGCAGCTGGTACTACTTGTATTTCAGAGTCATTGACTTTAAATTTGGTGTATTCAATTTTGCGGGTACCATATGACAATTTTAGGCAAACCGTTTTATCTATGTTGATTATTAATTTATTGGTATTGCACCATCTTCCAAATGCGCTTAAAATCAAACCAACTTTTCTTTTCGCAACGTCAACATCGGGTGCAGATACCACAATTGTGGTGTCATCCGCATACATGAATATCTCAGCATGCTCGGTAATGTATTCAGGTACATCATTCATAAAAATAAGAAAAAGCAGCGGACCTAGTGTTCCTCCCTGCGGAGTCCCGAGATTAACATTAAAATGCCGCGAGACTGTATTGTTTATGCTTACGACCAGAGACCTATTTCTTACATATGATAAAATCCAATCATTTATAGGCCCTCTGATACCATACGCGAACAACTTACTTGATAAAAATGCATGATTCATGGTATCAAATGCACGAGAAATATCAAATAGAACAGCGAACACATGCTGACCTGCATCCATCTTATCATGTACGCACTGTACAAAATCAGTCGTGGCCGTTTCCGTTGAATAACCTCGCCTAAATCCATGCTGGCATTTAGCGAATATTTTATGTTCGTTAAAAAAATTAGTTAATTTTTCATATACAATCTTTTCGATTATTTTCGAAAATACACTCGGAATTGAAACAGCTCTATAATTAGAAATGTTTGTACGATCATGCTTTTTAAAAATGGGAACCACTCTGCTTGTTTTTAGGGAGGTTGGAAACTGACCACAGCTGACAGAACAATTAATTAGCAAGGCCATAACATAGGCTAATTCAAGCTTGCATTCTTTAATTATTTTTACAGGAACTTCATCAATTCCCGTAGATTTTTTATTTGGTAGTTGACAAATTACATTTACGATCATATCCTCTGTAACAGGGGAGAAAAACATAGATTTATTGAGTATATTTCTAGATGTTGTACATTTCACTAGATGATTAGGAAAAGCGTCTGCTATTAAGGCTGCTGTAGAATTAGCAAAATAGTTACCAAAAATATTTGCAATTTCTGTTGTATCATTTATTTTTTTACCGTCATAGACTATCTCTATAGATGCGTCTTTTCTGTTCTTTCCTAAATGATTATTTACTAATCCCCAAAGACATCTGGTTTTATCAGCAGCGTTGTTAATTAATGTTGAATAATATAATTTTTTTTCGTTTATGATGTCTGATCTATCTCCGGCTTTATAAACCGGGGTAACGTAACTAACTTTCCAACAATCAGGAAATTGACCAGTAACCAGTGAACGATTAAATAATATTAATAGTGGTCTAGCAACAATAAAAGATGTTTGCTTTAAAAATATTCCAGGAATTTTATCAGGACCAGGTCCTTTAAAATCATCTAAACTATTTAGTTTTTCAAAAATTTCCAGTAATGAAATTTCAGCGTTAGAAAAATCAACAGTTTGAGGAAAATTATACTCGGGTACAGTAATAACATTATCAGTATAAACCGAAGCAAAATTGTGAGCAAACAAATTAACCACATCGTTACCATTATTAGCATGACAGTTGTCAAGGTACATAGCATTAGGTAAACAATTGTCTTTCTTAATAGAATTAACATAATTCCAAAATGATTTAATATTTGTGGAAATGGAACTCTCAACTGTATAAATGTAGTCCTTAAAACATGATTCTGAAAGAATTTTGCAACGAGTTCAGAAGTATATCCTCGTATAAATTTGACCCCTTGAGTTGCTTATGCGCCTTCTTTTTCTCAATAATAAGAGATTTAAGTTCACCACTGAACCAACAAGGGAAAGGAGACGTGCTTATTCTACGTAAGGGAACAAGAGAATTAATAACAGTATATAAATGACTATAAAATACATCGACCGCATCGTCTAGCTGCAGTCCATTCATAGAAAAGTCCCAATCAATATAACCTAAATATTCACATACACTATTATAATTTGCGTTTCTAAAATCATGAACATATTCGCAATAATCTAAGAAATTATGACATTTAAAATTCTTTAATTCAATATGCAAGGCAGGGTGAAATTTATCACAGTTAAGAAGCCAATCGGCAGCAACAGATATCGCGATAAGCTGAGAACTGCTAAAAATTAGATCTAAAGTTTTCCCAAACACGTTATTCACTTTATTCAGTTGATATAAATTTAGGTAACCAAACAAATCGCATATAACAGTTGACGCTTCAATTTCCGTTTGCGTAGCTGTAGGAAAATTGTCACAGTGCACTCCGAGATCGTCATTAATCCATTGTGTATGTGGCAAGTTGTAATCTCCAAATAAAAAGATTGGTATATTCTCATTATTCGCCATAATTTCCTCAACACTAATGCAATGTTCAACATAAGGAGCAACTGATGATTTCGGAGGAATATAGACAACACCAGTAAAAAACCGGTTTTGGCCAAAAGTCACCTCGATAAATAATTGTTCAACGGTATTAATCGTAGTAGTTATAACACGGCTCGAAAACTTTTTATTAACTGCAATTAGAACACCACTACCAAGATCATGAATACTGTTATCCGCATTACGATCGCAGCGGTATACGATATATTTATGAAAACCTAATTCGTTATCAAAAATACCATCATGCAACCACGTTTCCGTAAAAACTATCAAATCATAGTCAACACTCAAACAGGCTAAGGCACTATTTAAATGGTCCAGTTTAGTCCGGACACCACGAACATTTTGATAATAAACAGTTAACGACTCACCAGCGGGCTTCAGTTTATTGCCTGCACTATCTTGGGACGAAGCCGGACAACTCGGGGCCGCCATCTCTGCGCCGCCACTTCGGCGCCGCCATCTCGGCGCGGGGCCAGCTCGGCGCCGGGACAACTCGGCGCGGAGCCATCTCGGCGCCAGCCAACTCGGCGCGAGGCCATCTCGGCGCCGAATTCAAATTTGCAAACTACATTGTGCACTACGTAAAAAAATTATTATCAAAAATGAATAAATAAAGTGATCGCCAAAAAAACTGTCATCAAATGAAAAAAAATATTGAGAATTTCTTGGAAGATCAAACACTGACGACCAGAGGCGGTTGCAAAGTGATTACAAATGAGCCAAACAAAAGTTGTCACATGACTTCCGTTATCAGTAAAATTTTAGGTTTTTTTTTTTAATAACTACGAAGCATGCATTTACTAGTCAAGATAGAGACAAATCTTACGAAAAAAAGTTTTCTGGCTTTGAGATTGTTCAGTCAGCTAAAACTACCACACAATAAAAAATCTCATTGAAATCTTGCTCAAATTTCGAAAAATAGCACTTTTTGGATTTACACAATTTTGAAAAACGCCATTTTCTAAGTAAAGTGGTTTTTATATGACAAATATTTCTTTAATGTTTATTTTCCAAATCAAAACATTTTATTTTAAAAATTTTTTTTATTATGAAATAAAAAACCTTTTTGAAAAATGTTTGTTTTTCTATAGCCGTCTTTGTTAAAAGTAAAATTCTTTGATATGGGACCTAAACATAAAAGATAATGTGAGAGATCAAAGTTGTCAGAGGATTTTGAAATGTGGTATAGGAACCTAGATGTTGATTCTAAACAACTTCTCTTAATAACTTTTTGTCGTATTTTCTACATAAAAGACACGCTACTCTACAGTAATAGTTATTTACCTAACAAGTTCGTAATTTTCCCGAATGAACACTTTGTTCTTCCCGAAGGAGTTAGGTACAATGTTTTTTGTAACGAATAACTGAAAATATTTAAAAAAATTAAAAAATTGTTATTTAGTGTTTTACTAATTTATTGAGTTGACACACATCACTAAACTTTTATACCTATCCTACGCACCTGTTAGTTTGTGTCGACATTTACAGCGCCTCTGGTGTTTGCAGGCGCAATTAAACCAACGACGGACAATCCTTTATATAATAAAGGAGAACGATCCAGACGTGTGTGTCCCGAGGGCCCCCTTGGAGAGGGGCAGAACCCCGAGGGCCCCCTTAGAGATGGGCGGAGCCCCGAGGGCCGCCTTGGAGAGGGGCGAAGCCCAAGGGCCCCCTTGGAGAGGGGCGGAGCCCCGAGGGCCCCCTTGGAGAGGAGCGGGGCCCTGACGGACCCCTTGGAGAGGGGCGGAGCCCCAACGGCCCGCTTGAAAATGGGCGGAGCCCCGAGGGCCCCTTTGGAGAGGGGCGAAGCCCTGAAGGTCCCCTTAGAGATGGGCGGAGTTCCGAGGGCCGCTTTGGAGAGGAGTGAAGCCCCTAGTGCCTCGTTGAAGAGGAGCAGATCCCCGAGGGCTCCCTTGGAGAAGAGCGGAGCTCTGAAGGACCCTTTGGAGAGGGGCGGAGCCCCGAGGGCCCGCTTGAAAATGAGCGGAGCCCCGAGGGTCCCCTTGGAGAGAGGCGGAGCCCCGAGGGCTGCTTGGAGAGGGGCGAAGCTCCAAGGGCCCCTTTGAAGATGGGCGGAACCCCAAGAGCCCCCTTGGAGATGGGCCAAAGCAATAGGCCTAAAAATGGTGGTAAATTGAATAGAATAGACCGCGCAATAGCGCGCGCAGCCCCGTTTGTTATAAAAATTTACAAAAAACACAATTCCCCTAGTTTTTTTTGAAAAGTAAAAAACACCGCAGTGCGGGAAAAGTAACTTTCGGAGCATGGGGAATGACCGGGAAATATGAATTTTGAAGTCATGAGTACAAAAAATAGTTTTTTTGAAAACTTTCAAGGCGTACTTGAGTTTTCAAAACTGAAATGCTGTTAGAAATTCGCCTTTAACCAAGCAGGGCTGAACCCCGAAAAATGAAAATTTAAATCGAGAATTTTTTACCTTTTACAAGAGTTGTTCCACCTATCCGGGGACATACTGTATATACAGGGTGATTTTTAAGTTGATTCTTTCCTTTTGCCAGTATATAAAGCTAAAAAAAGTAAGCCATTTACCACTTTTGCGAAATATTAAAACTAACGGAGGTACAAGGTGTTAAAGTTTCAAAGTATGAACTAAAATTACATAACGAAAATTAAACTAAACTTAATCTAATTTAAATGATCAAAATTATCAGCATTCGCTTCTACACACACACGCGTATAAGAGCGATGCGGCAGCGGCATTTTGACGACACTCCCAGTAAATAATAAGCATATTCACTCATTCATTATTTTCATAAACATGAGCCATTATTGCAGCAATAACATTAAGAAAATTACAATGGAAAACTAGTTGACAGATCATTGCTTGACAACAGAGATAAACAAAAATAAAATTGTCCAGCCGCCTTTGCGCCAAAGTTTAGTTTTTAATTTGAAACTTTAACACCCTGTATCTCCTTTAGTTTTGATATTTCGGAAAAGTGGTAAATAAAAAAAATACTTATTTTTTTAGCTTTATTTCCTGGTAAATGGAAAGAATCAACTTAAAAAAATATTGGTAATGTTTACATTTCACTTTATACAGGATGACAGCTTGTCCGAAAACCTATTTAGCCCGTATTAGATATATTGAGTGATTTTTACTTAGTTAAAAATGGCGTTTTTCGAAGTTGTGTAAATCCAAAAAGTACAATTTTTCGGAAATTAAGCAAAATTCCCATACGATTTTTATTATGTGTTAGTTTTAGGTAACTGAACAATGTCAAGGCCAGAAAACAACTTTGTTTCGTAAATGTTGTCCCAGCCAGCTTTTTGGCGATCACTTTATATATTATTTGTTTATAATAATTTTTTTACGTAGTGCACACTGTAGTTTGCTAATTTAAATTCGGCGCCGAGATGGCCTAGCGCCGAGTTGGCTGGCGCCGAGGTGGCTCCGCGCCGAGTTGTCCCGGCGCCGAGCTGGTCCCGCGCCGAGATGGTGGCGCCGAAGTGGCAGCGCCGAGATGGCGGCGCCGAGTTGTCCTAGACCCATCTTGGGAACACCCCGAATGTAACGAATGGTTAAGTTGCTTTCACCCGCAGATAAACGTTCCTGTAATTCCAAGCGCAACTTTTTTATAAAGTCGCGCTGCATAGGAGTTTCATCAGCACTGACAAAGATCCTCCCAAAATTTCCCTTGATTTTAGATTTCATGCGAATAATTTCCATAGCATCTGCAGGACTTTTCGTTATAACCTTAAGGGGGCGAGATTTACCATCAGTACGGTTGCGTCCAAGACGAAAGGTTTTGAGACCATCAACGGAAATACTAGGTATAGTATTTAAAATGTTCACAACTTTTTTCAGGTCTTCTGAGACACGCAAAGCAGTGTCTTCTGAATTACATTCATCTACGTTGAAAAAAATCACATTTTGAGCTCGACGCTGACGTTCGCTTACTTCCTGAATAATTTCTTCAGAACCTGCTACTTGAATTACATTTGTATCGCGATTAACATGTTGACGCTTAAGTTTATCAATTGCAGCTTTCAAATCCAAAATTAGTTGTTTTAGTTCATGCACCTCTGACCTTTGGGATGCACATTTGGTGCAGTGATAGGCAATTCGTCTGTCCTTGCTTGCGAGGCATTGAATTTCTGTACGTGAGAGCCCAGAGCATAATGAATGAATAGGAATTTTGCAGGCGTCACAGCTATTTTCCTTTTCCGGATTAAGGGTTTTATCGCAAACAATACACTTAGGCATACTGTATTGGAACCACCAATAATAACTTTCAAACTATCGCAAAAATTGCTTTAAACGGCAGAGAATGTTGCACACGACCTGCTATGAGCACGCTACAATATCTTTAATGAATCTAAATATTACGTACAATATATAATTACACTATCATTCAACTTTCATATTTCAATGAATTGGCATATCTAAATAGTTTACGCTATTTTATACTATATTTCCACTCTTCGAGTTGCTCTGGTTGCCTATCCCGAATTCCTCAAGGTTTTCCAAATTTTGGACAAGGCCCTTATCTTTTGCGACCATTTTTCCACTGTGTGCTGCTGTATGAAGACTGCTTTGTGAAATAAGTTAATGCAGTTAAATGTTGCTTTAATTTGGGATATTCACTTGCACCCTGCTTTGAGAGATAGATATTTAGTTCTGGGCTCTTTTTACGGAAATTTGATAAAGTTAATAGAAGAGTTATTTTTGGTATTTCTTAAAGTCCTATATGATTTGGATTTATACCTGAGCAAGCACATGCCACCACTTTGGCATACGAAGCCAAAACATCTTAACGGTAGACTTCCTTTTACTATTTGGTTAAATTCTATGGCGTTCCATTATTTTAGATTCTTGTCGTTGAGTTACCGCAACTTCCTCGCCTGGGATTCGCGTGCATGAGGATTTTACTTCTGAAAAAGTTCGAAGTTAGGTTACTCTGGTGACCCTATCGTCAAAACTGTGGGATACCTATGGTCGAAGGTTGCAGCGCAGAAGTTTCGATTAAATCTCGCTCCCTTAACGTTTGTCGATAGAGTTTCGGATGCGCCCATATATCTAATACTTACTATATTGCTAGCGGCTCTGAGTGGAAAACTCACGAAGGAAGTGAGACAGACAAACAACTTTTCAATGTATAATGGTGAGCTGTCCGCAAGCGCGGCGGCGTCGTCCGCCCAATGGGGAAGTTCAAATTCCCACGCATGCGCACTAGACGCGTTATACTCTAAGTGAGACTATGTCGGCGCCGTAATGTATTCCGGCGTTCCGAGGCCCTACTAGCAATATATGTGTATTATATATATATGGATGCGCCTGCTTACCAACTGAAGGACAACTACAGAAGGTCTTGTTTAATCCATTCTAATATATTGGACTTCCATCTAACCTGAAATTTGAGATTTTTTTTAATGTGTAATAGAGTTTTGCGTTAGTTATTATTGTTTTGTCAAATATCAGAGTCTCGTTATGTTCAGATAATTAACGATATAACGTAGAGTTTACCTGTGTAGAACTGATTATTTTTGAAGCATTCATTACTGCTTACAAACTATCAATGCCAAATCGATTTTGAGGATGTGTCCCACGTACTATCCAAGTGATTATTATTTATAATTTTGGCTTTTTTAAAGCAACCCTGCATATGCCTTGTTAAAATTCTAGACTTTCATTTCATGTTAGTGACCGAACAACACGGTTGAATTAAGCTTACATTAATCCCCTTGTTGCAAGATATTGTGTTAATTAATTCGCTTTACCCAACGCACTGAAATCTATTTTAAATAATTACTGAGCATATGCGGGATTATATAATGCTTCTGTTGACTTTCTGTACCGGTCTGGTGATATCCTGGTTTAGACTGTCTATGTTTTGGTCGACTATTACACTGTTTCCCAGTCGTTTGTTGAGGTCTTCCTGATTTTTACTGGTGTCTTTTGGGTGTGTTTTCTTTGAAATCATTCGATATCTCTCCCTGCCGAGACACATTTCAACTGCAACTCTTACCATTCGATCCTCACTACATGTAATAAATTTATTTAGAACTGTTACATTTTTTACTATTTATTTTTTATCACTGATTATGAAATCGATTTCATTTCGTGTTTTTCTATGAGGACTTTGCCATGTCCGTCTCACATGTTGTTCTTTGAGCTTTTCATCTAATATAGGTTGTTTTGGAGTAGTAAATTGAGTATAGTTTCATCTCTATCATTCCTTCCCAGTGTTTCGAAATTCCCTAGTGCCGTTTTTTCGTCGTTAGGCCACTAAAGTCGCCGCACAAGTGTTGAAATGGGCGGGGGTCTCTTTCAGGGCTATGGATATATCATCATACAAGTTATAGACTTCGTCATCTGTATGTTCAGTGGTTGGAGCATACACCTGGATAATCTTTATATGGTATCTTTTGTTGAGCTTTAATATTAAATGTACCACTGCGGTAGATATACTTTTTGTGCAGAGGATATTGTTTGCAGGTTTTCTGTGACTGATAAAGATGTCCTGCTTTCAGAGTTTTAAAACTTTTTCCTGTTTGTCTGACTTCGCTTACTCCTATTACATCCCATTTAATTTCTATTATGTCGTTCTCCATTTCGACAAATTTTTCATTCAAAAGCAGGGTTCTTGCATTGTGGAGTATTAAGTGTTTTTTGTTGGTTTTGGTTTTAGCAAATTTTTGCCTTCCTCAGATTCCATGGAGCCGCCCTTCTTAGGGGGGGGGGGGACTTGCAGTTATCCAAATGGGAACCCGTTCCATTGTTTTTAAAATTTGTCAGTTATTATAGGGAGTGTTTTTATAATAAATCGCCACGCCTGCGCCTGTCCAGAGGCGCGTTGGCAAGTGGATAGAAATAGGGGTTTGTGGTAGGATAAGGAAATATGGGTTCTGGTTTTTCCCAGGAGGAAGGTGGGGGATAAACTAGAAGCTCGCTTTTAGGGCATAATTGCTACTCCGTAGGGTAGGTCTGCCTTCTATAGGGATTGTAGAAAGCTACCTGCTACCTTCAATTCTGCCTGCTTTGTATACTTTATAATTAAGACTACACATGGTTGAATTATGCAAAATTAGACTTAGGCCATTTACTTAATGTTACCATGGTGTTTGTAAACAAAATAACAACACAGTGACTATAGAAACTTATTGAAACTGGATTATTTCATTGTAACTTCAAAACCAACAATTGTTGCTAGCATTGATTAATGCTAAAATAAAGTTGTCATATTTTAAAAGTAAAGTTCTCCCTATTTTAGCTTTAACTCAAGAACAGAGGAAAGTAGTTATTTGCACGTAGCTCAGATATTTAGCCTCAACGAAAATGAACCCTGCGTTGGGGTGAATATTGTAAAAGCGAAGAAATGCGCTCACAGCTTCCTTTAAAATCCAGCCATAGGCGAATTTTATTGCTTGGCGAGGTCGAATCCCACCACCGGCAATGTTTTTGTTTTAATGGCAAATTGATGTATTTTGCATTCATATGAGTTTACTTTTACTGTTTCATTATTATTAGCAACGTTAGAATATGTTTGCCTATTTTCTACATAATTCGAAGCAATATTGCGGTGTGCTGTCTATAATGAAACGTTGAAACAATTTCTTTCTTATGTAACTTTTTCATTTACAATTCAATTTAAAATACAGTAGTTACTATAATTAGTATAAGTTCATCTATTGGTGGCCCTGACGGAGGAAGTTCCGTGTAAACCCTTTCACAGATCTTTTATTTTTGTTTTCTTTGCTGTCATTCTTACTACTCCTTCTAATGGTTTCCATTATTTTTCTATATTTAAGCTCTTTTCGACATTACTGAATTCAATTTGTATCCGTCGCTTATGATGATCTTATTCGTAGACTCCATGTAGTGCATATTTTTATTCACATGCCAACGGTGTACTGTCCTATTTTCATTTTTACGCTATTATTGCCCTAATAAGACAGTAGCCGCTGTCCAATACGACACTATTATAACGCCTTGTATACGTGCTGCATTTAGCACGAGGTTAAGTAATGACTTAATATATGATCTATTGGATTTACTTTTGACCATTTGATGCAATCTGTGTACGAGCCCAGAATCATATCATTTGCCCCAGATACGTAAAGTTCTTATATTTGCTGGTATATTATTGGGAGTTAGTCCCAAATTTGTTTTTCTGCTATGGATCATGTTGTTTTATAGTTTCACAGTATTTCATACACTATAATACGATAATTGCAATTGTTTGGAAATTTGGCCACAGGAATTACCAGAATTAAGCAAATTGATAATAGCTTTACCATCTACCATTTTTGCAAAAAGAAAACAGACACTCGACTGACAATACGTTATTAAACAACAAACACAAACAGCATGTTTCACTTCAACCAAAACATGCTACGGTGAACAAAATGATATTTTGATCAAATGGGCCAAATGAAATGAATCGATAATTTATTTATAATTTAGTGTATCTCGGCTATTTTTTGTAATTTGTTATTGCTAAAGCTGTTTAAAATATTGCTAAAAACTCCTACAATTATGATGTAAGAATATTGCCCATAAAAAATTTCTTTTGTGGGTACAATATAAAGATACCTGAAAAATCTTTACTGGGCCAAATGGTGTGCTTCTGGGCTCGTATATGTCTTTTTGACTAATCCTTAAAGCATCTAAGATCAGCAAATCTACTTAGTGTTCATAATAGTTGTTTTTTTTTCAATTAAAAATTACACTTTTATACAGACACTAGCAAACAACCATAATTTTATATTGTCTTGATATGACTGACCAAACGCTGCATTTATAATATGACATCCATAACAAAAAGCGACTTTGTTGCAAATAGTTTGAGGAAATGTTATCATTTCCAATGCACATGGCGTGTACTACAATCAAGGAAAGCATTTTCCATTTATTACAATGATAGAACTGAAAATATAAAGTTATATCATGTAGTACAATAACAGAACCACAGCGAATGGAAAATTTCTTTTCTCTGCCAGAATCATCGTGTTTTAAGGAAATGTTTTAAAAATGGAGACGCATGGAAAGATACATTTATTTTATCCCTTGAAGCACCAAAGAACAATAAACTGGAGATCATTAGACGTATAGTAGAAGAAACCATCAATAATGAATAGCAATATGCAGTTCTTATATTTGATGACAAAGTTAGAATTTTATTATGGAATAAACATTCTGTATAAATATTTCTAGAACATGAAAACTTTAATATACATAATAAATTTTACATTGGCATTCTAAATAGTTCCTTAGCATTTTCCAATACAAACAAGCATCGAGTAGATCACTCCACGCATGTCGCGGATTGTTCTAGGGGTTTTATTGAAAATGAATTAAAATTACTCAATTATTTATTCATTTATAAGCTTTTACGTTGTCGTATTTTTCGAAGTTAAATTATTAACAGACGAATTTCATGTCGGCAGTTTTCTCTCAAAAAACGGTTTTATCTACATGGGCTCCGCGTAGTTCTAAAAATACAACCCGCATGTATTATCAACGTCAATCAATCTCTTGCTTATCATTAGAGGTAGCACATCATAATTTAGCTACAACCAAAATAGAAACTTAACGATTTGCTGTAACGTATACCTGGAAGCAGACGCTGCAAGCGAGATTAAATTTAGTTTCGAAAAGAAAACCTTCTATTGCGAAGCTCATTACATCGAAGCAGAAATTTTAACTCGAACATATTTCTGGCCTTTAGCGATCCTCCTCCGCCACGAGCGGATTAAGCCATGCCGCTTATAAATCGCGAAATAGGAGCAAGGGATGCAAATAATTGTTTCGAATGGCCACTTTCCAAACTCAAACGATCACTAAAACAGTCCTGGAACTTCGCTTGATAAGGAGGCCCGTAAAAACTGTAAATTTTTATGAGCGCCGCCGCCGGAGAGCGATCATATTGTATCGGATAAATTTAATACATTGGCTGCCTATCAGATTTCACTTGCCCCATGCCTAGAGCCGACTAGTGTAGAACGCCGCAGGTTCAAACCCGAAGACTCAGTCTGTTCATTATCCGCCATGTTGCATAATTCCGGAACCGCTAACGCACAAACACAGACTAACTCTCATACAACACACCTCTAAGATTGCCAAGCTCCAACTGCAAAACCGATTTAAAAATATTCATTTACATTACAACATGTGTAGACCGCACAAGTGACGTTGGCGGCACTCAGCATGACTACTCAGTCAACGCATACCTTGCGTTGTAGGCAGCCAATGTGTTAATATAGACACATCGCGTCTATATTAAGGGACTGACGGCGGGCCGAACTGCAAATTGAGGAAGATGGGCCACTCAGCTCGGCTAATTTTGCAGACTCTGCTTCCACTTTTGATTAATCAGTTTCTTTGTGCGGCGGAATATGACCGGCTCTTAATATAAAGTTGACTTATTAGGGAAATCGTGAAGACCTCGAAAAGTCCTTTTATAAAGAGACCGAAGACAAATTTTTCTAACACTATAGCATGGACACAATCATTTTATATTGTAATTAGTCATGCTTTTGAGCAAAAATTAATATTGGTTTTGATATTATGTCTGCCATTTTATTATTCATTTTTTCACTACTATAGTAACACATACCCTCAATGCCCTATTTTTTGGCCTTGAAGTCTTTTATCAGAAAATGTCACTTAATACATGAAAAGTATTTTTACTTCCTTTTACTATAAAGGAAGTATTGGATTCACCCCAAAAATTCGAAATTGAGTTTTCAACGGATCTTCACGTTTTAGAGTCCCCTGATCCCAAAAAACATATTTTTTTTCATTGGTCTGTCTGTCTGTGTGTCTGTGTGTGTGTCTGTCTGTCTGTGAACAGAATATCTCAAAAACGAAAAGAGGTATGGCGTTGGAACTTCATATATAAGTTTTGTGTACTATGTAGATGAGACAGCAAGCTTTTGAAGAAAATCGCATAACCGGAAGTAGGTGTTTACTCTTGTGATTTTTCAGTTTTTTTCGATTTTTTCAAAAACGGCTTTAACGATTTTTTTTAAACTTTACATTTTTCTTACATTTTTAATGTGTATTGATGTGAGATAGGTGATTTTCCAGTTGAATACTTCTAAAGTGGGTTTCTTTTGTTTTTTTTTCTATTTTTTTATTAACTCCTATTTTAAATAAAACACCCGGTATATTATTACATTTTTGAATTCACCTTAAAATTCTAGAGAAAATTTGTCTCTTCAACTAACACTCGATTTTGTACCGTTTTTGTAGAATTTGTAATTTTTGAAAATTTTTAACAAATGGTTAAAAATTAAAAATGAAATTTTTGACTAATTATAAGATCACTGTAAAAGGAAGTTGTGTGAGTGTATCACACCAGATTTTTTATTAATTAATTCAAATACACACTAAACATTTAACTTTCAAGCCACTATCTCAACGAGATTTCCCATGAGCATTGGCAAACAGTTCACATTTTATGGGTTTTTCCAATTCACAAAATGAATGCAAAACTAACATAGCTTATTCTTAATTATGTCTAATGATGTATACAAAGTGCTTCGGCACAACATATTTTCTAGAACCAGAAAACCTTGTAAAAGCATTTTTTCTGTCTTACGATGGTAAGTTTCGTTTAGGCTATTCTAAAGCATTTTAATATTTGCAGAAGCGAAATACAAGGTTCTAAATTATGTTTAATAAACATCAAAATGCGGTGTTATGTTACTTCGAAACTTTCATAATGTGAGTAAATATGTGCTCGCAGACATTCTTGCATTTCCATCTCAATCCACGCGAATTCCCCGCTTGCAACTTTTCAACGGGATACCTGAATAGGGTGTTGTACCCTGAAGAACACCACTGCACTGTAGGCTACATTACTTGCATCCATGAAAACATGCAAAGTCCAGTGTTGACGATCACTTTCTCCACCAATGAACCACCGCGGTATGCGTATTCGATTTAAATCTCGTAGTTAAGCTACCCATGTACACATTAGCCTGTTTTCATCTTTTGGCAATGGTTCGTCCCAGTTTATTTTATTTATCAAAATTTTCTGGAGTATTATTTTAAGAGGAGTAATAGCTGGGCTTACAATTCCAATCGGATCAAATATCATAGACAATTAACATAGTTCATTTCGTGACTATGTCAGGAATAGAGATATCTTTCACATTTACGAATAATTCGTCTATTAATCGATCCCAAAGAACTCCAGGAACTGATACAGTATGAGTTGATGGATATTTCATCTCATCTACATTAGACATGGACATCCATAAACGTAAGTTCATCTTAGCTTCACTTAATAATGCAATTGACTTCTTTCGAAAATATTGATAATCTTCAATTGTATCTTCTGAGCAGACACAATTATCCACATAAAGTGTTTGTAACGGTTTTTCATCAAATTGCTTATCTGACGAATTCACCTTCTTCAAATTGAACTCCAATACAGCACCCAGTATAAATGGACTACATGTGGCCCCGAACATAACCCGGACATGGCGATATTCAATTAATTCCTGTTTTTCTTTTACTTTTCCACCAAAGAAAACGCATGCAATCACGGTCTTGTTGATTAACTTCAATCATCTGAAAAGCTTTTCGAATATCTGAAAATAATCCTATCTTTTTTTCTCTAAAATGAAGCAAAATCTCCAGTATTAACTTAGTATAATTACACCTTTTCTTCAAACAATCATTTAACGATGGAGCTTTTCCAACTTTATAGGAAGCATCAAATACTGGCCGTACAGGAGTGGTCATACTGCTTAGCTTTATTACGGCTCGATGTGAAAGATAGTGAACTTTTCCCCTCATCTGTGGCATCTCTGCTGACACCTTTTCAATAAATCGTTTAGATTTCGAGTCTTGAAAATGTC
This sequence comes from Agriotes lineatus, assembly GCA_940337035.1. Classification (NCBI taxonomy): domain Eukaryota; kingdom Metazoa; phylum Arthropoda; class Insecta; order Coleoptera; family Elateridae; genus Agriotes; species Agriotes lineatus. The sequence continues at coordinate 5,452,092 of OW679195.1, forward strand.
TCGAATAAGATTCGAATAACTTGTTTTCGCAGAGTTTTCTTGTTGTCAACTCAAGTCTCTTAATCGCTATTTCTTTATTAGTAATTAAAGGAAGTGAAATAACATATCGCTCATCCTGCTTCCGGCTCAACCCATCAATAAATGTTTCTTGTCTTCTTCCTCTCACTCTGCAATGGACTTCACATCAGTTTAATCCCGAATACCGATTACATCCAGATCCAACAACTGTGAAATGGAAGAGTCATTAAGAGCCATTGCTAATACACACATAGATAAACTGTCTTCATTAACTCCTCTTAACTTTCCACGAAGCATCCAGCCTAGCTTTATCTCAATTGCCACAACACCACAAGCCAGAGTAGTTATTTTTCCAGTCAATATTCTTCCGTACACATCAGCTCCAATTTAAATTTCGATAGGAGGACATCCCTCGCCAACATCTGATAATTTAATTTTGTTTTGTTTTAGTACTTTAAGAACATTGGAAGTTAAATTCTAAATTCGAGGAATACAATTACAAAACTTATGCTCGTCTCGAACGTTGATGATGCAGGTATAACTGCCATCGACGTTCTCTAACTTCAGATGGTATTTATTATGCCCTACAATTTCCGTCTGTGTCCCTCCAAAAAGGTAATAAGATACATCTCCACTGCATGTACTTCTAGTCCTAACTTCAGCTGTTGTTGACTTTAAGATATATGAGCCTTGAAATCCATTGTCCAAAAATGCACGTACCACCTTGCTTTTACCCGATTACATATGTTTGTTTGTTTGTTAATGGACACGGTCTAGGCATGCAGAGTACCAGGTACCTTAGACACCCACTACTTAGGTCATATGGTCAAAGTCCTACTTAAAATTTTGCCGAGATTAAGGAGTTCCAACCCTAGCAAGGCATTTTTTACATGCTACACATCGTAGTAACATGGGACCCACGGCTTTATATCACTTCCGAATGATGGCATTCTGTAGAGGCTTTCATATGAATTTTTTTATTTTTGAAAACCTCACCGTGACCGGGAATCGAACTCGCGACCCTTAGATCAGTACCTAGTCAGGATGCTTACCACTGAGTTACCAACCCCGGCTCCCATTACATATTGTGACGAGAACAGTTTGAAGGGCAATTTGCTTGGAACAGATCTGATTAGCCATGCCAATCATATTTTCAGTGGACGCCATTAGTACTGACATTACTCTTAGTTTTTCAGTAGAATGTTTATGTTCTATCTTATGATTTTCAACGTTTGGATACATCACAGGATGATGCTTTCCTCCGCAGATAATACATGCCAGCTTTGCTCTACAGAGTCTTGCAAAATGTTTTGATCTAAAGCTAGCAATACATAATTTTTTCCTTCATAATGCTTCGTTTCCTATCCAACAGCCAATATTTGTCAGTTTTGCAGTCCTTGCTCTCATGATTTTTATCACAGAATAAACAAGCAGAGGGTTCTTCTGATTAACAACTCATATTTTTTCTGAACATTCTTTTATTTTTCTTCTCCTCAAATCCTTCACGTGCCATTTTTTTTGTTGAATATCCATTTCCTTCTCCAAAACACTCATAAAGCCATCCAGTCGGCTCCTCGGAGCATCTTTGCTACTATCACAAGAAGACATCGGACTACGTTGCCAAGTAAGACTTGACTCCCCTAATGGAAACAAACAGTTTGCAGGATGTGATTTCTCTAATTTTAGAGTCTTCAATGCTCTCAACTGGGATTCCAATTTCAAGTGCAGCATATTAAAAGGAATCTTAACGTTAGAATTGACATTTGAAATTACTAATTTTAATAATTCATGTATATACATTTGCAGAAGTAAGTCTTTGTAACCATATCTTCTCTTTAAAACCTCAATCACCTTAGGAGAACTACTACTTTCCATTTCATAGGCATCCGATCCGGATGTCAATGATTGTAGCAGGTACTGGAACTTGACACTGCCATGTAAAGTAGGGTCTGCATCAATCTTCTCAAATTGAGCACAATATACAAGCCAATCCTTCAGGTCTCCACTTCTTTAGTTCAAGTTTTGGTAGACGACAACTTCTTGCTTCACCATCGGACCCAATGACAACACTTGGTGGAGAAAGAGGAATTGGCTCAGGGTTTTCCAATATCTTTTCCGCCTTCATTCGTCTAGCCGTTTTATAACTCGAATGAAGTCATGTTCTACATCTTGTCATCTTGTCTACGTCATCACTAGAATTGTCAATCACCATCTGTTCAATAATTATAGGCTTAAGTCAGTAACGGTAGAATAAGACACACTTCTTCTCGTTCTATGCGTTCTGTAGACCATAGCTCTTGCAACTTTGCCTGTAGAAGACTAGATTTGTGTGTGTTTTCTCTGTGCATTGTTATATTATTTATTTGTTACATTATTGTGCGTGTGTCATTATAAAACTCACAATCATTTGAATTAGTAATAGATAGAGTTTTTTTTTTTTTAATTTACGTTTATAACTGGATCGACATTATTTGTCATACACAGTATTGTTGATACAATTAAAAATCATTATCAGCTACATATTAGTTAGAATTGAGGACGGTTCATTGGAACCCCTCGGCCACATTAATATTTAACTTAATACAGTTAATTTTATTGTCACTTTCTTTTTCAGATTTAGTTATAAACATCCTGCGGTAGTTGTCGTTTTAGTCTCACATGAATCCGCTTTGCTCCCAGGGAATGGTGTTCTGCACTCTCGCACTTTTTCACATTTTCATAAAACTTTTTGATCACTTTACATTTGTGTTCTTCGATAGTTGGTATTCCAAGCTCATTGTGAATTTGCTGATTTCGCACGAACCAAGGTGCATTTATAACGATCCTCAATATCTTATTTTGTAGAACTTGCAGTTTTTTGATGTGGAGTTTCGAGGCAGCTCCCCTTATCGGGCATCCATAGGTTATTATAGGACGGAGCAGACATTGGTAGATTAATAAGCCCCACTTAATTTGTAGTGGTGTTTTCCTGTTCAGAATAGGATAAAGAAGAGTCATCCGTGCATAACATTCGTTTAATTTCTTATTCACGTGATAGCCCCAACTTAACCGCTGATCAAGATGGACTCCCAGATACTTAACAGCTTTGTCGGATGGATTCCACTCAATATTGTGATTATTTATTCGTATTCTAGGCGGACTGATTATTCTACGTAACATAAATATTTTTGCTTTACTTTTTGAGTGATTAATATTAAGTTGCCACTTATTACACCACCGTTGCACTTCATTCACTGAATTTTGCAGTTGCTCGATAGCTTCCAAAATATTTTCGTACTGACTTATAAGTGCCGTATCATCTGCATACATTCCAACTGAAGTATTTCGAGGTTCGGGTATATCATTCATAAATATATTAAATAATACGGGGCCAAGTATTGACCCCTGTGGAACACCAGCTGTTTTAACTTGAAAACATCTGTTTTGTAAGAAAGATGCTATTACGTTTACAATATAATCCGGCAACTTTAATTGATCAAGCTTGTGTATGAGTCCACTTATCCAAACTTTATCAAATGCTTAGGCAATATCAATAAATGCTATAACTGTGTATTTTCTATCCTCGTAATCTTGTTCTATCATTTGAGTTATTCTTAAAAGCTGATGGTTTGTAGAAAACTCTGGTTGAAAACCAAATTGAAATTTGGGAATTAATTCTTTGCTGTCTAAATATTCCTTTAAGCGAGAATATATGACTTTCTCGAATAACTTAGAGAACGCAGGTAGTAACGAGATAGGGCGATAACTTGCCGGATCATGCTTGCTTTTGCCGGGTTTGTGAAATAAAATAATGTGAGCTAATTTCCACGTATCCGGGAAATATCCTATTTTTAAGCAACTATTAAAAACAGTGGTTAGGTATGTTATTGCTTTGGGTGGTAGATTCTTCAAGACTTCGTTTGGAATCAGGTCATGGCCGGGAGATTTTTTATTTGGTAATTTTTTAATTAATTCTTGAAGTTCTTTGGGCGATGTTGGTTTAATAACATCTATATGTGTTGCCTGCCGTGTTGAGACGTATTCCTGAACTTCGTTGTAAAAGTCTTGATCGGTTAAGTTTGGAAGTTGTGAACACTTCTTCCAGATGGTTCGAGAAGGCTACACATTTCTCTTCGTCAGTGTTGTAAGTTGAATTGTTAGCATGTAAAGATGATATGACGGCAGGTTGTTTGAGGATAGATTTCGTTGCTCTCCACATTGTAGCGTCACCAGGTTGCAATTGTTTTATGTAAGCATTATACGAATTAATCCTCAATGTATCCAATTCTAATTTGACACGTCTAGTTAACTGATTAAGAAGTGATTTCAATTGTGGGGTACGATTTCTTTGCCATTGTCTACGAGCTTTATGCTTCTCTTTTATTATGTCAAATATATATGACGGCAACATCGACGTACTTGTAGGATGATTTATATATTCGCTAGTACTTGACTTATCAATGCCTTGTTTGATGTTATCTGTGATTGTAGTGATTGCTTGATCAATATCATTGGTGGATTCTAATAATCTAGTGCATTTGATATTTTCGGGGAGTAGTCCTTGGAACTTTTCCCAATCTATTTTCCCTTTGATTAATCTCTCGGCCTTTTCACTTCTTTCTGGGACTGCATGAAAATTAATTAATACTGGCAGATGGTCTGAATCTAATTCAGGTACAACAGTTTGCCATATTCTTCTGTTAAAGTTTTTCTGTAAAACAATATCGAGAATATCGGGTTGATGCTTATTGTTGTACGGATAATGAGTGGGTTCTTCAGGAGCGGAAACTATTGCGGCATTCTTAGTTGTAAAGTGGTCCAGTTTAACTCCATCTGGATTGTTTGTTCTACAGCCCCAGATAATGTTTTTACAATTTAGATCACCGACTACTAGGGTTGGTCCGTTATTGCTAAATAATAGTTTTACATCTGCTTCTTGCAAACGCTTATTAGGTTGTTTGTAAGTACAAGTAATAATTGTACTTACATCGTTATTAAGTACAACCCTGATAGTGACTGCCTCCAAGCTGATTGTGTTGGGTTGAGGTACAACTGAGAAAGATATTTGTTTTTTTATAATAATGGCCACACCGCCCGAAGCCACTGGAGCTGCTCTATCACTTCTCACAACGTTGTAACTTGGAATTCGTATAGTTTCAGTGTCAACTAGGTGGGTTTCTGTTATTCAACCTATGTCAATATTGTGTCGCTTAAGAAATTCGACGAACACTGATCGTTGATTTTTAAGTCCATTGGCATTCCAATTGACTATTGTTGTATTATGTATGGTACGTTTGTTATTTGGATGCATATTGTTGCAACGCAGGCATTAATAACGTTAGAAGAGGTTGTAGCTTATCTAAATGTGGTATAATTATTTCTAATAATGATTTTAAAATAGTTGTCTAAGTCAGTCGTACTATTCTGATCTATAGTGTTTATTGTGGCTGCAGCATATGACTTCGATGGTATAACTCTATTCATAGATGGAGAATTTTGCGTTATTGGAGCAGTATTTCTACTGTAAGTTTGTTTTGTTGGCTGTTGCTTTTTGCTAATTTTTGCATAGTAACTGCATCCTTTATAATTTGCAGGATGATCACCTTCGCAATTGACACATTTTGGTGTTTCACTCCTGTTTTTCGAGCATTGATTATACATATGCTTTCCGAGACATTTGACACAACGAGGTTCTTGAGAGCAATAATTCTTGGTGTGCCCATACCGTTGGCATTTTTTACATTGCGGTATGTCTTTGGGCTTTCTGCGCGGTTCAACTTTGACGATTGAATGGTACAATTTGTTTAGGTTAAAAACCTCGTTAGAATTTGCGGTTTTAGATAGATCAACAGCGCATATCGGTATTGGCAATCTACTTTTGTTATAGAGTCGAGCTACTTTAATAACTGATAACTTGCGGCTTAGCAACTCAGTTTCAATTTCTTTTTCTGTAATTGAAATCGGTACGTTTCTTATCATCACCGATATATTGTTAGATTCGGGATTTTTGAAAGTGTGATATCGCAAGTCTTTTTCAGTATAATACGCTGTTAGTTTGCGATAATCTGTAGTACTACTCAAATTAATACGAAGCGACGTACCTTTAACCATTGTTGTAAAATCTGCTTTAGCGAGTGCAGAGATGTCCTTGATAACTTCTTGGTGATTAGTAGCTTCGTGCAGGTAAATGGGTGGAATTTTACATTTGGTTGGGATAGAGGTCGAGTCGGTGATATCCATATCGGAGGTCTCAGGTACGGTGTTATTTTGTTTATTCGAATTACTTGCATCGTCAGTGGTTAAAGGGTGGAATTTGTTGGAAATTAATAAGTTGGACGGTTCGAATAAATATCTCTTACGGGTATCCATAACTGGAGGTGAGACTTCCTCTCTATTGCGCTTGCTACTGCTGCTCATTTCATTTAGGAGGGACCCCGCAGGGCCCCTTGTTGTTTGTATATTTATTGTACTTTCAAAAGTTTTTTAAAATATTTGAAGTACGAAATAAATTACGACTATCAGTTTTGTATCACTTACAGGTAAAACGTTAGGCGACTGCTTATCACAGCGAACCATTCGCACGTCCACTCACGACCGTAGGTAATAGATAGAGTATTACACTACCATTAGCTTATTGACTTCATTACGGACAGGTCTTCTCGCTCTTTTTAACGCATCCATTGTAATCACCTACTTAATCACCAATGACGTCGGAGTCACCACGCTGTTCCGAATAGCTTGAATCTAACTGATATCAACTTTATTCAGCTACACTTTTAAGTATGTGTGTTGTCACGTGTAATTCTTTCAGTTTCTTTTTGTAATAAAAAACTTAATCCCATAAAAGTGTAGTTGAATAAAGTGGAGATCAGTTAGACTCAAGCTATTCGCAACACTATATATTAGAGTCAAAATGGTTATGGGCAACAGACTTTGTTAACGGAGATACTGACATTTTCGTAACACTAGATGTTTATAAAGATATTCAAGACTTTTTAATGTGTTATATTCGGAAACGTCTCACTAACCGGTAAATCTCATGGTAAACACAAAAATTGCTCTTTTATGTAATATTGTATATTTACATCCATTCTAACGAATTCAATTTCTCGACTGCCTAACAACAAAACAGATTAAGAAATTTTAATTTTTTTTTACTATAGACGGCTGCATTATAGCATAGTCACTAGTGATATCGATTACGTAAATTTTTAATCATACTTTGGAGCATTATGATATTTTTGATAGTAGTGATATTAAAGCTTGTAGTCATCACAACTTTCTATTCTGTTCAATAGGAGTACCTAGTAAAAGCCTAAACTATTAAAAGTATCTTTGAAGATTCGAATGCTGCTGCTCGTTACTCTTCAAACAGTTACAACGACCAGGACCAGAACTAAGTTATAACAGAAACAGTTCTCATCTCGGAGCTACAAGCCATTGCAAAAACTCAGGAACAATCAGTAAGACAGCATAATATTAGACCTAATTTGATTTTAATCAAGTGCATTTTAAACAGTCTTTGATATAACACAAGCTTGTTTAAACCTGACAAAATCGCGAAATAGGGGTCGCACCACAGTTTTTTAGCAAAACTAGTAACACTAAATAATTGTAGCTTGTGATTTTTTAATGTCTGCGATTATTTCATAATGGGTTAAACATCGCAAAATGGTTATTGATGTGGTTTCAATAATATACTTACATATCATCTGCTTTTCTTTGCGATAGGAATGGAGTTATCTGCTTAGCAATAAAAATGTTATCAATGTCTAATTGCCCTATTCTAAGGCTCGTGTATTCTTTTAGTAGAATATTCTCCGTGCTTTTGCTCAGACGGTGTATTTCCGAGTATAAGCGGAGTTTAGCAAACGGATGCCCCTGCAGTTATGACATATGCTCAGTGGCGGCTCGCTAGCCAAGGAGCCATGGCTCTACCATAAAAAATCAGCCATTCAAAAACTTTTTTATTCTGAAAGAAATATTTTCCTATACTTATTTTCTTACGGATGCATTGGTGCCAGATCTAAGCGGTTCTCAGTTTTTCGTCAATTTATAGACTGTAGCGGTGGCAGAGCGGCAAGAAGATAAGAATATTTTAGCTTTGAATGGGAACCGCCTCGCCTGAGGCTCAAGCAATCTCTGTTGCTCTTTGCTTGCGATATAGCAAAGCGTATATGGAGTGTCCGGTTACTAATGCTTGCTTATATCTCGAAACCATTTTTGTGGAGGATTCAATGAATTCGCTAAAATGAAACTTTTAACGCATAGTATTTTCCGTCCAAAATCCTTCGCACTCCGCACTCGGGATTCTTATTGTGCGGAAAATTTACTTGAAAATCGTACGACACTCATTAATGACTAATAGAAAAATTAGTTCACGAGCCGTATCCAAGACAACAACAAAATTTCTTGGAAATTTTTTGTAGGTAGACATTATTTCTTTTTAGGGTTTGTGTCGTTACGATTTTCTTACCGAATCTGCATTCGAGCATTAATTCATATCCGGAAATTATTTTTCGTGCATTCAACAACGTCCTAATTTGCCCTCGCGTCCCGCTCGGGCCAATTAATACGACGTTGTTGGAACGCACTCAAAAAAATTTCAGGAAAGAATAAATGCTCTTATGAGATTATATGTGAAAATTTTCTTAGAAAAACATTCTGACAGAAAACTCAAAATTTAGTCGGCTATTTTAATGCACTTGGGATATTACGGTTGAGAAAACATTTACCAAATTATTGTAAAAATTATCGCCATTTATGGGTGCAGACAACCGAGTTAGATCCGTTTTATGTCTCCTTACACATAGTTCTAAAATTATTATTATCCCGTCTATCTTTTCCCAGCTCTTGATATTTTTTTTCTTTTATGTTGTACCGCTATAGATATTCCTATCATATTTTAAAAATACGTTTATAATAATGTACTTATATATAGTGTTCTATTATAGATATTAACGATACAAGTTTGATTATGAGTATCTTAACGAAACGAGTTTGATTGCCAAAACGAGGCGGTGAGCCGTGTTTTGCGGCAATCAATCGAGTTTCGATATGTGCCATAAGCAAACGTGTATTTTTCAATATTTTATCTTCATCAATAAATTCTGGTTCAATGTATTTTCTATATAAAAAGAGTGCGGTAATATCTATTCATACCCTCACTGAGTGCGGTAATGAAGCTCTTAACGATACTCAAATTAATTTGGTAATAGTCTATACTCTATAACAACACCGGTGAAGATAAAACATTTTAATATTAGCTTTGCTTCCTGCTAAACCGGAAGTGACAGTTACTTTTTAATGGAAGTGCGCACTGATATATTCCTGTATTTTTAATTTCAGAAAGAGCCTGACATCGAAGCCAGATCAACGAAGTGGTCAGAATGGTCGGAGTGGTCACCGTGCTCGAGGTCCTGCGACGGGGGAGTAACGCACCAATTGAGGAAGTGCCTGAGCACGCGATGTCGAGGGGAGCACATCCGGTACAAAATCTGCAATATGCAGGTAAAATTGCTGTGTTCCCGTCGCGCTACAAATCCCAGCTCTGTCTCCATCTCGCAAGCTAATTGAAATTGGAAGCGTGGATGTAGTTTATCTTGCACTTACTTTGGGATTTTTATTTACTCTTATAGAAGCAGAAATAATTAAAGCAGGCAGTGTACATTGCGATCCCGGCTGAAATTAACTGTCAGTCCTCGCAGCAGCGGCCTTCGCTTTCTTGTAATAAATGTAAGACCTGCAAAAATTACGCTTGAGGTGCTCCGGCTCGGAAGTTGCGAACTGTGAAATGTAAATTCGCGCTTCAACGAAATTACCTCCTGTACCTCATTACAATTAGGAGCTTGTTTCTACATTTATCCGCCTTCATTTGTGACAGATGAGGAGGAACCGGATTTAAACGGACGGTTAACATGCGGCGCCTTAATGAGATATACATGTTGCCTACCAAATCGCTGCGCGCAACCAAACAATTTCGGGTAAGCGCTGTAAAACCGAGTTTGAGCAAGAAAAATACTTGAGTGGCAAGCGCTCTGCCTTTCACAATTTATGCTGAACTCTGAGATTGCATTAGTCGAATTTATTTGCATGCAAATTGCTCGAGTAACTCTTACGGCGAGAAGGGTACGAACTGTTTTGTTGTCTGAGAAGGTTTTTGATTGTGTGGATTTTCTCAGTGTTCACACTCGAGAAAGGTTACTACGAATCACCGCTGAGGGAATTTTTATCCTAAAAGATAACATTGCAATTCAATGTAGCAACTATAAATTACAAAATAGTTCTTTATGTATCAAGGGCGTAAAAAGAGGTTTTTTAGCCCGCGACGTGACTGTTATAACGCAAGGTACGGAGCACCGAGGGATATAACACGGCAAGGGCCAAAGACACTGGTAACGCTTGAGGTGTATACAAAACTTTCTGTACGATCGAAATTTCAAATAGGGAGATCCAGATTATATAAATAGTTGTTAATCAAACGGGGCAATTCTTGCAGCTATTTTAGCTGAATTGTACCTCTGTAATTATAGTTTTCATTAATAGCTACGTATTTATAAATAATTACTAAAATGACTTCGGCGGTCGATACATTTTTTGGCCTGCTGACATCATTTTTGCTTACTAAAAAGGCTTGCTTTACACCTGAAAATGAGGTCTAAAAACACATACTATTGATCGATCATACATAAATTAGTTTAGTAGGATGTATTTCTTAGTAGCGGAAGTCTTTGTTCGTTGGATTAAATTATTACGCCAATAATGAACCGATGCTGCACTTATAGCTTCTCTTGCAAAATTTAGATATAGAAGATTACTTTTATGAAACTGTGTTATCACAAAAGTACTTCATCCTGATCTACAGTTTGTACTTTCTATGAAAACGGTTTCCTTTATTATTTTCAAAATAAATCTAAAGGTAACCTACAGTGAAATATACAAACAGATTTCTTTTCAAAATGTTGCTCCGGATACATGCCCTTTACTAATGAAAATACTAAGCGTGGGCTGTTCATAGTCTTCATGCCCCGTCTTAACAGTTCTAGGATTAATCGCGGCCACCCAAAGTTATGTGAAAGATGTCATAAAAGTATTAAACTTTTATTAATACTGGAATCATATTGTCGTTAAAGAATAGTAGGAATTTATGAAAAGTTGAGTATGTCAGGCAAGATGGATGTAAACATTATAACTCGAGAACGACGCAACATATCAGGACGATTTCTTTGCCAATTTTTGTGATATATTATTGTACAGAAATGAATAGTTTTTGGGCGAAATCGGTCGCTTTTCTTTATACAGGGTGTAGAAATGCTTTAAGCACCATAGGGATTTCAATGGTAATTTCTTCATATGAAAATATTTGCTTCTCTAATTATTTTAGAGCAAAGTTGTATTGAAGTTTTTTGTAGAGAAAAAAATTCTGTATCCATTTATGCCAGCATTGGTCATTTGACATTTCGGAAAACCGAAAATTTAAAGAAAAAAATTACCATTTTTAGACAAATCAGTGGTGCCTTGAAATTACTAAATCATCTCAAAGCATCAACAAATTAGTTTGCTGTTTATTTGTTTGCATCTGTCAAATGTAACGGCAACCAAATAAACAGCAAACTAATTTGTTGATGCTTTGAGATGATTTAGTAATTTCAAGGCACCGCGGATTTGTCTAAAAATGGTATTTTATTTCTTTAAATTTTCGGTTTTTCCGAAATGTAAAATGACAAATTCTGGCTTAAATGGATACAGAACAAGTTTGCTCTAACATAATCAGGGAAGCAAATATTTTCATATGAAGAAATTACCATTGAAATCCCTATGGTGCGTAAAGCATTTCTACACCCTGTATATGTTTTTCTATTTACTAGTAAAAAAACGACAAGCAATCGCGCAGCTACCCAGTTGTGATTTGAAGAAACACGCCGATGGACTGGCGAACCTGACAGAGAGAGATGGGGCCTCTACCTGACAATTTTTACTTCTTTTTACGATAAAGGAAGTATTGGATTCACCCAAAAAATTCAAAATTAAGTTTTCAACAGATCTTCCCGTTTTAGAGTCACCTGAACCCAGAAAACATATTTTTGTTAATTGGTCTGGGTGTCTGTCTGTTTGTCTGTGTGTCTGTGAATAGAATATCTCAAAAACGAAAAGAGGTATGACGTTGAAACTTCATATATAAGTTTTGTTTAGTATTAAGATGCTACAGCAAGCTTTTGAAGAAAATCACAACCGGATGTATGGTGTTTACTCTTGTGATTTTTCAGTTTATTTAGATTTTTGCAAAAACGGCTCTAACGATTTTTTTTCAAACTTCACATTTTTAATGTGTATTTATGCCAGATAGTTGATTTTCCAGTTGAATACCTCTAAAATGGGTTTGTTTTTTTTTTTTTGTTTTTACTTCCTTTTACAATAAAGGAAGCATTCGAATCACCCAAAAAATTCAAAATTGAGTTTTCAACAGATCTTCACGTTTTAGAGTCCCCTGAACCCAAAAAACATATTTTTGTTCATTGGTCTGTGTGTCTGTGTGTGTGTGTATGTGTCTGCCTGTGAACAGAATATCTCAAAAACGAAAACAGGTACCACGTTAAAACTTCATATATAAGTTTTGTGTACCATGGAGATGCGACAACAAGCTTTTGAAGAAAATCGCATAACGGGAAGTAGGTGTTAGCTCTTGTGATTTTTCAGTTTTTTTTTCGATTTTTTCAAAAACGGCCATGACGATTTTTTTCAAAATTCACATTTTTATTACATTTTTAATGTGTATTGATGTGAGATAGGTGATTTCCAGTTGAATACTTCTAAAATTGATTTCTTTTGTTCTTTTTTCTATTTTTTGTATTAACTCCTATGTTAAATAGAACAGCCCGTATATTATTAAATTTTTGAATTCAGCTTACAATTCTAGAGAAAATTTGTCTGTTTACCTAACGCTCTATTTTGGACCGTTTTTGTAGAATTTGTAATTTTTGAAAATTTTTGACAACTGCTAAAAATTTAAACTCTATTTTTGGCTAATTATAAGATCACTGTAAAAGAAAGTGTTGTGAGTGTATCACACCAGATTTTTTAACTAACGCCTATTTTAATTAGAACACCCGGTATATTATTAAATTTTTTGATTCAGCTTAAAATTTCAGAAAAAAATGTCTCTTTAACTAACGCTCTATTTTGTACGGTTTCTGTAGAATTTGTAATCATTGACATTTTTTTACAAATGCTTAAGAACTAAAAATCAAATTTTTGGCTAGTTATAAGATCACTGTAAAAGGAAGTTGTGTGTGTGCATCTCACCAGATTTTTTTTTCAGTTATCGATATGTAGCGATAAAAATTCTATCCCTTGTCACCTTTACATAATAATAATAATAATAATAATAAATTAATCGGCGAAGCTGCGTGGCGCAGATGGGTAAGAGCCAGGCTTGCATTAAGCAAGTCCTCGGTTCGAATCCCGCTGGGGTCGGAATTTTTCCGTATCCTTGGCGATTAGAATTGGGCTCAGTGAGACCATTCACAGTTGGGCACCAAATTAACTGTGCTCTACCCAGAACCACAGACCTAAGAGATAGAGTAACAAGGTCAACACATCACCAAGACACACAACTCACACAATGGTTGCTGCGCAAGCACCAAAGGCGCGCTGCAACTCTGTATCCCGAATCCGGTGCAAGTTGAGCATTGTACCGCCAGCTGCCAGCGCATAAAGCACCAGCCTCTACACAGCAAGGTAAATGAGGTTACAGATTATACATACATACAAATTAATCCGCTTTATTCATCTCTCAATACTAATACAAAGCAACGAGTATACATTGAGAATAAAACGTCAAATTATATACAGAAAAGATAAGGTAAACAATGTCTAAAAATAAAATGAATAAAAAATATAGAAAATAATGGAGAAGATCACAAGGCGGAGTTCAGTATTGCATTTCGATAGCTGCTCTGCCACGCAACTTTGGTTAACAACAATAATTACTTTGGAAATGGCTCATACAACAAGAGAGAAAAATCATTAATTAAAGTGTTGATGCGAATCAGAAATAATTTTTTTCTTCGGTTAATTGTTGATATTTCTTTTCGAAAAGCTTCAAGGGCAAAGTTGTAAAATATAGATCTATACTATTAGAAAATTTATTTATTTGATACGGAAAACAACGCTTATAAAATCAGTTTTATACATTGGAGGTGTTAGTGTGCCCTTAAATCCAACATCTGATAAATATCTGTACAAAATTAAGTTTGCGATCGATATAGCTGTTTATGTATTAAGCCCATAGTTCATAGATTATATAATTAGAGAATATTTAAAGCACGACGCGAAGCAGAGAATTGTAAATTTCCCAAGGGCTATAATCAGGATTAGGTACGTGGTATATAAAACGTTTTATTTTATTCTGGTTCTCAAAATGCATTTTAGCTACAGACTACTGCGTTATCATTGTGCTGGCCCTGTGCATTTTTGGTGTGCTATAGTTTATATGCAGATATTTCGTGTTGCTATACTCCAGGGTCGCGCGCGACAGACGCATGGATTTGAAAATGGAATAAAACGCAGACTTTAGAAAATGACCAAAATGTTTATTTTTTCCTGATTCATTGACATGGGAAATTTAATTTTACACGGTTTTGAACAAAATATCGCCCAAATGGCGCCCCTCACACTTTAAACACTGAGTAAGCCTTTTTCTGAAGTTTTCGTGCACTGTTTGAAGCATTGCCACAGGAATTTCGGCGATTTACATGTACATTGTTGGTACTTGTTATACTGCTTACATACATAAAAGCCATTTTACGCCCCCTATCGAGGGACATTAAACAAGATTCTGGTTCCAAAATGAAATAAAACAATAATTTTATGATATAAGAAAGCTGCATGGAACGATCTTCTTTTACTCATATTTAGCCACTGGAAATCTTTGAGTTTGTGTATGATATATTGGTATTTCTAAATTCCAAATATGCATGCAAGAGTTCTACATTTTCAAATATTTTGTTGGTTTGTTTGGTTAGCGAATGGTCCATACACTGCCGCGCTAATTGAAGTGAGACGGACAGCATCATAGAGTCAGACAAAGTCTTTTTTGTTTTTGTATTCAAAACGTGTGTATATTACTAAAAATTGTTTTAAGAGAGCTATATGACTTCTGTTTGCACTTGTTAACATGAAAATTAAATTTTAATTCTTCGTCTATTAGCGGGCCAGTGCTTTTAGCAAATTTACTAATTTTAATTTATATACAATTAAGAGTAATGATTATTGTCAACAAATTTTGGTTTCAATTTTTTAGTTCCAAATAGTAATAGGTATTTCAGTTTTAGAAGGATTTATAGTGAGACTGTGCTTGTCACAGTAGCTGATTAGATTTTGTAAATGGTTATTAAAACTAGCGTTCTGCACCCAAATTGGGCTCTAAATAATTCATTTAATGCAATTTGTACAAGAGTGATCCATTTTGTGTATCGAGTTAACTTTGAGGTTAGCAATCAACAAAAAATCCACATAAAAAAGTCACTTATAAAAATTTGAAAACCCTACTACTGGCTTACTTGCGTCGCCCTGAGTCGATTGACACTAAGATCAGCCAATTCGGCCCACGGGTTCGCTCTCAAAGTGGTGTCAAGCAAGCAAGCAAGCAATGAAAATTATTATTAAAACTAGGGTTCTGCACTCAAATTGGGCGCGAAATAATTCATTTAATGTAATTTGTACAAGAGTGGTCCATTTTGTGTGTCGAGTTAATTTTGAGGTTAGCTAATCCACATAAAAAAGTCACTTATAAAAATTTGAAAACCTTACAACTGGCTTACTTGCGTCACCCTGAGTCGATTGACACCAAAATCAGCCAATTTGGCCCACGGGTTCGCTCTCAAAGTGGCGTCAAGCAAGCAAACAAGCAAGCAAGCAATAAAAATTATTATTAAAACTAGCGTTCTGCACTCAAATTGGGCGCGAAATAATTCATTTAAAAAATTTGTACAGGAGTGATCCATTTTGTGTGTCGAGTTAATTTTGAGGTTAGCTAATCCACATAAAGAAAGTCACTTATAAAAACTCGAAAACCCTACTACTGGCTTACTTGCGTCACCCTGAGTCGATTGACACCAAAATCAGCCAATTCGGCCCACGGGTTGGCTTTCAAAGTGGCGTCACGCAAGCTAGCAAGCAAGCAAGCAATGAAAATTATTATGTCGGATTCTCCATGGCTGTACCAAAACATTCCCGTGAAAATGAAATGTACAGTTGAGTATTGTCGGCGTAAAAATGGGGTGTGGAGTATTTAATTACATTCTCAAAATTGAAGGTGTAAGTGCAGTAAAGCAAAGACCTTAAAACTGACCGTTGAACAACCCCTGATTATATTTCTCAGTCAGTTGAAATATTTTCATGAATCTTTACTGCTTTTTTTTGTTTTCTAAATACATTTTAAAAAACTACATGAAATTTAATTCACACCATTGTGATTTAAAATCAATAAAAGTAATTTATTTCATTTCGTAACCATAATCTTGTTATTGTCCCTCGATAGCGGGCGTACAATGGCTTTTTTAGGCAATCATTGCAAAAATTGCGATTCTATGGCCCCTTTCGCCGCCGTAAAGTTTTACTTTTTTGTACACATCTGTCAAATGTTACTTTTTTGGTACACATCTGTCAAACTCTACTTTTTTGGAACTGATCTGTCAGAAACTACTTCATGAACACTTTTTACCTACCTATATAGGCAGGGTCACAACACTTGCAGCTTCCAGAATTTCACCGGGGGTGTCTGAAATATCTCTATCACTCATTTTAAAAGGCTCAAAACATACGCGATGAAGCTTAATATTAAATTTGACAGGAGATGCTTTTATTTTTAGTTGTCTAAGGTAACTAACTGTTTTCCAAGAAAATGTTCAGAAAAAAATAATATTGTGACCAAATGTTTAAATTCTTTTGTGATGATCGCCTAAAAAATGTTGTGTGCACCTCGGCCAAAAGTACTTTTTTGGCCTCATGTGAATTGCAGCCTCGGCTAACAACAGATTCGGAAAAAGGTCACTTTTACGGCCTTGATACACAATATACTATTATGGCCCTAGGCCTATAAACTTTTTAAGAAGTTTAACAACCATCAACAATGTAGTATAGAAACACCAAAAATCTGCATAGAAACCACAGCACACCAACAATTCACAGCGCCAGCACAGTTACGACGCAGTAGACTGTAGTCAAAAACTAAATCCTTATATTTTGTCCACTAATAAGAACCAAAGTAAAATAAAACGTATGTACCACGTCCCTAGCCACGATTAAAGCTCTTCACTTCCCGTCGCGCTTTGAACATATGTTTTATAATTTTTCTGAGAATTTCAGGAAAAATTTACAGAAAAAGTGCTACAAAGTCGATAAACCGTTGTTAAAAATTTATTGAAATTTTTATGAAAACTCAGCTTCCAAAAAAGGCGCAGTAAACTTCATCAAATCTCTACTGGAAACTGTTGAAAATGAACTGCAGGTCTGTTGGAAATTTACTGGAAAATTGTTAATTTTTTTTTAAATCTGCGGGAAATTTAACTATCGTTTGTTATAGTATATTACATACTGAAGTGGGAAGTGTTTCATTACTGTCGAGAGATTAAGTAGTTAACCGAGACGCGCAGCGTCGAGGTTAACTTTATCTTGAGACAGGAATGAAACTTTTCACCGTGGTATGTATATTATTTTATTCGCAATCATCTAATTTTAAAAATAACTACAATTGAATTCTGAATAATAGATATCTTGATGTAGCAAATATTTTCGTTACCATAAAAACAACCCACTCAATATTTTTGTTACCATGAAAACAATCCAGTCTTCAGGTATGTAATATTTTTCGGGGTATGTAATAATTTCCCGGCTAGTTTGAGTAATCATCTAGTTCCCAGCTGTTGACATGTCATAAAATTGACACATTAGAATGTGATTGCGCATAATAGCTATTTACTTTATTAGACCGGTAGCAACATTTTTATGGCCGCACCAATACTTTACAGGTTGAGCCCGTAGGGCGAGACCTGTATGTTTGGCAAGGCCATAAAAATGCTACCGGTCGTGTATCGTATAAGATTTTTTAGGATACGAGTCCGGTACCGGCCGGTAGTTCTATTACTGGTCTAGGCCGGTAAATTTTATCTACCGGACTCGTTTGTAACTATGTAAACGCTAGTTACCAATGCAGTATCCTAAAAAACATTTTACCGTACCCGCGCATAAAAGTTGCCTCAAACTTCTTGAAATATTTACTGGACACTTTCTAAAAGTGGGCTGAAAACTCACTAAAAATGTATTGAACAATTTTGCTGAACTTTGCTGTCAAAATTTGCTGGAGCCCTGGTAAGTTGGCTGCAAACTTGTTGAAATAGGCAGTATTGCAAAATTACTGTACGCATTCTAAAAATTTACTGAAAATTCACCAAAAGTTGCCTGAAATGAGTTCATTGGCAACTTACTACTAGCTTGGTGACAATTTACTACATATTCGCTTATCCCTTACCAGCGTTGTACGACAATTTACTGAAAATGTATTACAACCTTACTGAAACTTTTCTACAAGTTTACTATAAATTCCTGGAAGTTATGTTAAATGTGGTCGCAAATTATGGAACATTTATGGAAGCTCTACTATTACTACAGATATTCTGACAATCCGTTGCAAACTTACTGGCAACCATTGAAAAGCACCTGAAGATTTGTTGCAAACCTACCGAAAGTTACTGAAAAAACCGTAAACTTGCCGATGATAATTTGTTAACACAAAATATGATGCAATTTTGTTAAGAGAATCTAAAAACTTGCTGAAAAATTGGTGAAGGTGTGCTGAAAATACAATGAAAAATTGCTATATAAAATTTTTAATATCTAAGTATGTTACCGTACAAAAACGACACAACGACATAACAAACCACCCCTCAAGCGTGCACAACAAAATCATACGCTCGAGAGCCGGACTTATTAGTCGCGACACGATAAAACGACAAAATCGGGAGATCGATCGAAACTACAAGGCCCTAACCCCGTTAGATGACGGTAACACGAAGGGTTGCTCGACTCAACTCAACCGGCAGGGCGGGTTCTTTTCTACCTTCGAGTTAGGGCTGTACATCGATACAAAAAGAGTGTAATGATGGTAAATGTAGGACGCCACTCCATTCTAACTAACTAAATCCAACCCACTTGAATGGAGAAGTGTGGGCTCAATTCCCACGAACAACTCGGCAAGCTTGGTTCGGCTAACACGCCACGGCACTGACTTACCTTGACGAAAGAACTGCCTGAAGCAGCTACTAAACTCCTTTACAACTAACTGAAAAGGAACACAACAACAAACAAAATATCGTCAACACAAATCAAAGACATCAGTACTTAACAATGAGCTCTATTCAAATAGTAAATAAAATAAGCAGGTAACAATGAACATGAAATGTTTGACTAGTTACAAGAAAAATAATTAAAGGGGTTAGTTACTAATTTACGTTACCAGTTACTTCAATACGAACAACAATGCTAACTATAGCAGTAATATTAAGCCGGAATGTTCAACACTTTTGACGAAACGAACACTATGTAGTAGGCACGATAATTACATAAAACGTTGACGAAAAGAACACTAGGTTATACATGACAGTTTCATAAAATACAAGCATGGTTTACCTGGTAGGAGTTCAGCTGGCTGTAATCGACGGTCGGCGCGGTAGGGTGTTTTGCCTTCCAAGCACCTGCCTTAAGATGCCTGAAGAAATGAACGACAACGGGAACGGGGAATCCCAGAGTAGATGGAATGCGGAACTCAGCCTTGATATTAAAGATGGTAACGACAGCAAACGGGGTCGGTAGAATGCAATCATAATCCCCTCGAGACGGGTAGACGACGTACACAGCGGTAATGGGCAAAGCCCTCGACAGCGAGAACGATACACGTCATGCTTAGTTAACGATGGTCTGGTTAGGAGTCCGTGAACAAATCCGCCCATGGCGACAACTTAGAAGATCTCGCAATCCTCCGACGGTAAAGAACTCCAACCACGTTTTAACTAAAACTTGATTCACTTCAATTCCCCACGGCTGTTGTAACTGATATTCCCTCGTACCGATAGCATGCGACTCCTTCATAAGGCACCAACAATAACGAAACACATAAATTAACGCAGAAGACGGAAACGAGAACAAAGCCACCCCCAACGGCGGCATCACGCGAAGCCGTCAGGGGGGCGATCTTAGAATACGTGCTGTATACTTCAAGATCGGATCGGGACTGAATTTCAAACTGCGGCTAAAGCCAACGGCTACCAACGCTTGCCATATGCATCTTTCTCTTGCATATGCGAAGACGAAGGAAGGTAACGGAAAATTTCAACAGAATCGCAGGACAGCTGACTGGACAATTCACACGGGACTCGAAGGTTAAATGTCTCGAACTAACGAAATACTGGGAAAAGATAATCTGCATCCGCCTTGCAGGCAACAAAGAACAAAGGGTGAATTTAAAAATGAAATTCTGCTAACAAAGCGTGACTATCTGAATTAATTTTAACCGATACACGGGCTGCGAGGTACAAATGCCTAAAATGCCTTCAAAGCAGAGAACAGGCAGGGCCGGATCGAGCCCAAAATTTAAAATGACGACCATACTTAAAGATGATCTAACAAGTAGAAGCCACTTGTCCGAGCACTACAAAATAGTTATAATTATTATAGCACCGCCTGTGTATTGGGATTCCGTGTGCGGTATTTGTCGACTGTAGTAGCTGGCCGGTTTCTGTGTATTTTCCTTATTTTCCTAAAATAAAGTACCCGCTGACCCGTATTTCCGTGCATGCATATGTAATTGTCATCTTGACTTTCTATGAAATAGTGACAGTATCGACCGTTTGGTTCGAAAACAACTGTAATTGATGAGTCACGGATTGTCAAACCAACAACCGCTTATCTAGGAAACTTGATATTTTTCTGATCAAGAAGATATGCATTGTGACTCCTCATCACATTATAACCGTTATTTTAACATGAATTCAGTTTACATCCTTAAACATTTTTGAATCTTTTCATAATTGGTATATTATATACCAAGGGCCAAAAGTGCATTATTTGATCCCCTCGAGTGAAGTTTATTGCCCGAGACGAAGTTGAGGGCAGTAATCACTGAAAGGATCAAGGGCCCTTTAGTCCCCAGGTATGTACGCTATTTTTGCACTCCCGGATCACAAATCATGAAATAAATCTTAATTTTGCTGGTTTTAAAATTTATACGTTCGAGTCCGAAAAATGGATGACTTTGGAAATGTAGATGAGTAACTAAGGTAATGTTGTAAATAATGTAATTTTGAAGGACCAAATACCACTTTTCATCCCTGAGGAATTAAATAAAAAGTTAATCGGTCAGGCATTAGAGGTGGCACTTTGGTCCTTCACAATGACGCCTAAAGTAGGTCGTTTAGTTCCAGGAGTGTAATTTTTTTTTGAGTCCCGAAGTAACCTAAAGTTTGACTTACGTCTCCAGTTACTGCTGAGTTGGCTTCAATCAATAGAATTTTAGATAGGAAATATAAGACACCTGACTAGTGCGTTTTCTGGTCCAGCTTACACATATGTTGTACTAATTTTAAAATCGTTGGTATTACATATAAGAATAGAGTTGCATGTACTGAATTATGTCAGTGCTTTAAAATTTCGTCTTTGATTTTAAGAACTTCCTCATTTAGAAAATACGACGCTAAAAACTTAATGAGCAAAGTTTGAAAGAACGTAAAATTATAGATAGATATGTTTTTGGAAAACCTGAAAATCAGATTTAATGGCCTCCCTCTAAGCGCTGCATTATTAAAGTATTTAATATAGAGTGCTACCATTTTTTCGTATTAAAGAGGAAGGTCTGGCGAACACGCTTTTTCATACATATTCAACTAAAGCATTTTCTATAAAGCAGACATTTTACCAAAATATTTAAGAAATGTATCATTGCTTGTATAGTTTTTATTTATAGCAACGTAGCTATAACATGCATCAGCTTGTTGTTCAAAGCGAGTTAATGTGATTTTTTAAAGTGTTTGTAATTCTACTAAGGAAACCGTGTCTGTATATAAATTCATCACTTTAATTTTAACAAGGTTTGTAAAAAAGGTATCTGTGTCAGCATATACCTTGATTAATTAAGGTTAGCATAATCACATTACGTGTTAAGCGAATATGATGTGTAACACACTTAGTCCCACAACGTTATGCAAATCTAGAAAATTATGCACTTTTAATATTCTAACGCGGAAGCCGGCTCTGATGAAGTGGAGAACTATAACGCAACCCTAATAAAGTGAACATTAGTTGCGCATTCAATGGGTGGCGTTAGGATAATCTTTTCATTTTGCACGTTATATGTGGACGCGTCTCATGAATTTCTAAAACAGGCGCAACTGGTTAATAAACGTATACTTTTCGAATCCCGAACCGGGCTTAAAGCGGCTGCAATATCCCGAAAATGCGGAGTGGTTCCAGGGTTATCACCCTTTAATTCCTGGTAACGTAAGGCCACGTTCCGAAGATAAGAGTCGGCTACCGGTGCTATATAATGCACCATCCAATCTCCTAGCATGACGTTGTAAAACTGAAAATACAGGTTTATCAGATATCAACTATCTAGACAACTTTCGCATTTATTTTCTTCTTTTCTCCCTCTGATCGTTACTGTTTTATTTTATATTCGAGCTTCTGCTTTTTATCGCGGTTCGTGCGCGATTCCGCCGACCCTGATTGGTTGTTTCCCTGATAGCCTCTGCCAATCGGACTATTTTATCATATAAAGTCTACAAGTTTCTTGGAGTGGACGTTTGCGGGAATCGTATTATTGCCGCGTAATTTTAGATATACGGAAACTTTACAGCTTAAACAAGAGCAAAAAGGCACAAACGCGCCCGGCTATCGCTCGCAAAAAGCGTTCTCGTCAGGATTCCGAGAAACTACTCTCCACTCTTCCGGAATTTTTAGAGGGATTCGCACTCGTACAAGTAAAATAACAAGCCGTGCATTTGCCTCTCAGGCGCGTAACAGCTAATTAAAACTGTTCGCACCCCCTAAATACGTAAACAGCCCGCGAAGCAACGCTGCAAAGCCAGCAAAGTTTGTTCTGCTATTACGACGCGAAGCTGCACTGGAGTTTGGTTTACGTTGGGGTTTGACAGGTTCGCAAAGCTGACACAGGAGCTAATCTAAAGTTTGTTTAGGATCATGAAGCAACCCACGCCCTGGATCACGAAAAGACTGGCTTAAGTCTAAAGAATGTGCGCTAGAACCGAAGCAGGATCGAGGAAGGGGCACTGATTTTCTGTGAAGATTTACCGATATTTCAGAGACACACTCATTCTTGCATGGTATATACACCAGAATTACGTGATGTAAAAGTATGTTATTTCAACTTTATGTTCAAGATATTGGGCAGTAGAGCGAATACTGGACGAAATCGTTAATCGCTAAAGTTTGAGGTCACAGTTACGACTATTTCTCAAGTAGCAAGTTGAACTATTATTGATCGAATATGCGCATTGGCAATTTTGTAATAATTTTCACTGTTCATGTTGCCTGCCTGAAAAATCATATTTTCGTCTACTCTTGGTTAAATACTTATACGTCCCGCCTGATTTGTCATGTTTGTCAGTCCCAGTTTTACTCAATTGTTGCTGTAGATGATTAGTTCTTGTAGGTGGAGCTAACTAGCATTCACATACTGCCTGCAACAATCTGTTCTGTTACAGTTGTGAGATTTTTTACGCTTTTCACAGATTTTCATATTTTTCTTATCGCGATCAAGAACTTCAACTGTTAAACTGCGGTTGGTGCGCAGCGTAAGTGCTTCAGTAACCTATTACGTGTAAATATGTTTTAAATATAAATCAGGTTATTTATTCAGAACTTGTCAGCTATTCGTTGGTATGTATTGGGTTGCCTATCCTCCTGGTTTACTTCTATTTGGATTTCTGAAAATCCTTGGAGCTAAAAAAATTATCCTATCATTTTTAGAGAGGCTGCCTTTTGCTGTGGCCATCTTGACGAAACTGATTGATAGATTACTTTTGGTGTGTGCTGGTTATTTTTCGAGGAATGAAAAATTATTTGTTATCGTTGAAAGTTTATTTCAACACATATTATGTACTGTATGTGCAGTTACTAAAATTCCTCTGGTTATGAAAGTATTAACAAGTACTAGAACGCGCATGGCCAGCCTCCGTCTGGCCCTGCCAGCGTAAAGAAACGGTTAACAATAAAAATGCTTGCTTAAGCTGGTAGCCAGCTTAGGTCCGGCCCTGCCAGCGTTAACAATACAAATGCTTGCTGTTGACGGTCTCGCCACTTGTGCTTACGATCGGCATGTGCGTGCGCCAGTGCTTACGGTCGGTCGGCCGGCGGCCGACGGCCGGCATCAGCTCTTATAATATAAGATTGCAGAAGTAAACATATCTCTAATCGCTCTTCAACCTCGGTACGTGAATATGGTTTCCTTTTTAAACCTTTCCTGACGATTAGGTGATATTCGAGGCCCCTTGCTGATTCAGTATTTTTCCTTTTTGGATTCTGATGACATCCCATGGAGGACCTGGAGAACAGATTTGTAAGCGGTTTAGAGTACCTTATCAAACTACGCAGGCAGTTACCTTGCTCTCGAAGCTGTGTTCTCGTAGAACTTGACCCTGCAGTGTCCGAGTAGCTTCACAACGATATCCAAGACGAGAACTCCCTGAGACTGCTTCGTGACCACTGCCCTACACGATTGTGCACCCCTTCCGGATACCATGCAATTCCCCATGTGACCAAGCTATTCTGTAGTCCGCGAAGAAGCAGAAATATAAAATATAGCTACCTCTGGTAAATGCTATACCTTATTGTAAACGATTTTACTCACAGATCGCGGTGTAGATTTCTTGCATATTGTTAGAAAAAAACTGAAAATCTGTCAGTGGAAGCATTGCTTGTTACAGGCTCGTACTGTTGTAACTCTAGCTTAGTGCGTTTTACTTACTACTTTTAAAGTTGTTGTCTGATTCGACGATTTGGTTGCAATCCACTCTATACTTAGTTCAGCACACATTCCACAACCCTTTGTTCGCGATAATCTTGCAATACTGATTCTTTTGTCTATTGTTCATTGACTGGTATTACACGAATTGAAGTGTACAAGAATTTGACTGCCATAGGCCTATTCTAAACCCATATATGCGAATTTTAGCTTCTGTGTCCCGTTTTCGCTCCGTTTTCACCAGCGGTTAGGAGACGTGTGCTTCTGAAGAGTATTGTGAGGAAATTGTACAACTATATGCTCTTTTTCAGTTTATTCGAATTTAATTTTACCAAAAGACCAATGTAAATGTATAAATAAATTCATATTTACAAGCAAAAAAATTAGCATAACACTTAGAATAAAAGCAAAGCCACATTCACAACAATGACAATAGAAAAACTAAAATGATATCTCTGCAAATACATTAAAATATACAAAATTCAAGGAATATACCTCTTATAATTTTATTTGTAATTTGAAATAGGTGTAAGCATCATTTGTGCCTCCCGAATATTTCTTTCTTGTGCAAAATTTTTTTTTTTTTGGAGTTGAATATAGCTAAAGTGGAAATATACAATTGGGTTACACCAATATCTAATTTTTATTTATTTTTCTGTGGGAAATGTTATGTGCCTTAGGTATTTACACCAACAACTGTAGGTTTTCTGGTTTAAACTGTATCGAACCTGTGCCGCTTCCGTACAATCCACCCCATCTTGCTCAGGATCTAGTTGGAAAACGATTGCTACACCATAAGACAATTCCTGGGTCCCTAGGTCCCTCAATGCTGAACAGACAATACGAGCTTCCACAGTTAGTTCTCTAGAGAAAGATATTAGCAACAGCCGTCCTGGTAGAGTAAAAATAATCTGGTTGAAGACGGGCTTCTTCAGAGTAACTTTTAGCAAAGTCCCCATCACCATCATAATCACCAATGTTCGCTAAGGATTGTGAATCCCAAGCAGAAGGAGAATTCTCTATACAAATCTTAACGAATTTCTAACATCAATCCATATTTTTCGAGTGCTTGTATTAATATGCCTCAACTGTACTACACTCTGCCTATCATTTTCTGTATTTTTTACATTTATCTTCACTTGCAACAACTCTACCCTTCTGCCAAAATACGTTCTTAATCTCCAGGTTCAACATGAAAAGACGTATATGAGCTCCCCGTACTACGGTACCAGCTACACAAAGAATTAAACACCCATCTCCATATAATTGACTTAGAGTCCCATTAATCCTTCTTTTTCTACCCCAGCGATATCGATCCCTATGTATGTAATTTCTACTGCCGCGAACGCAGCATATCCTTTTAAAACTCCTATTGGCCAGTGTTAGTTGCTCCGACAGAGTAAGTAACGTTTTTCCCAAAAAGGTTAAACATAACTGCTGCTTATTTTAAGCTTTAGTCTTTTTTGCGGCACTTTAACATTTGAATTCAACTTACCGCATGTTAAAAGATGCTTCAAGTTAACAAAGAGAGAATACTTAGGAGCAGTATTGAAGTATACCAGCTGTAATGTAACTATAGAAAATTGTACACTGGAAGAACTAGTTTATATAACTCATTCAAGGTAAAATTTAAGGTAAACGACCTAGAAGATGCTCTCCAATTTGCTGGTCACTAGCACATCTTTAGCAACTGCTACTAAGCTAGCCGAAGATAAAAACCAGTGGAGAGATGTTTGCAATACCTGTCTTGGAGAGCCGACGATTAAAGGGTTTGATACGCCACGCCTTTTAATGGGCGGATGCACTAAGTGGGTAGCTGAGCGTTGAGTGAGAAGGTAAGGCTAGCAAAAAGAACGCTGAGATGGAGGGTTTGTTTGTATTTATACTTATATGTTATATGTTTCTACAAGCTAAAATTATTAAAACTAAACTATCGGCGACGTTGGCTCCTCCTACTCAACTAGATCTAGCAAAGGGCAGGAAGCAGCGGTGAAAGTGAGCGGCCACGCAACTGTGCGTTGAGGCGCGGATCCCTCTGTTAGTAAGTGGTAACTGCAGCCGGGACGATCAGTGTAGGGATGGCGATCTTACACCAGCGAGAGGGGCGAATGGGAGCGGGTGCCGAACAGGTCTCCTCCCACAGCTGACGGATTTCGTGGGTCTCCGCGTCTGACGGGTGCAGTTCCAGGTTCCCGCTCAGCGGCACCGCGGTTTGAAGGTCTCGGAAGCACCGTCTCAGGCGTCGATTGAACGGCTTTTTTTCGAGCAAGGTGGCAGCGGCGCAGTCCTCCGGAGTGCTAGCTTACCAGGTGATGAGTCCGGTAGGGGTGTTGTTCGGATCGGGAGTGCTGGCCTAGTGGGAGTGACGGGCTCGTGCAGAGACAACTAGGGAACTGAGGTTAGCGGTTCGTGGGCCAACGCCAATCGTCTTCAATGGGCCTTCCGTGAGAGCGGCGACTCTGGGTCAGGAGTAGAAACACATCCGGCGGGGCGATGGAGCAGCTCGAGATGCCGGAATGAAAACCATTATGGTCGCTATTGAACACTCGTAGAGAGCGTGTGGGCATTGGTGATGTTCTGGAGGTTTGCTTACGCCATGGAGATGATGTGGAGTCTACATGAACAACTGCGGTCCGGGCGTGGTGGCTAGGTCTGGGGTTAGCAATAGCGCTGACGGACTTCGGACAGAGCGCGGACGGGCGAGACTTTTGGGAGCAAGGGCGCACAGTGGTGCGAGAGCTCGCTGACGCTGAATGATTCAGTTGTCCTACCCAACTAAGGTTCGACCCAGGATTCTGCATGTCGCTCTTTATATAGGTTTTTTACTCCTTGTAACCATTGGCAAATTGACTTAAAATTTGCTATACTCAACAGATGTTTAATGTAGCAGCCGACGCATCTTTGATATATTTACGTTTTACGACATATGTTTTCTTTAACATGTAAACTCAATTTAATTTCGTATAAGAGAAAAAATGTGTCAGTATCAAACTCTTCTCTGAATGTCATTTTTTGGCAGTGGTCTATTATGATATGTTTTTCGGACTTTTTCCACTGTCTAGGGTGTAAATCACACAACGTTTCGGGAGTTTTGTTCTACTCCCGTCTTCAGGTGTTCCTGGTTAGTCCTGAGAAGGACTTATATTCTACGTTTTTCTCCGTAAATTTGTGCCTCCCCCGGGGTTTGAACCCG
This sequence comes from Agriotes lineatus, assembly GCA_940337035.1. Classification (NCBI taxonomy): domain Eukaryota; kingdom Metazoa; phylum Arthropoda; class Insecta; order Coleoptera; family Elateridae; genus Agriotes; species Agriotes lineatus. The sequence continues at coordinate 5,480,315 of OW679195.1, forward strand.
GGACCGCTGATCGCTAGTCTGCCACTCTAACCACTAGGCCACCAGGGCGGTTATATATTTTAGTTGTAAACTTATATATATATTACCGCTGTATGCGCAGTAGACTATTTTTGTAATTCTCTGCGCAGTAGTGGCATCCAAATGGGCTTTAGTTCTGCGCTAGCCTGGCTAATTGGTTCTACTGCCAGCGCTATGTATGTAGCTTCTTTCAGCTTCCTACGGAATCTGTTTTCCTCTTTAGCTACACGTCTGGAACGAAGACCACCACATACAATGGGATAACGCATCAAATGTTCCGCACACTATCCTTTTTTTTCCCTTCTTTTATCCTACTTTCTCGGTTGAGATATAAGATTGGGTTTTCTCGTCTACAAGCAGAATTGCCCCCCCCCCCTCGTATCCGATGGGGCTCCCTCTATCAGAGGCGTGGATTACCACCCGGGGAATATTTTGATCCGTTCGTTTTTTCATTCTGCCTCTAGCCTTCTTCACTTCAATTTTTACACGTGCCAGATTGCTAAGGTCTGACGCCGTAACCCCCAGTTGGAGGACCTTCCTTCCCAGCCGCCCATTCTGGGACGGACGCTGTTTGTAGCCGTCCATTTTGGATCAGACGCTACTTGGGTTTGGTTCTTCCGCTCTTTTGGCCATTGTGACTTTTTGTCATCTTCTGCTCCAAAGACCGTTGACCTAATATGGAATCCTAATACACAAGAAATGGAAGAACTATATACGTACATGGGAACCCATTAATGAAAGAGTATTAAGTGTGACTATGGATGTCTTCGGAAAGGAGATAGTGATTATCGGAGTATATGGACCAACAGAGGATAACGCAATAACGGAAAAGGAAAGATTTATGGAAACCTTGCAAGAACAAATTGAAAAAATAAAACAACACCAAGAAATTATAATTTTGGGGGACCTGAATGGTAGAACAGGAAGAAGAATTAACGATAACACAGTCGGCGAAGATACCCTGAATACAAACGGTGAAAGAATAATCGAAATTTGTGAACTGAACAACCTAAAAATTACTAACGGATTCTATCGTCACAAGGACATACACAAATTTACCTGGGTTCAAGGGACTAGACAACTGAGATCAATACTGGACTATATGATAGTAAGAAACAACACCACTATGAAAATCAAAGATGTACGTGTAAAGAGAGGAGCAGAATGTGGTACAGACCACAAGCTATTAATTTCCAAAATAGACTTCCCCTGGTGTCAAACGAAGACAGACAAAGATAATAAAATGAAAGAACGTGAGATTTCAACCAACGAAAAGATATTTAAAATACACCTGCTACAGGACGAATCAATAAGAGACCTATATCAACGAAGGCTGGACGCTAAATTATGTGAATTCCAATTTGAGGATATGGAACAAATATACGACCACATAAAGACCAGTATAAAAGGGGCAGCTCTGGAAGCGTTGGGAGAAAAAGAGAAAAAGTCTAACAAGTATAAAGAAGTATTAAACGAAATTACAGAACAAGCAATAAAAAATAAAAAGGAGAGTTATCACAAATGGTTAAGCACGAAAAGACAAGAAGACCTAAATTAATACAGGCAGAATAACAGGGAGGTTAAAAGATTAGTTTATAAAGAGAAGAACGAGAAATGGGAACAAGCATGCATGAGTATAGAGCAATATATAGGGGGTACAAGAAATTCGGAGTCATGGAAAATAATTAAATCACTCAAGAAAAATATGAAAGAAAAATCATACATACAATACATACAAGATGACCTCTGGGACAAATACTATAAGGAACTATTAACTGAAACTCGCCCACAATTTGCCGAAACCGAAGAAGAAAACTTGACGCGAGATCAAGAAGAAATTGTATTAAGCTGGGAAGATGTCGTACAGACGATAAAATCTACGAAAAACAATAAAGCTGCAGGGCCTGGAGGTCTTGTCCCTGAATTAATTAAATATGGCTCACAAAAATTATTCCGTATGTTACACCGTCTATTCGAAAGAGGTATTAATGGTGAAAAACTGCCGAGAGAATGGACGGAAGCTTATATCTCGTCAATTTTTAAGGAAGGGAACCGGACAATGTGTGAAAACTATCGTGGAATTAGCGTAATAGCATCAATGGGAAGGATATATGCGAAGATATTAAGAAACAAGATCGAGGAACAAATAGAAAACAAAATTGGAGAAGACCAGGCTGGATTCACTGCGGGAAGATCATGCATAGACCATATTTACACCCTACAACAGATTATTGAAAAAAAGAAGGCGAAGAATAGAGAGGTACATAAACTGTGGAAAGCGATGAGAGAAATAGGAGTAAGGGAAAAACTGATACGGAGTGTGAAAGAACTGTACAAAAACAATATGGTAACCATTAAAGTACAACAAAGGGTAGGAAACAAATTTAAAACATCCAAGGGACTACTATAAGGATGCTTTACATCCCCAACTCTATTTAAAATATTCTCAAAAACTGGAGAAGGAAATGTGAAGGTATGGGAATACCAGTGCGGAACGAACACCTATACACACTGAGCTTCGCCGATGACCAGGTGGTAATCGCGCAGGATGAAGAAGACCTGAGCTACATGTTACGAAAATTGAAAGACGAATACACCAATAATGGGCTTGAAATAAATTTTAACAAAACAGAATATTTGTCAACCACAGAAGAAATGATAACGGATCTTGAAATTGATGAGCACACACGAATAAAGGGAAGCAATAAATTCAAATATCTTGGCTTCACAATATCAAAAAGCACCACAACGGAAGAAGAAATAAAAACAGACTGGGCCAGACTAGATCATGCATACGGCAATTAAACTCGATCCTGTGGGACCGACACATCACCAAAACCACATAAAGAAAAATATATCATACTATGATACGAAGCATTATGACGTACGGAGCTGAAAAGTGGATAATAAATAAAAGAAATAAAAGTAAAATTACAGCGACGGAGATGCAATTTTGGCGAAGATGTTGTGGACTTACTAGATTGGACCGAGTTTCAACTGCGGAGATTCTAAGAAGAATGGAAGTAGAGAAGAGTACCCTGGAACACATAGAAGAAAAACGTCTGATTTGGTATGGCCATGTTAGGAGAACAAATGCGAATAGATGGATTTACAAAATTACCGACTGGAGCCCAGTAGGGAGGAAGAAGAGAGGTCGACCCAGAAAGTCATGGACAGACGAAGTACACGAGGCCATGGAAAGAAGAGGTTTGACGGAGGGAGAGTGGGGAGACAGAGAGGACTGGAGGAATCGGTTGAGAGACGGAAGGCAGCGTCAGCTGTAAAATCCTACACATATGTATGTAGTTTATTTTTAATCCTACTTTATATGCTGCTTGTTGTAGTTCTTCTAACATTTCTCTCGCTTCGCATAAGTTATCTGATAATAAAACTATGTCATCTGCAAATCTTAAGTTGCTTAGTCTTTCCCTATCGATAGTCACTCTCTTATTTTCCCACTCTAAAGTTTTGAATGCGTGTTCTAGAACTGTGGTGAAGAGTTTTGGAGACATAGTGTCTCCCTGTCTAATTCCTCTTTTTATTCTTATTCTCTTAGTGTTGGTATGTAGTTTAACCGTTGTTGTTGCGTTTTCATAGATATTATAGATAATATTGGAATATCGTTGGTCGATTCTGCATTCTTTTAGTGCTCGTAGGATTGATACTAGTTCTACGGTATCGAACGCTTTTTGGAAGTCTACGAAAATTGCGTTTAAGGGACGATTGTATTCTATAGTTTTTTCGATGGGGTTTTAATACTTTGCAGATGGTCGTTGGTTCCGTAGACAGAGCGGAAACCCGCTTGCTCTCTTGTTTGGTAGAAGTCCAGTTTCTTCTTAGTCGGTTGGTGATTATACGCGTGTAGAGTTTATATAAGTGACTTAAAAGACTGATAGGTCTATAATTTTCTAGATTCGTTATATCATCTTTTTTATGGATTAAGATAGTTATAGAGTTGTTCCATTGGGTGGGGATGATTTGTTTTTCTAAACTTAGGTTAAACAGTTTTTTGATTTCTGTTATAAGAGAAGGTCCCCACAATTTTAAAGATTCTATCAACGTTCCGTCTTCGCCAGGTATTCTACAGTTTTTCATTTTCTTCAGAGCATGGTGGATTTCTGCTTCGGAAATCTCGGGAATATCTCCCGATCCTTGATTTGTAATTTTCAGTGTAGCATGTTCTTCTGGTTTTAATGTCAACTGGTTTTTATATAATGTCCCGTAGAATTCTTCTACGATGTTGATCATTTTTTCTCTATTTGACTTCACTATCCCTTTTTTGTCTTTTAATTTTATAATTTCTTTTTTGCCAACCGTTAACTTTCGTCGGAGTACTTTCATACTTTTGTTCTCTTCTATAGTTTGTGTTATTTTATCACTTTTATACTTCCTGATGTCTTTTCTGATAGCTTTTAATACTTCTTTGTTCTCAGTGTTTATTTCTTGTTGGCTTGTGTTTTTACCTTGAGTAGTTTCCTTCTATTTTCTATTTTATTCTTTGTCTCGATGCTGATCCTTTCTTCTTTTCCATCTCGTACGCAAAATTTTTCTTGGGCCTCTGTAATTATGTTCGATATTGAGTTACTCAATTCATTTATGTCTTTTGTTGATATCTCGTTTAGTTTTTTGTTCATATATTCCTCAAATTCTGTTCATCTTTAGGCTGTGTCCATGTTTTTATTTTCTTTTTCATTACCATTTTATTTCTTTCTTTGCTGGTGTTTATCTCTACTGTAGCTCTGATCATTCGGTGGTCGCTACCGGTTGTAAAGCTATTCAATACTGTCACATCTTGATTATATATGTCTTGTTCGACATTATGTAATCGATCTCGTTGCGTGTTTTGCCATTCGGGCTTCTCCACGTCCATCTTCTGTGGGGTTTTTTATGAAAGAAGCTATTCATCTGGAATAGGTTGTTTTCCAATAGAAAGTTCAACAGAGTGGCTCCTCTTTCGTTTCTTCCGGACTACCAAATTTACCTAAAGCATACTCGGCTGAATCGGATTTTATCCCTATGTTACATTCTATTCTACTATCTCGGAGATGAACATGAATCAAGAGGGGGAGTAAGGTTTCTTATACATAAACGACTATCGGAAAACATTAGTGCCATCCATGCAATATCCACAAGAGTGATATATTTGATATTACGACTAAACACTCGGTACAATCTAAAAATTATACAACCATACGCACAGACCTCTGACCATAAGGATGAGGAAGTAGAAACATTCAATCAAAACCTTGCCCACTGTTGGGAGCCTTCTCAGTTTTCCGTTATTGGAAAATTCTGATTGCCAGCTCGCCTGGAATTTAATGGACTGTATGGTTTTATTTCTTCACTGAATTATACACACGTTGAAAGCAAAGGAAGTAATTTATTGCCATAAATTAACACACAAACATTTGAACATTTACAAAGAATCAGCTTTCGCGTACCGACCGGTTCGCGTGCTGCCACGTTGACAGAAGGAACGTAAGTGAGTTTTTAGAATCGGAAGCACGCCGGCAGTCTACTGCGCACAGTATGAATTCAGAATGCAAGAGAGGCGGCAAAAGTTTATAAAGTCCTTAACATACCGCCCGCCTTGGAAAGGGTAACCTTTCAAATAAAACAGTAAAGAGTTGACATGTAACAGCTAGAGTAAAACATGTAACATGAACACACATATATACAAAGCATAATAGTACATGGATCTTAATCGAGTACAAGAAAACCCGAACAATGGGGAGCCAAAAGGCCTTACGAACACTGCGCTGAACGCTAACGTACTAGTTCACAACACTAGTTAGCGGGCACAATTTGGCGAAGGATCGTTTCACGATTCCTGACACAGTGTTCACTGACGCCACACGCGTAACGCCGTCAAGGCCAGGGTGCAGCTCGGTGACCCGGCCTAACCTCCACTTCAGAGGGGGTAGATTGTCATCCTTGATGAGGACCATGGAACCAGGCTGGAGGTCCGAAAGGTGTGTGCGCCATTTGGTGCGCTGTTGGAGTTCCGAGATGTACTCTTTACTCCATCTTTTCCATACATTCTGGTGGAGCTGTTGTATTCTTTGGTATCTAGACAGCCGAGACTCGGCTATCTCAGTAACGTTGGGGTCAGGCAGTGACACCAACGGACGACCAATCAGGAAATGAGCAGGAGTCAAAGGCTGAAGGTCGTTTGGATCAGAGGACAAAGGAGACAGGGGTCGGGAGTTTAAGGTCGCTTCCACCTGTGCCAGCAAAGTGCAAAATTCATCGTAATTTAGACTAGCGTTACCTATAACGCGCCGTATGTGATGTTTGGAGGACTTAATTCCGGCCTCCCACAATCCGCCAAAGTGGGGACTGCGCGCGGGTATAAAATGCCAAGCTACTCCGTCGCTCGCGACTGATTCGGAAATAGAAGGGTTTTGCTCCGCGAGAAAATTGCCTAATTCGATTAACTCGGAATTAGCGCCTACAAAGTTAGTGCCATTGTCAGAATAGACATGGAGCGGTTTGCCTCGACGAGCCACAAACCGGCGAAAAGCCATTAAGAAGGTTTCAGTAGAAATATCAGCGACCAATTCAAGGTGCACTGCCTTTGTGACAAAACAATAAGCTGTAACTCGTTGTAAGCGAGCGAAGCTTGAATACTGATTGAACGGAAATGGTTCAACAGAGGTTACAGGAAGACTCTGAACTTCTTTTTTGAATTCTGGAAGCTCAGCACGAACATGTTTGGAAGCAGGCCAAGATGCCTCGCCTTCGCTTAGCCAGGTGGGACCATGCCACCAAAGGCTTAACAGACCCAGCGGGTCAACTATCTGGGAAATTTCAGACAAGCTGCTACGATTGGTAGCCTTACTACTTGTAGAATCTGAAATCTGGGATATTTCAGGCAAGATGCTACGCGTGGTAGCCTTACTACTTGCAGAATCTGAAATATGGGATATTTCAGACAAGCTGCTACGATTGGTAGCCTTACCACTTGTAGAATCTGAAATATTGAACATGGAAGTAGGCCAAGATGCCTCACTTTCGCTTAGCCAGGTGGGACCGTGCCACCAAAGGCTTGACAGACCCAGCGGGTCAACTATCTGGGAAATTTCAGACAAGCTGCTACGATTGGTAGCCTTACTACTTGTAGAATCTGAAATCTGGGATATTTCAGGCAAGATGCTACGCGTGGTAGCCTTACTACTTGCAGAATCTGAAATATTCTCTACTGATAAGAATCTTTTCTGAGCGATTTGCAATGAATCACCCAACACCTCTAGAGGTTCCTTGAGAGGGATAGAGACAACGAATCGACCATTCGCTTCTCGTTGAGTATTTTGCACGAAATGTGCCTCACAGGCGTTCTCTTCATTTGTGCGGACCTTTTCCTCTGGGTAATGTTCGAGTTGCCAAAACCTAGCAATGGGGTCAGAAGCACCCTCGATCGTGCCAAGATTGCACTGTACAGGGTACGCAGAAGGGGGGCCTGTAGGGCCAGAAACAATCCAACCAAAACGAGTTTTTTGGAGGATGGGAAGATTTGGGTCTAGACCAATTTGTCCAATACAAAGGAGCTGCCAGAAAATGGGCGAACCAATCAGAATGTCGATGGTGCCCGGTTGGTCGTAGGACAGATCTGATAACTTGATGTTATCAGGAACCTTGAAGCTGTTTCGCGGGACACGAAAACTTGGGGTTGTACCTGTAATCTCATCGAGAACAAGACAGGATAGGCCAATACTGTATGAGGTGTGAGGGGCTTGCAGCTTGATATCACACCTAGCCTTGATTTGAGAAGTAGCTTTACTTAAGCCAGAAACAGTAACGTTGACTTCGCGAGTTGGAAGCTTCAACCTTTTACACAAATCTGAACGTATGAAGTTCGATTGGGAACCGGAATCCAGCAGGATTCGCACAACATGAGGCGTACCATCATCAGCGATGAGTTTAGCGGTAGCCGTAGGTAAGAGTACCTGCAAAGCATTCGAACAGAATGCCGAAATCGATTGATTTAGTTCAACAGGGGTTTCTGCCGACATCGCAGATCCTGGTTGACTAGAAGAAGCATTTTGAGGTTTATCCTCATGAAGAAGTGTGTTGTGCCTTGATTTGCACTTTCTACACGTATATTTGGAGCTACAGCGGCTCGAAAGGTGACCCTGAGTTAGGCAATTAAAGCATACACGGAGCTCTTTTGCCCTTGCATTTCTGTCAAGAGAAGACAGCTTCACAAACTTATCGCATTTGTACAAAGGATGAGATCCTTTACAAAATGGACACGAAGGGGTACCCGACACAAATGATTTCGAATGTACCTTGGAAGACTTTTCGGGTACAAGCTTAATATTTTTTACCTCTAGAGTTTCTAGAAGATTTGCTGTGTTTTGTAGAAATTCCTTGAACTCGTCAAGATTAGGCAGGTCAGAACTTGACCGGTTTCTAAGGACCTCCCATTCACGGAATGTCGTGGGGTCCAGTTTTTTAGAAACGACATAAATGATAACAACATCTAGAAGCTCGCTTTCGGTAGCTAATGATTTGATTGCTGTATTTCAGATTCTGTATCCTTACTGTTTTCTGAAATTGGTTCATGAACCGCATAATATTCCGATAACAAGGTGGTTGTATCATTCAATCTTTTTTGCAATTGAATAATCTGAGCGCTAGATAAGAATTGATCTTCATCATGAATTTTTTGCAACGATTGCACGTGATTTGCGAAACGCGTAAGCTTGCCTTTGATAGAGCCTCGTACTCTTACAAGCGAATCCATAATTGTTGAGATTAAAAACAATTTAACGGATAGAACTAACTTTTCGTACGCCACTGGCACGGAATTTTGTTTACAACGCAGACAGCGCTTGATAACGACGCGAGAAACTTGTCGCTAACGACGCAGAAAACGACCCTGGTACAACGCGAGATGATTCACTTGTGACTGATTCGACTGCAGTATGAAACATGCAGGGGATACTCGCGCACAACGAAATAGCTTGGCATTTCACGCAATTAAAATGTTTATATGACTCATAAACCATTTGTTTACGCAATAATACGCAGCTGAAATTATGCACATGCATAACACAGATGATAGAAAACCAAATTCATGCATAGGAAATCTCACAAAGGAAATCAGGCTTACATTGATATTGGTGTGTGTGCCGCCTTTTTCGTTTCTGTGGTTTGAAATGCCGTCTCGTCTGCAGCTGGCCGCTGCCTCCACACCTGCACGAATTTGGCGCGAGACTTGGCGTTTGGCTATCTCGCTCTCACGTTGCTAGCACCGTCTGCTGTCTTCCTTCCTCTCGTTCCTCTCGTTAGGGACGAATTTAACACGATTGAAACTGCGTGTTGTACTTACTTGCCTTGTACAACTGCGAATTTAGGCTGCTTTTCCGGGCCGATGGACCATGCGGCTCGAAGGAACAATGTTGGCTTTTCCGGGTTCGTACTAATCCGGATCGATGGACCAGTGTTGGGGAGCCTTCTCAGTTTTCCGTTATTTGGAAAATTCCTGATTGCCAGCTCGCCTTGGAATTTAATGGACTGTATGGTTTTATTTCTTCACTGAATTATACACACGTTGAAAGCAAAGGAAGTAATTTATTGCCATAAATTAACACACAAACATTTGAACATTTACAAAGAATTAGCTTTCGCGGTGCGGACCGGTTCGCGTGCTGCCACGTTGACAGAAGGAACGTAAGTGAACGACGAGGCAAAGCCCGCTCGGCAGTCTACTGCGCACAGTATGAATTCAGAATGCAAGAGAGGCGGCAAAAGTTTATAAAGTCCTTAACACCCACCTCACAATACTATGTGGTGATTTCAATGCAAAAATAGGGAAATAGCTATAAAACCAGTGAATTGACGACCTTGGTAGTTAAAAGGTTAGCGGCCTGCTAAACAAACTAGATGGACATGGGTTCAAATCTGACCGTAGCCGAGTGGGAATGGATTTGAACTCATTACTTAAGCTAGGCGTAAGTTAGGTTTAGAGTTACTGAGTGTGTGGTATGTTTGAATGCGGGGGAGCGTAATAAAAAGCAAACGAGGCTAAAGCTAATGAGTGGATGGATTATTGCAGTGGCGGAGGTTGCTGTTCTGGTGAACAGAAATAAAACAATCAGTAGCGAGATCTGTTGAAGCGTACACCTGGTGGAGATATCTATGTTGGTTTCACAAATGAGTTTAAAGATCTTCGAGTATATTTTGTCTGGTCCGGGACTCTTCTTGCTCTTCAGGTGGTGTATGGACCGTCCTTGTTGCTGCTTGAGTTTGATGTTTCTTCTATTTATGTAGTAATTTATTTACACAATAAAGGGCGTCCCACAGAAAGAACGGAGACCGAAGGTCAGAAAAAAGTCACCATTAGTGCATAACATAACCAGAAAATTTAATTTAGCTAATTTATAGGTTGGTTCTGCGTATCAATGAGCATATACTTTCATCTGAGGGTTGATGTTATTGTCAATTTCAGGATATCAATTATCTATTTTTTTCTGTCTATTCAAAACTTTAGATGGTTATTTGTAACTTTGTTTAAAGCCGTCCACATTTCTTCCTATATGGAATTTATGTCAGCTACAATTATTTATGTGGGTTCTCTCTATGTGTTATAGTTCAATATTTATTTTTTGCATACTTTTTATGTTCTTATGTCGATGTATGTTTCTTGTGTTTTCTTCTTCGATCACATGGAAATTGATAGAATACGATTATAGTTGGATTTTATATCTGTAGTTGGGCATGTGCTGAAATTCGTCAGAGCTACGAAACCCCCAATCTTTGAGAATGTAATCTATTCGATTTTGAACCATATTATCATTGTTATACTGAGGGAATGTACAGGTATAAACCCTTCGAGGGTGTTGCTTGAACCAAGTGTTGAGAATACTAAAGTTAATGATAGTGCGAAGCGACTAAAAAATAGGTTACATTGCAGCAAGCCTAGCAAATTCCTACATTTTATTGAGCATTTCTTTTCAACCTCAACATATGAGAAGGTGACAGAATTTTTATTTAGGTGCACCGTTTTAGAGCAGACCTTGTTTATAAAGTAAATCAATCAACTTAGGCCATCCTACGTAAGCGTCGTTTCAGCGTCGAAGTAAAATCGCTAATTGGATGCTAACAAGATGGTTGCATCAGGTATCCACCTAACTTACATTGTTCGACATTAACTGGGGCATAATAAAATAATTAAGGACTTAGTTAACGAACTGACTGCGCGACATATTCTGTATAAGAACAGATTCTTGTCATTTGTAGCTCACAGCAGTATTTAATTTTTGAAGCATTTTAAAGTGGCAGTGTTTATTGCTATAAAAGCTAGTTAAACTCGAAACAGTAGTTTAAGCTTCAAATATTCCATAAAATGACGAAGCAGGCTGCGCCACCCACGTATTTTATTGTCTCGAACCAGAATTACGATAGGGCATTCTAAGGTTTATTTTTGGTTTGAATTATTTACGTTCTGAAATTACAGGGCGCAGTTCGACACTCGCAAATAAGACAGATAAATTACACAAATCTTACTTTACGCGGAATTTCAGTAGTCAGAACGTCCAAGCGAGCCTTGATTCATCTCGCGCTTATGGAAACTCCTGCAACGTTTATAAATTGTTAATTCATTAATTAGGGAAAATGTAAGCACTCGGCAGTAGTTAGTACAAATGGCACTTTAGCGTAATGTGTGTTATGACTTTATTCAAATAATCAAGCGCAGCCCATAAAAATTATAAAAAATAATAAACCAGCAGATTGAAAATACAGACTATTATTTTCGCGAAGCATTTGTCATTTGCTTTTGTCGCGCATTCCATTTCTGTATTTTCTCATTATATATTTCATTTCTTTGAGGATTACTATTAGTACGCCAAGCTAACAATACTTTCCCTTACCCCTTTTTTCAAATTTAACACTTCCTTCATCTTCACTTGCTTATTTTCTTTTATGCTCTTCGTTTATAGTTTTTGTGTTTTCACACTCAGGTAATGATTAACAATTTGGTCGATATTTAATCTTTCATAAAATTTAAATTCTAGAACTGCCTTTCTGTACTACTAGGGCGCACACTTGAAGTTGGAATTTTTATTATTACTGCTCTTTCCCATAGTAAATATGCAGTTCTTCGAGATTTCGCGTAAGGAGTAGAAAACATCAGATTTAGACACCTTTAGATTACATTTTCGAAGTGGTCTTCCTCATTGTGAAGCAAGCTTTGAACGCTCATTGTGATAAAGATAGGCTATTCTTCCACAGTTTCTTAATTTGATTTTTTTCTAATTTGCATGATTCCAGAGCTACATCCAAATTTTACTGCTTGGATAGGCGTAAGCACTGACTATTTCAATGTATTTACATCGTGTGGAGACACTATAAATTGCATCGCAGACTTCGTCCATCCCCTGCTATGAATAGGCGACGGGAGACAGAGAAGGCCGACTTCCTGCACCGGAATTCTTCCTGCCCCTAATATCCTGCCCAAAGGGTTCTTTACAATGCGCAACACGCGGCCAACGGCTTCCTGCTTTCGAAAGAAGTCGCCTGAAACAACCCTCGGCCTTGACTGGCGCCCAACTTCACGTAACTACGCAAGTTTCGAGGGTTACCTGCTTTTAACCGGAAACTTGGGATTGCTCTTTCTGAAGTTTCCCACATCGGCTATTAGATGCATCAACTGCTTAGATTAACGACGCATGTTCGCTGTCACTCATCCTGATTGCGTCAAAATGTGACTTGTTCTTCTGTTAGGCGGTAAATTTTGGATTGTCATTTATATATTTTATCCTCATCTTCGGAAGACTTTTCAACTCTAACCTATTTCCAAAGAACTAATAATAAAGCTATACAATCATAAGCCCATGTATAAATATAATTGTATCAAATCTAGCTTCAACCCCACTACGATTGCCCAAAACCGGCTTGGAAACCGTGGAGTCTTAGTATCGAAATCCCGAAAGAGTACAGGCAGATGTGCCTGCTATGAGAATGTTTGTGGCAAATGTTACGGCTATTATGCGATTTGATTCGTATATTTTGACGTTAACCTATAGTTGAGGCATATTCCTACATCTACCTATGTCTCACCTGAGTAACCTTATACTAAACGCACTTAATTACAAACATGAAGATAAAAGAGATATATATCATAATTTCCGCTGCGGTTATAGTGGAACAATACTTTTTCTCATGGTCAGGACTGGTAACTGCGTTTACTCATCGAGTTGTGCGTGCTGTCTCTTGGTTTTGTTGGCCTTCTGAAAGGAATACGCCAATTAAAGAGTTTAGTTAAGATACTTACTTAACTTTTAATTTTTGACGTTTGAAGGTTAGGTATTGGAAGTGTAAATATTCGGCTGTGCCTCTCGTTTATAGAAGTGACTTTAACTGACAGCTCGCGCTCGTTAAGATCTAATTTATATTTATATTTATTTTATATCGCACTCAGCTAACAGCCGTTAGACCAATTATAGGCGTCGCTGTGCATTTATGGGGACTTCCAACCCCACTAACGACTGTCATGATGTTGTTATGACCGCCGGGACTAACAATTTCCGTGACAGCCGTATCACGAGGCGCCGAGAGATGCAGCCGTGGAACTCCCATCCAAGTTCTGACCAGAAAGAGCGTTGCTTAACTCTGCTGATCGAACGTGGACGCTTGTTTAAGCTACACCACCCAGGACCTGCTTAATTTGGGTTCCCCATGTCAATTTGCGCGTAATGTTTTGAAATTATCATAGCTCTTAAGATTCGGAGTATGTTTAACTGCTTCGTCAAGCTATAAGTTTGACTGGCGTACGATTTAACGAAGCTTTGTAGTAACTTCCAGTACCCAGCAAGAACTTTAGTGCCATTGCGTCACATTGTGGTGGTATCAGCCTGGTTTTGTTTTTATCGCTTAGAAATAGATAATAGTATATTATATCATGAGGGACTAAAGTGGACCATTTAATCCCGCGAGAGGAGTTTGTTGCCTCGAGGGCGAAGCCCGAGAGCAACAACCACTCAAGGGATTTAGGCACTTTAGTCCCGAGGTATATACGCTATTGCTTGCACTTTTGGGGACATTATCATCAAACATTTCCAAAATTTGGAAGCTCTCAATTTGGAAACTGACAATTACAATTTTTTAAAAACTGAATTGCAGCAGGCCCTGGGTAGCCTGAATCAGTTGGCAGTACTGAAATGTATTGTCAGTATATATCAAATTCAAGATTTTTAGGTTAAGTTTTGCTTCAGTGTGTTAAATGACAAACAAAACCTAACCTACTAACCTCGTGTGTACATAAATTTACCATAGTTACCGTATCATTTTTACTTTAGTCCCTAAGGATTGAATGAGCTACTTTAGTCTCGGAAGTGCAAAAACAACTTTTATCACAGGCTTTGTCGAGATTTTGTGGAACCACGTTTCGAAACTAAATTGAATGTGTGATTTGTGTTGTAATAGATAGCTGAGTATTTACTATTGTTCCCGATTCGTGTGTGTGTATAGTTTCGCAATAGTACCTGTACGGTGGAGTTAAATAATTCCAGACAAGTTTGGTAATCCGTGAATATCCATGTTGGCGACTTTGTGTTGCAGTTTTATTCTATTCTTTACTTATGCATTGAGTCAACACACATTCTGCGTACGATTGGAGAAATCACGTTAAAACCGTTTTTCATCTCGAGTATGAAACGCGGAATTTGTTCAGCGCTTTCGTTAGGCACCAAATTTAAGCGAGACGTTTCTACACCCTTTTATTATTTTAATATTAATTACCCTTGTTGTTATCTAGCACAGACATCGATGCACAAGACTCTTTTGTTACCTGAGTGTGTCTTAGGGATGCCAACGCAGCTTTGCTTCGAGCTTATTTTGTGCACACCTTTAATTCTCAAAATAACTACTCTAGTCATGCTAGGATTAAAAGCCAAGGCTACTCACTTGAATGTAATATACTATATACGTTTGTTTTACATACATACAAACCAAAGAAATACGAAGAGTAATCCGCAAATAACCTAAGCCGTAGATAATAAGGATTAATATTTAGTTGAATGGTTACGGGATAAAAGCTAAATTCTACCCGCATTTACAGTTTGCATAGAATACAGCTAACAGAATGTTACCTTCAAAATTCGCAAAAATTTCTTTCACACGCTCCGCCAATTCACTCCAAGTCGGATTTGTTTTACGCGTAGCAACTAACTGATTTTTACTGACTCACACGCTTTGAAGCTGACGCGGACTCCGAATTACGCGTTAAAATATGAACCAGTCATGTAGTATGCATTCGAGGGGCATATCAGCTTAGCACTTGATTGTGGATTTGATCAAATAATTTCTTCGTAACTGAATTAACGTGGCTTCATCTTTTCTGCCAGTGAGACCGTGGATTTTCCCTCCTAATGGCATCGCTGTTTCGATTTGCATATATTGCACTCGGTGCGGAAGAGCAATGCTTTTACCTTGAAATCGTTGTAAAAGCAACTGGCTGCGAGCTATACAGTCGGATGTGCAACACTTCTGAGCTCGGATGTGACCCCCTAGAACCAAGCATTGTCTCCTGCACTTGGCTTGTACGCGCTTGCTGCTACCATTAAAGCACCAATGTTTTCAGTTTCCCACAAAGCATCGGGAAACGGCGTCCTACCGGTATATTTTTACCTCCGCCGTTGATTGACATACTTTTTCAATGCACTATCGGGAAGCTCAGAAATTCACATGGCCGCAGAATGCGTCTTTAACCTAATCAGCAGAGCACAAAAGTTACATATCAGCTTTCTGTTAGGGGGTTTATATTGAAAAGTTCTACTGAAAGTGATCGGAGCCGTTACAAGTACGCTTTTTAAATAAACAATACACCAGTAAGTTGCAGACACCTTTATTATAGGGCTTTTATGGAATATTGTGTATTTGACATTTTATTTGTATATTGTTGTTATGGTAGTTAAGGTTTAAGTGTTTAGGAATAAACTCGGCGTACTAGATTTAGATCTGATCGACAAATTAAGGTTTTCACTTGCGACTCTGGCCCTCTTGACTTTTTTACCATAGTACGCTATGATTCTGAGAGAAGCCACTTATTAATATTTTAATAAGCAGTTTGCAATTAAAAAATATGTGGATTTGAATTAGTTTAATAATATACATTTTTTCAATATTCCTGCTTATGCGGGTTTTCTCCTTCATGTATAAAGCAGTAGTACTTTATATACCCGTCCTCTGCAATTTAATTAATAAAACGCTAAACTTGGATTTGTGACCACCTCCCATTTTAATATTATTTGAATGTGAATATAATCACATTTAACATACATTATTTATTACATGTTTCATTTACCATCACATAAATATTAAAATAAATGTCACTGTAATTGTCGCCAATTTATGTCTTGCTATTGATGTGGCTGATTATAGCTTATCAAGGATTCTGCGTATAATAAAGGTACATTTTTGAGAGTTTAATTTTGAAATTTAGTCTACTTTGTTATTTTTGATACTCAACAATATTAGATAATTTTTCAATCTAAATTTGGCGAATTATTGGTTATTTAAGTCAGTGGCGCCTGAATTCCGTTACATTCAATGTTTTTAACCCACTCCCATCTGACGAAAATAAGTTAGGGAACTCCGTTAAACTGGTTCGCTTTCAAGAGTGTTATGATGGTCATGGGTTTAGTATGGTGCTATTAATTCTTAAAACATTCAAGGGCCAGCACAAAGTCACCTTAAGTATTTCTGATGTATATTTCATG
The DNA here is from genome assembly GCA_940337035.1 of Agriotes lineatus. Lineage (NCBI taxonomy): Eukaryota > Metazoa > Arthropoda > Insecta > Coleoptera > Elateridae > Agriotes > Agriotes lineatus. The sequence goes on from OW679195.1 coordinate 5,497,057, forward strand.
TGTGATCTTCTAATGGAGATATTACTATCTTGCTTTTTAAAAATGAATAACTTTTGCCACTTGCTAGTATGTTGGTAATTTTTTACTAATTACATTATTCCGGTCTTCTTCCAGCCCTGTCCGGAGTTCCGAGACTTTCGGGATGACCAGTGCTCTGCGTTCAACAACATACCTTACGAGGGCTCGCTCCTTCTGTGGTCGGCCCACTACGAAGACCGAAATCCCTGTGCTTTGACGTGCAAAGGGCGACCAACAATCTCAAACGACCTGAACGATGTCGACCCCATGTTTGTGGTGGCGCAGCTCGCTGAAAAGGTGCAGGATGGCACCCGATGCCGCTCCGGGAGCCTGGACATGTGCATCGACGGAAAATGTCAGGTATGCTGTGGGTTCAACACTATATTGTTCCTTTGCCATCTGTCTTGCATACTTCGCCGCAGGAAGAATTACATAGTATTACTGTATTACTATCTAAAAACCTGTATACTAATTATTGAAGTAAATATAGCTAAATCCTAACATCCCCAGTAGTTTGGTGGGTTTTCTAAACTATTCAATTTATGGAACAGGTCGTCTACATAAAAAAGGAAAAGGCGATTGTATTTACCTACTTCAATAATAATATACTTGCTTGATACAACCATAGACTTGTTTACACATTTCGTTTTAATGTGACTGATATATACAGAATTCTAAATTTAATTTTATAGGTATGCAGCTCAAAATCTGGTGCAATGGCATCCCAGCAAACATTTCAACTACTCCAGCTTTTAATGTCATCTATTTAATGGCCTCTTTTAGAACGTCATCACACTGCCGAGACAGATGATTTTTTTCTTTAAAACATTTTACTCTATAATATCTTAAGTAAAACACTGCTGGAGCCTGTGGTTTGAATCTGATCACAATTCGTTAAAACCCCTAACCACACAAATATTTAACAATCGCTAAATAAGTATTTCGATAACTTAGGTGTCATTGAAGAGAGAGAAAACTAAACACGACAAAGTTGCCGAATAATACCTTAAATCAATCAGTAAATCAGAATACAAGATGCAGAAGCGCCCAAAAACTATCCATATTAAATTTGATACTGACAACCGACCCTCAGGTCTCAACTAAGCTGCATTACTATTATTATTACGGAGATATTACTGTTTTCGGGATTCCTGTAGGTCTAATTATTTACATTATGTTCATCATAGAATTTCTTTAGTTTCGGTAATTGTCAGTGCTACTTACACTAATGCATGGTTTTTCCCTTTATAGGTAGTGGTAAAATCATCTGAGATAACAGATTTGATATCTTGAATGATATTTTGATAGTTATTTAGTTGCAGGTTTTCCCTAATGGAATTGAAAGAGGCATATTTTAAAATTATTTTGATATATACAGGGCGACCCAAAGAAATGTTTCTCAAAATAGTATTACTTGTTGTAATGGAGCACCCTGTATCGCTTTATAATTTAAGCCTCTATAAGCTCTACGTTCAATTCTAACTTTTCTTTTAAGTTGGTTTTATCGTTTCGAACTTATGAACGTTTTTAGTATTTTTTGTCAACATCAAGCTTTCATTTAAAACGTCACATTTTCCCCACTTTTGAATATTTGTTTCCCGAAAATTGAGGCGGTCGTTATTTATGATACAAAAATACTAATGTTTCATGAAAACGGGATATTTCAACACAGGGTGTTCAAAATACAGGTTCAAATTTCAGTATCTTCAACCTTTATTTTCTCAATTTTTTTATATGGAACACCCAACATATATTTTATTACAGGAATAGATAGAGCTTTACATTTCCTTTATTTTGACCCCATCATGTTGTTATTTAATGTAAAGAGTGTTTCAGAAATTAAGCGTAGGTTACGTAAACCGACTTGGATTGCTTGACCTTAATACGCCATCTCTGTAGCCACAATTGTAATTGATTAAGGCAAGCCTCAAGGTACCAAGATGCAATAATTGAATGTGAGTGTGCGGCAAAAATTGCTGTATCTTTTGCAAAGATCACAACCAAGGTTGTTCCTCTAGTTGATAAGTCATGTTTTGTACAGCAGCGGCAAGTCCACTGATCCGTGAGACCAAAATAAAGACGTTTTATATTACTAGAAGAATTTTATTTTCTAAGCTGAGCGGTAATCTTTTAGCTATCAACCAATACAGTTCACTGAGTTTGTATGCAAGTTGCTTTCTCTTGTTATAAGTCAATAGTAGATTATATTATAAGTGAGAGAAATGCATCATTATTTGCGAGTGAGAATTTTGAATCGCGAGTGCCCCAGCACGAGCGATACAATTTCTCACGAGCTTATAATTGCATTTCGCTCACGTGTGATATACGACGTTTTATCTTACAGTAGCAATTCGTATGCCTAAACAGTTTGAGCCGTCAGAATATGTCGCAAAACAGACAATAGATAGTTACAGTAGAACCTATTACCATACATTATACAACTGATTTCAGTGACTAAAATGAAGTTTTATTCACTAGTGAGTATAAAATACATTATACAACTGTTTTCAGTGACTAAAATTAAGTTTTACTCACTAGTGAGTAATTTTAGTCACTGAAAACAGTTGTATAATGTATGGTAATAGCTGCTACTGTAAGATAATAGTATATTATACATCAAGGTAGCGAAGCGCAGTATTATAACCTGAGCGCATATTAGATACTGAGCGCGCAGCGCGAAGTATCTAAAACGCGAAGGTTATAAGACGATTCGCTACCGTGGTGTATATACTATTTGTTGCACTATAACACGACTTAATACCTAAATTCCCAACAAATTTCGAAAATATGTTAACTGTCAACCTGACAATACAGCTCTTTAAGACGTCAAAATTAAAATAGTCGTATTTGGTAACTTAGCAATTTATTAGTTACCACGGTGAAAATTGTTTATTTTACTTTCTCTCCCTTGGTGGAGAAAATCTACTTCACGACCTAAAAATAGGCCAATAACGGTGCGTTCTGAGACTAGTAGTGCAAAAAAAGTTGTTCTTCGTATGGCGAAATTCACGTAGCTGTCGACACACAACCTAATAATTGGGCATATACGCACTCGGGCAAGACCGGTACGATAATAAATCATCATATCTTTGTGCACTTCGTTTGATTGAAACTCTGCTCGCAACTCGCTGCAGACTTATATGTGCGTTCTTGCTGCACCCGCAAAACTTACAATTCACAATACACTTCCAGTGCAGGACCGGCTTCACTAACATTTACAATTCCAGATTACAATATGCTTAAGTGTAACACATAAGAAGAAACATACAAAGAGACAAAGTAGCTTGGACTTTAATTATGAAAACCACCATTACCGACGAGGGATGTAAACACCTTTTTTGAATAATTAATATACTTGAGGACCATTATCTTTGTTTCTGCGTGAATGTTTAGTTTCCTCCTTAATATAGCTTAAAGTTGATCGCAATAATTTAAATTTTTTTATTAGTTTTCTGACCGAAACTGACGGTGCCTTTTAAATTAGTTTTTAATAAGATTTCTAACTTTTTAGTAGCTATTATCATAGGTCGGTCAGGTAGAGGTTTATAACTAGAAGCACCTGATCTTTAAATCTTCTAATAGCATCATAAATTGTAGACCTTTTCACTCTCATGTCTTAAAATTTGCAGTACGTACTGTACTTGTTGTGTTGTGCTTCGCCAGTACACATGCGTTTCGCTAGCACCTTTATTGGTTGTCATTTTGACGAAATTTGACGTATGTATACCGTTTTATTCTAAACAAGAGTTGGAAAACTGGATTTTACAGTTCTTCAGGACTGACCTTAATCAAATAATAATGCAAGACGCCAAAAATCAGTTGTCACGGCGGTGGTCTGGAAATGATTGCTTTCCAAGCGGTTGTATAGTAAAAGTCTATAATAGCTCATTTTCAAACTTTTAAAAGTCAGTAATTACGTTATTACATACAGTGCGTACCAAATGTATGAAACCGGCCTTGTTCTTTCAAAACTATTCAAGCTAAATCGATAAAATTTAATATTCATGCTGTTTACAAAGTCTTCTATTATTTCCACAGTTTTGTTATTTATTTAATTGACAAGGTCGGGAGCTGCGGAGCTGCACAGCCAACTTGATTTGTTTTTAAATAGGAAGGGGGGTCAAATCGCATACCGTTTGAAAGGTATTTTCAAGTAAAATTCAGCGACATGCCGCTTGCTATACTTATTTCTAAAGATAACTTCGCTATTGTAAATTAAAGATTGGGAGTAGGTATTAACTGGTAAAACTGAAGATCCAGTTAGCATAGGGAACAATGAATTGTTTTATGGTGTTTAATATAATCTCTGAAACTTCTTTGTGGCGTGAATCTATAATTCATATTCTTTTTTGGGTATTTCGCCACTCTGCAAATTACAATTATTAAATAACGTATTAAATAACGAACGTTTCGAGGGACAATCTGCCCTCGTTATTAACGACTAACAATTAAAAAGGAACAAGAAAACTTAGCTTTTTCAAGGAGATTGAAAACCACCAATCTCCAATGAATTGCTTGACATTGACGTTTGTTGATTGTCTAAACCTACTTGATCTGATCTTTAAGAATGGATAGCCAACTAGTGTCTAAAAATATTGAGAAAGACGACACGCATTTTTCTTCGTTAAGTAAAACATATGCCGTCTCCTTAATTTTTCGTTTAGTTGACATCGATTCTTTAGACAAGATCTTTGTGTTATGCCAGTGTACTTTATGATTGTTATCCCAAGCATGTTCTGCCAGCTTAGACTTATTGAATTGATAGGTTTTCATCATATTTTTATGTTATTTAACTTTAACTGCTAAAGCTCTGGATGTTTCACCGATATAGTATTTCCCGCATTCACATGGGATACTATATATACAATTCTTTTAATGTTGTTCTTCGTTGAAAGGTTTAGTTTTTGTAAGAACTGACCGCAAGGTATTCAACGTTTTGAATACCGTCCTAACATTTAATCTATTCCCAATTCGTCTAATTTTGTCAGATATGCCTGGAATATAAGGTATGGTTAGAGTATTATATGTTTGAGTGTCATTTCTTTGTACGCGTGTGGCATTGTTTTGTGTATTGAAAATGTTCCGAACAAGAGTCTCTGGATAGCCATTATCTTGTAAAACATTAACAATACATTTTTTCTCTTTTTTGAAAATTTCAGCATTAGAGCAAACAACTTTGGCTCTGTCATAAAGACTTTTTACAACACCTGTCTTTATGTTTTTTGATGGTTGGAGTTAAAATGTAAGTACCTATTAGTATTGGTTTTTTTACGGTATACTGATGTTTCAAAAGTATTTATTGTGCGTGTGATTAGTGTATCAAGAAAGGGTAACTGATTGTTTTTCTCTGTTTCTAATGTGAATTTGATGGAGGTTTCTTTACTGTTAATATGTTCAAGAAATTTGTCCACCTTAACCATATCATGAGGCCAAATTGCAAAAACATCATCGACATATCTCCACCAAACTACTGTATGTAATGTGTTATCGTTTTCTAACCTGTGTTTAATGATGTTGAGTGTTTTGTCTACTGGAACATACCCTGAAGAGGCCTATCCGAAAGTGGCCAACAGTAAACCTCACAGGAGGGAGAACACGATGCCAAAGTTCCTAAGGGCGACCTACCCAAAGATGCTTCGTAGAAGGGAAAGCAAGTTGAAAACGCTCCCCAAAATAGTGACCTTCCCTGCAATTTCCCAACCAACCACCCTAAGCGCTATACGAGGAAAAAAACAAGATGAAAGCGTTTCCTTACAGTGACCTACCCTACAAATTCCCAACCAACCACCCTATTTTAATTTGCAGAGTGGCGAAATACCCAAAAAAGAATATGAATTATGGTGTTTAATGTAACATCAGATTGTTGAAACCGTGTTTTAAGTTTATGAAGTTCATCTAGTACAAGAATCATTTATAAGCAAATTTATAAACAAACCGCATACTTCTCCATGACTGCGTCTTCTATCACCGTATCCTATCATCATCAAGATTTCTATACGTTCTTTTTCTGCAAGATGCTCCATAATTTAGCACTTCGGGCACAGTTTTAAGCTTTTCACGTTCGTTAAACAACATAAACTAACCATTGTTTTCAGCGCTCACTAAATATTCAGTTATCCAGTTAATACCTACTCCCAATCTTTAATTTACAATAGCGAAGTTATCTTTAGAGATAACTATGGCAAGTGGCATGTCGCTGAATTCTACTTGTAAATACCTTTCAAACGGTATGCGATTTGACGCCCCTTCCTATTTAAAAAAATCAAGTTGGCTGTGCAGCTCCCGACCTTGTAAATTAAAAAAATAACAAAACTGTGGAAATAATAGAAGGCTTTGTAAACAGCATGCGTACTAAATTTTATAGATTTAGCTTGAATAGTTTTGAAATAACAAAGCCGGTTTCATACATTTGGTACTCACTGTATATAGCTGTGAATAAGTTTTATTCCGCTACTTACTAAACATCGTCTATTTTATAGTTTTACCCCAAAATTCGCCTAGTCTTTTCCGCCTGCTGTGACCCTGCCATGTATAGGAAACCAACAAGGGCTTTTACCTTTTCCTAATTAGTACGGACAACGTCGTAGTTATCTTGGCTGAAATGATTTAAAAGGTTGGTATATTCTACAACTGTGTTCAAAATTTGTACCTCTATTCCTAGCATTTCTTGTGCCGGTAGGTGCGGGCAGCAATAGTTTTACTCGTACGTGTCATGGAGGGACACGCTTCTTCCACTTGGTTTCCTCCATTATTTGCATAAAAATACAAATATTTTGGCTTAATTCTAGTTTTAGAAGAGCTATCATCGTCATATAAATCTTCTTGTTCTGTACCCTTTCCAGGGGCACTACATATTGTACAGTATCCAGTGACGGCTGCGCAGCAGCCGCAGGGGAGCTAGCCTCCCAGTCATCAACAGCCTACATAGTATTAGAAAGAAGGAACTATTCTATATCTGAAACTAGTATTTTATCATCTATCCTACCGTTATAATATAACAAAGTTTGATAATGAGATCCGGAGGCATCTATTCGATACCGCTTAAAACATGTAAAACGACACATCCCAAGTATGTCAATATTACATAAATTATGTGTCAACACAGTTGCTGGTATGAATGTACCGAACGGCTGGCAGCTTCTGTGGGCGATCCGAAATAGGGCCTAAACTTATATGGTAGTTCTAGACTAAACGCTGAAGCAGCAGAATTGAGAGTTTCAATTTGCTGGAGAGCGAACTCCGCTCTACCCCAGCACCTAATAAACTGGCGGGCTTATTTACAAATGTATTGGAGCTCAGAACACTGTTTTAGCAATATATTAGTTCTTATCGTTATAACTGCTTACAGAACAATGAGAAAGAGGGCTGTCGGCACAAAATTGCCGAATCTAACTAGCCGCACGCAAAAAAATGTAGTGTGAGTTCATTTTAGATTAATACGGAGTAGAAAGTTAATTACTTATATTTTTTAACACTTACGTACATTCTGTGGAGTGTTTGGATAATTTTTGTTCTGTGCAATGTCGTTTTCTTTTGGATTATTAAAATTAAAAATCATTGCTATATTTGGATTAAAATATTGTCGGAATGTATGTGAGTGAGTCATTAATTATTATTATTTGCTTAGTAATTGTTAAAAATTAAGAGTCTCCCAAATGCGATTATCACGAACCGCCACTGACAGTACCATCACTTTCTTTCTTACCGTACGTCTATTCGTTAATATTCAAAGTAGGTATCTCTTCATATTGGGTCCTTAGTATATGAATTTCATTTTTATAGTTATGCATTTTAAATGAAAAATATACTAGCAACCAAAATCACTGACAGGTGATAAACGATCATTTCAAATACTAACCGCGATCGTAGTTTTAGTAGACTAAATAAATAGAAATCTTAGCTTCAGATTTTATATAGTAAATGAGCGCTGTAAAGAAATACATTTTTACTACAGGTAATGTAATAAATAATTTGAACAGAGATTGCCCATAGGGTGTAATCTTAGTAAATAATATAATTTCACTAAAGAAAAGCGTGATAGTAGGAAGTACAAGTAAAATAGCGACAACCTAAAAAGAACACAAGGGAAAATCCCATGGAACATTGCCTAAAAACATCATTATAATCGACATTAAAAAAATTAAGTAAGTGCAACACAATTTAAGGAAAACTACGTAAAACATGTTTGCATTAGGGATAGAAAGGTACAAGAAAATTTAATAATTAAAAAAAGTAAGAAAGATCTATGAAATCGATTTAGCGAAATTTTACAGGCCCAGTCTATTGAACATGGTTTTAAATACTGTCTGAAATTGTGCGTTCAATATGAAAACCGAAGATGTTATTGTAATTGTTTCTCCAATAACTTCTATTAAAATTTTCAATAGTTTTAAATTCCAGTGTTCAAAATTCTTAAGAAAACTCATGGCTGAATTCGCATTTCCTGAAGACCATGAATGAAAAATTCGAAGTAAGCACAATATTTGTGTAGGAGGTAGGAAATACGTGATAACTGATTTACCGAATTCTTCAATAGCTCCATATTTTTCATCGCAATCTCTTTCAGTTTCTCCTGTCTTCCAGTCGCGAGCAAAGCCCGGCCTGACTAGAGTTAAATCCGGCTAAGATGGCAGTTGATACACTGTCATTTTTTGTATCATCTGCCTGTTAAACCCGGAATCTGCCGTCCTAGGCGGAGCGAATGTTTAATAATTTATTGCGGGATGCAATTGAGCGGGAGATAAGTGTAATTTCGTAACAAACCTATTGTGTCGTCTCGAGAGAGCAGCCCTATAGCAACTTTGTAAAGAATAAGGGGATGGGGCGCTTAATGGCATGTGCGATGCACTCGACGTCTCTCATTTATTCATCAGGTTCCGTCTGGAGTGACTCTTTTAAATCGCAACCTCATGTGAAACCCTTTCAGCTCATCAATGAGCCTGGAAATGCACTTTGCGGATAGTGGAGGTCGGAGCTTATGCTGTATTTTACGGTGTCTTTTCGAAGTAACAACATTCTTTTGAGTGCTACTTACAGTGCACCCAAATTTGTGTTTTTCGTCTTTTGAGAACATTTTGTTTTAATAGCGACTGGCGACAATGTGAGCTCACTGAGCGAAATTAGTCACAAGATTCCACCGTGAAGTATTTCCTGAATTCTTGTAATGTGAATTTTGACACTTGTAGAATATAAAAGCTTAAGTTCACTATTACTGCTACTCGAAAGTCAAAGGTATCCGTTTGTAGTAGTATTGGAAATCGCACTACCAAGATTTAGATGTACACTTATGAGGAATGGGCTTAACACGTTTACATTAGGTTTAATTAAAAATGTTATTTGAAAACTATTTAAATTGTAAAAGGATCTTACATTTCTATTGCTTTAATTTTTATTCAGTTTATATTTTCTTGCACATATACTGCTGTGCAGTGTTACATTATCGGACCTAAGAAGTTAAGTGGTAGGCATTCAAATTCAAGTTGAAACAAATTCCCAAAATAAATGAATCTTGTCTGGACTCTGGACTTAAAAAACTATACAAGGTCCGCGGGGGTGGAAGAAGCATTTCCTTCAGGTGCTTTTATGCCTGCTTAATTTTTACCTTTCTATCTTCATCATTGCCAAGGAAATCGAGAGAAACGGGGTTGGTTAGTACGCGAACATGCTCCAGAAATATGATTTAAATAAATTAGCGACGTCCAGAGTTATGTAGATCCAGGTCGTGGTAAGCGGTAGCAATTCGTCTTTTCGGCGATATAATGGATAAAGACGGAGTTTTACAGTACAACAGAAGTGCAGATGTAGTGCAAAGTCATTAATTCGATTAATCGCGACGATTTGTTCTAGGTGGTGGGATGCGATTTAAGAATAGGATCGACCCGTCAGGTTGACGCCTGCGGGAACTGCGGGGGGGATGGGTCCTCCTGCTCCCAGCCGCTCTACCACTGGAAGCTGAAGTCCGTTTCGCTCTGTTCCGTCACGTGTGGTGGAGGTAAGATTCGCTTATTACTTTTTTAATATCGATTTTTAACGACACTTAATTACTTAATGATAGAATCGTTTCTTATAGGGTAAGTGACCTTGCGTTACCTACGAATGCTAGAAACTAAAATGTATTAAAAAGCAAACAATAACAGTGAATTAAAATATAATGTTCTATAACACGGCTACGGCTGCAAAACTCATACGTCATCGAACCTCTGAGAGGTTTTTGACGCACGCTGTATGATTTAACGCCTGATTAATAAATCTAAGACAAAAACTTATTTTTAGGCCTCCGTCCAGAAACACTGATTTTGCATTCGTCTAAATCGGCTAGAAACACCCTCTTTGCATGTTTAGGCATGAAAATGACAGCTAGTGTAATTTAAATTTTGAAATTTGAAAATCGGTTGGTAGCACTGAATCCTGAATTTCCTGTCATAATGATGTCAGTCTCACCAGTTATACGACTTTTCAGGTAATAAGTTTTGAATAGCATTTTCAGCTGCTTGTTTCTGGTATATTATCATCTATTTTCTTGTACTTATTGTGCACCGATTATTTATGGCATCAAAATTCATAAATATAAATCTCAAACAACATTACCTACTAGATACTTGATTTTCAATTTTAAATTCGAATCCTTACATCGTTCAATAAGTATGTATTGCCAACAGAAGAAAAATAAATTATCTAGCCTCGATATTTGGACAACAAATTACCGATTTTTGTTTGTTTATATTTTTTGTCGGCCTAAAAAATTTTGTGTTTCACATGTCCAGAAACTATTTTGCGAGTGCTCGTACTTGAGGGCCTCGGCCTTCGACCTCTGCCCTCAAACCGTACTTGCACTCGCAAAAATTCAGTTTCTGGTCTTGTGAAACAAATTACTATTATACAAGCGCTACAAAAGTAGTGCAATTAATTTTCAACTGTAGTCTGAGTCATATGCTGAAGATTGCTAAAGTAAATTACCTGAGAAAGTGACTCTGACAACAATATTTAAAACAATTGGAAACACAACAAATAGTTGATATCGAAACGTGTAGTAGAAAATGTAATTTAACAATAAGAGGGATAGAGGAAATTTTCAAAGATTGGTATACGTTATATGTTAAGCGATAGTTTGTTTTTTCTCCTTTTGGAACCAGATCAGCAATCCAGTTGCTATGCATGGTTGGGTTGTGAGTAGAATGGCTGTGGCTGGATTGACTGGAATGAGGACATCTAACAAGGATTCCTCTGTATCTGACTTGTTAATCGTTGTCGGATTCACTGGAACTTATCCAAATGTCTTGAGGGAGTTGGCGTTTCAGTCGCGTGTGTAAATGTCTTACTCCGAGGGAGTAGTTAACAGCACTCGCGCACTTATTGATGTTTGTTAGAAAAGTTTTGGTCAGTTTCCGAATGTGTTGCTCAATGGTAGGTATTTGTAAGTCATTATGGATTTGTGTGTTTCGCACGAACCAAGGGGCGTTCACAGCAGATCTCAAAACTTTATTCTGTAGCACTTGTAACTTGTTTATGTTGGTTTTACTAGTGGCGCTCCACACCGGACACTCATAAGTGATTATAGGTCTTAGAATAGATTGGTATATTAGAATGGCGCATCTAGTTTTTAGGGGTGATTTACGGTTTATGAGTGGGTAGAACATACTAAGACGGGCGTAGCACTCGTTTAGCTTGTTGTTGATGTGATGGCTCCAAGTGAGTCTCCTGTCGAGGTGTACTCCTAAGTATTTTACTGATTGATCGGGCGGGTTCCAGTCTACTATGCTATTGTTTATTGTTATTTGGCTAGAGTTAGCTGGCCGCCGGAGCGTAAATATTTTTGTTTCACATTTATCTGGATTGATTGCAATGCTCCATTTATTAAACCATTCGAGGGTTTCATTTACAGTTGCTTGGAGGTTTCGCGCTGCAGTATTTATGTCGCAATGCTGCGCTATTAGGGCTGTGTCGTCGGCAAACATCGAGATGGTTGAATTAGGCAGTTGTGGTATATCGCTGACATAAATGTTAAAGAGGTGTGGAGCCAGTACAGAGCCTTGAGGTACGCAGGCAGTAATTTTTGAAGTATCAGAAATTTCTGAGTTGATTTTTATGGCAAATGTTCTTTTGGTTAGGAATGATGCTATAATATTTATTAGATAGGCAGGGAGTTGTAGCTGTAATAATTTATAAATGAGGCCGTTGGTCCAGACTTTGTCGAATGCTTTGGATATGTCTAGGAAAGCAACTGCAGTGTGAAGTTTGTTTTCGTAGCCTTGTTCGATGATTTGCGTGAGCCGTAGTAGCTGGTGATTGGCTGAGTAGTTTTCTCGAAATCCGAACTGGAATGGTGGTATAATATTTTTTTCTTTTAGTTCATTATGTAGTCTGGACTGTATAATCTTTTCAAAGAGTTTGGACATCGTTGGTAATAGGCTTATGGGCCTGTAGCTGTCTACTGAGTGACCATTCTTTCTTGGTTTTTTAAATAACAGTATATTGGCAAATTTCCAATAGTCGGGGAAGTAGCCTAATCGTAGGCATGCATTGAAGACTGAGGCAAGGTAAGCCAATGCTTTTTTTTGTAAAGTTCTTGAGGACTACATTTGGTATCATATCGTGTCCGGGGGATTTTCTGATAGGAAGTTTATTTATTTCCCGTTGTATTTCTCTAGGCGACGTATGCTTGAGATTACGTGGTTTTCCACATCTTCATGGAGCCTTTGGTAATTGTTATGGTAGGCTGTAGTAAAAGTTTCTTCAAAGTAACTTACAAAAACCTTGCATTTTTCTTCGTCGGTGCTGTATGTAGAGCCATTGTTGCTGATTGCGGGCATTACTGTGTTTTTTTTGAGTATTTTTCTAGTGGCGCTTCACATTGCTCGATCATTGGGCTGTAGTTCTTCCACATATTTTCTATAGTTGGAGATTCTGTAGTTGTCGAGTTCCCATTTGACTTTGTGCGTAAGTTGATTGAGCAATGTTTTTGTTTGAGGATTTCGGGTATTTAGCCAGGCCCGGCGCATTTTATGCTTTTCTTTTATTAAGCTGAGGATGTGTGAGGGTGGATGTGAATACGTAAGTGTACGTCTTCTGGCTGGGTTTGTTGTGGATTCTTTTACCGCTAGTTTAATGTTTTCTGTGAAGCTGTTTATGTAGTGATCAAGGTCTGCTGAAGCATTAAGAGGAGGGGGTGGTTGGAGTTTGCTGTCTAGCTGTATTTGAAATTCATCCCAATCGATCTTTCCGGTAATTAGCATTGGCGGTCTGGATAGATATGCCGGCGTACTTAGGAAGGAGATCAACACGGGGAGGTGGTCTGAATCAAGTTCGTTAACAACATTTTGGTATATTGGGCGGCTGAAGTTTTTTTGTAGTAGGATATCAAGAACGTCAGGAAGTCGATTTCTTTGATAAGGGTAGTAAGTTGGCTCGCTAGGAGCAGCGACTTGAATGGCTAGCTGCGTGGTGTAAGCTAGGAGTCGTTGTCCGTTCGGATTGTTCGCCCGGCATCCCCAAGTTGTGCTCTTACAGTTCAAGTCTCCTAAAAGTATAGTGGGTTCATTAGAAAAGAGGGTGAGGATATCTGTTTCAGCTAGTCTTTTATTCGGTTGCTTGTATGCACATATAATTGTGAGTGAACTTTTGTCATTAAATGTTATTTTGACTGCTGTAGCTTCTATTGTGGTAAGTTGTGGGGATTGTAGTTCAGTCAATAAAAGGTGTCGTTTGGCGATAATTGCTACTCCTCCAGAGGCTATCTCTCCTTCTCTGTCTTTTCTGTAGATATTATACCCTGGGATTTTGAAGGTTTCATTATTGATCAAATGAGTTTCAGACACGCATGCAATATCTATAGAGTGTCTAGCTAGAAAAGCAATAAATATTGATCTTTGTAATTTGATGCCGTTAGCGTTCCAGTTTGCTATTGTTAAGTTTTGGATAATATGTAAATTATTTACCGCCATTGAAGAGCAGGGCTGGTATTAGTGAAGAGATGAATGACTTTATTTGGTCCATATAAGGAGTTATTAGTTCAATAATCATTTTAATTATACTACTAATTGGTGTATTATCAGTGTTGGATGAATTTGTTTTGTTTGGTTGGTTTGGTAGAGATCTTGTGTGTTGGCGTAGTTGGTTGGCGTATGTGTTTTGGTTGTTGATTGTGCTGGAGCGTTGAGTGTGAGGGGTCTCGGGGAGAGTGGGCTTTTGATTATTCGTTTGTTGTCGTTGATTGATATTCGGTTGATTTCGGTAGTAGGGGCATCCTTTGTAACTAGCGGGGTGTTCTCCTCCACAGTTTACACATTGTGGCTTATCGTCTGGTTTTTTCGGGCAATCTTTATAATGGTGATTGCCTGTGCACTTGACGAATCTGGGGTCTAGACGACAGTAGTTTTTGGTGTGGCCATAACGTTGGCAACGGGTGCATTGTGGTATGTCTCTAGATTTGTGTCGCGGTTCTACAGTGACAACACAGTAGTTCAGTCTGGTGAGATTGAATATGTCATTTTCTGTACCGTCTTTTTTAAGTTCGACTATAATAAGTGGCATGGGCTTTTTATCCTTGTTTAGCATACGCACAACTTTGAGAACTGGATATTTCTTTATACAAAGTTCAGTCTTGATTTCTTGCTCTGTTATTGATAGAGGAAGTCCTCTAATTACTGCTGAGAGATTAGCATTTTCGGGGTTTTTAAAAGTATGGTATTTGATGTTTTCGTTGTCGTAATATTGTGTTAAAAGGCGGTAGTCATCTGGCGTTGAGAGATTAATTCGGAGAAATGTCCCTTTGTACGATGTAGAAAATTCGTTTTTCGCGAGTGTTTTAATATCTTTTATTACTTCTTGATAATTGTCTGCGTTGTGCAGATAGAGTGGTGTCCATTAATTCCGTTTGCAGTTTAGGCTGGTCATGGTTATTGCTTGTTAACATTTTTGTTGTAATTTTTCCGAATCTCCCCGTGGAGAGATTCGGTTTGAAAATGTGTTTGATATTAGTTATGAGTGTGTTTGCGAAATACTCACTGTTTAAATATAAATTGTTTATTTATAGCGCGTGCACGGATATCCACTGATTAAACTAAGCAGAGGTACTTACTTGACCGTCCGCTTGTGGTCACGGCCCGCACAAGACTCGTCAAGCGATAGTTACATGGACAATGTAATACAGAAAATGCTACTTCAATAGATTTATAATAAAACAATTACAGATACCAGTTACACTAATATTTTTATGGGCCAATTTTCAAGATTTCAAGAAGCATTTCAAAAGAAGAACCTGCAATAGAAAATTGAAACTTGAAAAACCCACTGCTAATATATTTATTTAAAAATTTATAAATTACTTGTTACAAAACTGCAAGCCATTGTCTAAAATACACGGATATGCATGTAATATGAGACAATAGTCACTTATTTATATTTTAATTGTTCTTAGTGGCTTGTAACTTATAAGCTAGACATGCTCTAAACCGATTTACTGAAGTTTCAGCCTTCTAAAAATCCTGCAACTATTACTTAGTATTTCTTATATTGACTCTTCTCTTTGATGCAAACTATGTAATTTGTATAAGCTGTCAAAGCTTTTTATTAATTTTTAGTATAAAAAATCAATATAGAAGAAGAGTAAATATTTAAAGATACTGCTACAACTAAGTATTATTGCGACCGAACAGGCTTATTACAACAAATCTAAAAATTACACACGACTAGCTTCACTGAGACATGGATGAGGTTTTATTCTGAATGCGTGGGTGATTAGGTTTTATAAGCAGTTCGGTAGAGACGTAGAAGGCGGTCCGAACTCATAAATAAACGTCCGAAAAGTCGCATCGAGAGAACCCTTAGTCTTATTTGCTGTATGAACTTACCTCATCTTTATCTGCTTGATCCTTATATCACTTGTAAATGCGTTTACATTCTTACAATTAAAGGTAAACCGTAAACGCAATGAAAATTGATATGTTATATTGAAAACACAGAAATAGAAGTAAAATAATAGGCCTATTCGTTAGGCAAACAATTATAAAATAAAAATAAACATAAGTATTGTATTTACGAGGAAGGTTAGTATACATGCGGAAATTACATCTACAATGACAGGGCGATTATGATGTAGCGTAGCAATTTAACCATATATAATTTGCAAGTATGACAACGATCACCAGCTCGAAACAGCGACTTCAATGGGTGTCGATGTTCGGAGCCCTAGCTTTGAGAACGTTTCCTGCGTACCGCTAGAATACTGGCCCACAAAGTTCTGCAACCAATTTAAGGTGCTGAGATTGATGGAATTCTGCCAGCGTTGAGAAGAGACAAAGCCAACGAAAAAATCAAACAATGTTCTTAGTCGAAAGAAATCGATAGCGGAGTGCGACGGTAACTTAAATAGCGATAGTGAAAACGGAAACACAAGGATTTTTATTAAGTACTTGTCTATTGCATTTTTCGCGAGTGTCCAGATCTGTGCTCCCAGAGGTGGGTACGGATAAATACGTTGCTCAAGCAGTCTAGATATAGATAGATGGTGTACTTATATTTATTTTTAATATGTAACTTAGTGTTTTAAATCCTGCCTCTCCTAAGCATCGTCTCCTATATATTCGGTTTCTTTGGTTTTCTTTTCCCAACTTAATTACATGCCGTAAATGTACATAACTCTGCACGTTTTCTACTTTATTATTAATAGTTGTCTGCGGTTGTTTGAACATTACTTTAATGTTTTGGAGATTTATTTTCAGTTCAATCTTTCTTGACTCCAATTCTAGATCGTTTAGCATTGCATTAAGGTTTCTTACTGTATTTGCTATAAAAATATTATTAACAAATTTCAAATTGTTAAGGTATGTTCTATTTGTTAGTACTCCTCTCTCTTGCCAGTTCATGTTTTTAACTTCATCTTCTAGAGTCACTGCAAATAATGTAGAGAAGAAAGCCACTATTTATGCCTAAAGTGTTGGTATATTAATGAAATTCAGCTTTATCTTATGCGTGCTATTCATGTTCGTATCTAATATATACAGTGTGTTCCTGGATAGAGTTGACAAGAGGAAAAATATTATTATAGATTTTACGACAAAAAGTAAATCTTTATAAAAAGTTCTGCTTGTTGAATAAATAAGTTTACCATCAGAAAATCTAAGATTAATTGTACAAACTGTCCATAAATTAAGATAACATGAAAAGAGAAGTACCATTTATTAATTTTTTTTTAAGTTTAAATACAAAACTTCAATCAATTAAGAAAGTGAAAGATCTACACTTAATGACGTTTGACAGTTCAATGCAATACAATGACAAGACAACAACCTTTGATCGACAAGATTACATTATGATTATCTACATTAAACTTAACGACATACAACCATAACAATCTAAATTTAAACTTGAAATGTTGTACTTTAACTAATTTTATGTTTTTAAGGAACTTTTTCTATTAACAGTAAACCCTGAAATTCAATAAATGGTAAATAATTGAAGACTTTTCTTGTTATCTTAATTTATGGACATTATGTACATTTAATTTTAGATTTTCTGATGGTAAACTTATTTATTTAACAAGCAAAACCTTTTATAAAGAATGACTTTTTGTCTTAAAATCAATAATAAAAACGTTTTTCCTCTTATCAACTACATCCGGGGAAACACTGAATTTCAGCATTTCTTAAATTGTTGGTGTTTTCTGAATGTCATTTTTTGGCAGTGGTCTATTATGATATGTATAGCCAGTCTTCAAGAGTGTGCCTAACAGGCAGATATTTCTCGCAATTCCAGGAAGAACGGAAGCCTGACAACTCCGCTCGCGTTAGCCGTTGATTTATTGTATCGCTCTTACCGAAATAAATTATGTTCCACTTCACCGTGCTCAAGTTTCCAGAATTGTGGTATTTAAAATTAAACCAGAATTCAAGTTATGAATATAAATTATTACAAAATTATTACACTATTCAAATAATTCACCAATGTAGTGCTCGACAAGCTCTCACCAAAACATGTATAAGTATGGCGATGGTTATCGCATTAAAATCTGTTCTTATCATAATCACCGAGTGGCGTGCATATATATCATAGAAATAAGGCATCTGCTATTCTTGACAAATAAAAAATACAGTATACAACGGAAACTTCACAAAGCAAATGGAATACGGCAAACAACTGACTGATGTTTATTAGTCATAATATTACGGTCAAGTAAAGTTGCTAAACAACTCATTTTTGAACGTAATTCGAAAAGCTAACGGCTTTCAACCGTAGCCGTAAGCGCAAAGATGACAACTGCATCCCCGGGTGTTCAAAATGTGGAATAAAGAACAGAATGGATTCGTACTAATAGATGGTGTCCTTTTTCCTAGCGCGAAATTTGTAATCCAACCAGCGGCGGCTGCTCTTTAGGGGCGCAGGGGCACTAACTTCTCAACCGTCAACATGCTATACGGCGTTGGAAAAAAGTAACAATTCTTTAACTGAAAATGTATGTTATCATCTATCCTACCGTTATGATACAACAAGGTTTAAGTAATAAGAAGTAGCTATTCGACACCGCTTAGAACAGGTAAAACGAAGTATGTCACATAACATGACATAATACTCGCCTGTATCATTGCACCGTGCAGGTAACGAGAGCGATCTCAAATAGGGTCCAAACTTATATAGCCATTATGGTCGAAAAGGCTGAAGCAGCAGAATTGAGGTAAGCAGTTTCAATGTGACGCGAGGACTAACTACGTTACAGCCGAAAACGTTGTAAACGGGCGTGCTTATTTACAAACCGTGCTCCCGAAATACAATGCAATTGCAGTATAAAGGCAGTTGCC
Organism: Agriotes lineatus; assembly: GCA_940337035.1. Classification (NCBI taxonomy): domain Eukaryota; kingdom Metazoa; phylum Arthropoda; class Insecta; order Coleoptera; family Elateridae; genus Agriotes; species Agriotes lineatus. The sequence goes on from OW679195.1 coordinate 5,515,866, forward strand.
TATGAGCCAATGTGGGACAATCTCTAACATTGAAAATGAATGTATTCGGGCTCAGAGCATTGGTTTTGTAATAAATTAGTTCTTATCAGTACAACAGCTTGCGGGACAATGGGCAGCGAAGTTGAACTTTCACAAATTCAATCTATCCACGAGTTAGGTACTACTTGTTGAGCTCGCATAACTAAGCATTACCAACAATAATTTCAAAAGCCAATACCTTTAGCTGAAGAGGTTAAAATTTAAAAAAATTGGATCATATTTTAACCTCCAAAATAAAGGTAAACTCGCTATTTTACAAGACATTTTTCTGTAGACATTTACAACAAATGAATTTATGGGTGTGATGCATGCTCTGTCTTTTTCATTTCATAAATAGATCATGGCGTTTCGTTTTTTAACACTTACGTACATTTTGTGTTGCGTTTGAATAATTTTTGCTTTGTGCATGTTTTCTTTTGGATTACTAAAATTAAAAATTGTTGCTATATTTGGATTAAAATGCCGTCGAAATGTAGCTTTATTTTTTGCTTAATAATTGTTAAAAATTAGGATCCCCAAATAAAATTGCCACGAACCGCGAGAGTCCAACAGATGGGGAAATCGACAATGAACGGTTTCTTCAACATTCGAATATAACCTAACAAATGTTATGTGTGAGTAGGAAAAAATAAGAAGAAAGGCCTGAAAATAAATTCGAGTATATGTTACAATATTATACTTGCGTTTTCGATGTGATATCAGCGTTTGCTTGCAAATGCTATCAAATGCTGAATTAATCGCGTGTGCAATAATTGACCAAACCAATAGAACCAAATCTGCAGCAGCTTTTTTTATATAAACCGCTTGTAAGGCGGCACCAAAGAGAAAAACAAAAATTCGCGTTACAGCATTGAACGTAAATGTACGAATTTACTGGGAACAGGAAAATAGCTCTACACTGACGTTAAATACGAAGTTTTCAAAAAGGTACGTTAATAATTGCAAATGCAAAAATTGCTAAAACCTACATGGGCACACAACGGTGTTTAATGTTGCTGAATTCAAAGTAATAGTGGGCGTAAATACAAACTAATATTTTTGGACCACTGCAAAAGTCAAAATAGACTTCTTCCTTTTCCCATTGTTCTAACTGATGATCTGAAATTAAGATATTATGTGTATCTGTTAAAAAGGCCTACAACACGAAAGACATACTTGATACTATGTACAGGGTAATATTTTTCTGGGGCGTGATTACTATTTTCTCTTCGCATTTTTTGAAGTGTGGTATTGGTTGCTCTATTAGCTTGCGTTCTATATCTTGATTCTTGTGAAAACTTTTTATCTATCTTTTTTGTCGTAATTATTTTGAAACGTAAATTATTTTTATTGCAATTATGAATGTCTCAGGAAAATAATACCAAATACAAATAATGGCAATCAAGACACAAATTAAACAAAAAGCAAGGCTTTTATTTACTAAATAAGGTATTAAACGTGTTCACTTCTATTCATAATACATACCTCAATACATCGTCTAATTGTTTTCCGAACACCTTTAAATATACGCAGGGAGATTTTATTCCTTTTGTATTAATTAAATCGCATTTTATTTTAAAAACACATTGTAGAAAAGCAGCTTTGGAATGAAAACGTCTATAAAGTTGAAGTATTAATTTTGTTAACCTTCGTCAGCTACCTCTTATCGATCTTTAAGGATGTCATTGTCGTTCTCAAGACATAACTACATTTCGCAATCAAACTGTATGAATAAACCTTTAGTCATAAATCGTTGCAGGTTACAAAATGTCCCGGCCGATGTGCCAGAACGTCCTGACGGGAGCGGAGGTGGAGGAACAGCTTTGCAACGACTCGCAGAAGCCCGAAGCTGCTGTTGTTGAGTGCAATACCCATAATTGCCCACCAAAGTAAGTACTTGTAATTCCTCCACGCTCGTTGCAACTATTGTAATCCAGATCTACCTGCTGGAAAGCGCTGAGTTGCACCCTCCCTCGTCCATTTGTCTTTAATTTCGCACTACAATATTACTTGCTAGCTAACTTGTCCCCTTTTTTTCCTGGATCAAAATATATCCTATAGTGTTATTCTTCTGCAGGTGCAATGATATGGCGCCAGTGTTATTATATAGTTCCGAACTTATTAATATATTAACCTCCCATCTTGTTAATACAACAAGTAGCTTAAACAGAACGCCAGAGAAGGGTAGCTAGCAAAGAGAAGATAGTAGCTTTACCAAATCGTTTTAAGAAGCAACAAGTCCATAATACAGGGTGCCCAGTTCTACATTTTACCGTGATATATCCCAAAGAACCATCTGAGAGTGTCGAGATGTGGCAAAGATGTTGAATGTAAGGGAAAAGAAATAGAAAATAGTAATGATAAAGAAACACTAGCAAATTCTCACTAACAATTTGGAGCTTCTTTAATGGATACGCGTATGTGCGAGTAAAGAGTTCGCTGCAGCTGGAACGTGCACGACAGTATTTTAACAGTAATAATATCAGCCCATAGTTTATCGCAGACCAGGTAGTTACAAGTTAAGTAAAGTTTAAAAATGCTAAACACCTACGCACAGTTACAACAATTCCGTAATTGCAACGAATACAAGACAAATTAAACATGAAAGCATAATATAAAAGGGTAGTAGTGACCAATTTAAACCGGCATTAATTGCAGCGAAGAGCTCTCGATGTTCAAATTATCAACAAAACAAAGTAAAACAGCAGACGGGTTCATAACAGATTGTAACAATTAGCATACAATTGCAAATTTCAAGTAGATAAAGAAACTTGAGTCACATTTTAAATGCAGCAATCAATTAAGGCTTTCAACGGCACATCAGGAACGGTTTCGCTGAAACGCAAGCTCGGCAATTGATAAGAAGCCGATGGCCGCTTCCTGTAGCAGCAAATAAGCTACGAGTACATGTACAGTCGTGTGCAAATAAATCTGGGACAGTGTTTTTTTCACATGCAGATTCAGTTAAGAATTGAAGAATATCTCCATGGATTTCCTGCTATCAGAAAGAGTTACATTAAACTTTAACAGGTAGGTACTGAAACCCGTAACTCTCTCTGATAAGAGGAAATCCATGGAAATATTCTTCAAATTCTTAACTGAATCTGCATGTGAAAAAAACACTGTCCCAGATTTATTTGCACATGACTGTACATGTGAAACGGATCGTGGTGCGTACAGTATGGACAGACGTGTGTGCCAAATAGAAGCGCCCAAGTACATCCTATTCACAAAGCTAGAAAGAAATTTACGGCTTCAAAACTTAGAAAAGTCAAACGCTTACCTCACAGATGTAAATCGGGCTCGAGAAACAATACCTGTATTTTTAAAACCGCAGAAAATTAAGACAAAATCACACTGTGACCTTATCCGAAACAACTATTGCACCAAATGATAAAAGCCACTAACAGAACACTGATAAAAAAATTACCTAAGCACAAGGTGTAGAAAAATTCGTATCATTAAATCAAATATTCAGTTTGAAAAAAATACTAAATTACGCCAACCAAAATAGTACAGTCATTTGGTAGTTTTACCTGGAAAGTTTTCCGGGAGTTTTGAAAATTGGTAATTTTATAGATTTCGATGTGCTCTTTCCGAATTTCAACTTTGCCACCTCGTATCTTTGCCGCTCGCGCCGCCATATTGGAGAAATGGCGCCTAAAAGCAGTTTTTTGACGATATTTCCTTTCCGACTCATTTCACTATATAAACATTTATATACAAAATTAAACTAGAGAAAATTTCCTATAATTTATATAATAACCTTTTTTTTGTAAAATTAATAGTTTTGGCGTACGAGCGCTGCAAAGTGTAGTTCAACACGCATTTTGGCCAAAAAACTTATTTCCATACCACCTTGAGGTAGAGTAAGCGGCGCGTTTTTTTATCGTGGTATCCCTAGTAGGCCTAATCCACATGCAATTCACTATTCCAAAATTTAGCGCATTCTCCTTCACTTCGCTGTTCTTGATGGACCAGGTGTTGCGAGTTCATTGTCTTTAGTACCGATCGAAATGTCACAGACCGAAATTTCTTCCACATCATCCGCGATGGGATTATCAGTTTCATCGTAATCCTCTTCGTTCTCGATTTCATCATACGTTTGTTCGAAAATAATCTCCGTTTCTTCCTCTTCATCGCTATCTTGTAGTGGAACTTGCGAGTTATCACAGGTACTACTACAATTCGTGCATATAATGGAGCACTTTAACCCAGCCTTTCTGCATTCACAGTAGGGTGGAACGAAAATGGCCTTTTTTTATTTTTTATTTTTTTTAGTTTTGTAATAGTGGGCAAAAGTTGCCTTTTAGTTTCAAAACGAAGAAAAAAAAATGTGGTTGCTATACTACAACATCTTGAGGTGCCGCAAAGAGTTTAAAGTTTCTAAGAAATTTAAAAATTATAAACTTTAATAAATTATTTTTTATGGTTTTCTCGTACATATAATGTTACAAAATATAGTTGTAAATACACATATAAGCATTATAATTGGAAAAAAATATTAATTACAAAATATAATAATAATAAAAAAATATTTTTTAATGTCAAAAAGTTGGTATTCTTGCTAATTTTGAACTTGCGAATTATTTTTACAAATAGTAAATAAGTTTGAAGTAAAAGCTCGTCAAATCAATTATATATTTTTTTATAGAGCACACATAAAATATATCATAATACACTTTTAAAGACATTGAAAGTTCCTTTTTTATGATTTAAAAAACCCTTAGTGATTAGAAATGTTACAGTTTCAAAATGTTTGTTTTTACTTCATTGACACATTAAACTTTAAAAGTTTTGGCATGGTCTCAGTGAGTCAATTTTTGCTCTCGTATATCCTTCTCCTGCAATTGAACCACAGACATTTTGAACCAGTTTCACAGCTCTTTCGATTGCTTGCGTGTGAAAAGGAAGCCGGGGAAAGTCGATACGCGGGTCCACTTTACTATTTGGTTGAGCTTTAGCTGTCTTCCGTATAAAGTCTTTGAGAGAGTCACTGGAAACATGTTTTACCAAGGGGGGTTCAGTGACGTCATTTTCAGCCCATAAGACCATGTCGATGATCCTTTGCGTCAAAGTTAATCTATAGAACTTTAAATTTCCTGACTCCGCCTCTATCATCTGTTCTTGCTTTTAAAACACGTCGTAAAGCAAGTTCACTTACATGTTTCCGCTCATCACATAGCATGGACAAAAGAAGATTTTCTGCAGCAGCAAAGTACCTATTTCTTTGAATAACCGGGTCTAGAACGATCTTGATATTCAGAGAGAGATAAGCTTAAACAGATGTTGTGTGGAACTATAAGTACATGGAGGTTTTAACGTAATGTTAAACCACACACTTTAACAATGTACTCAGCCAGAGTCTTAAGGTTTTCAGTTGTTACATACAATCTAAGTATGCCGTTTGCTAATGTAAACCACCTGGAGTGAGCAAGTTTTCCAGGGTTTCTTTAAGATAAACCTAGTGAGCAATTTCCAATTGATAAATCGATCCACATATCCAATAAATACTTCTGTACTTAAATCGTTTATGTTTTCCAAAATAGGAAGGTTATTTTCAATTGGTAAGAAAGTAACCACAGGGAGATTAGCACAGTTTTCCAGCTGCTGACCTATTTCGCCTTTAGAATCACTGGGTCCCTTCGTTTTACCATCTAAATGACAAAAAAGATGTGGCAAAGGTAGCTCATTTCCATGGAAGAAACCAACTCACCATTGTAAAGGTCTTCCTATTTCATTTTCCATCAAAGAAATCACACCATTATTATGTCCAGTATTTACAACGGTTCCATCACACCCAATAGCAGTAAAGTTCAAAAGTTGTTCGTTGTGTTATATCTTCAAGAAACTCCAGTATACTGTCTGCTATGTCTTTTCCAGTGCCAGATTTAGGTGTTGCGTGGCCTAAAAACTTTGAGTTTGGTTCCTCTATTAGTGAGACGTGCTCTTCTGAAATAACTTTTTTACAACTTCTATAATATATGCCCCCCCCCCCCCCCCCAACATCCCCTGCGGCCATGACTCTTGCTCGCGGATGCCAATGCAATAGTTAAACTCTCTTTATCCTTCTATTCATATTAAAACGCCTATTTGAAGCTTTGTACTGCATAATCGAGACACATAAAAAAAGTTGCAAAAAGTGTGTTTTTATAAAACTTTGCCGCTCTTGCGGCCATTTAAGACATAATACAAAAAGTTTTAAAAAAAATTGTATGTCTTTTTTGATATAGAAACTGCTTGTTTGGCAGTATTTGAAATTAAGAAAATATATTTGACAATTTCTTAAAAAAACCTAAAAATGTAGCGAAAATTGCAATTTTATGAAACTTTATCGTCCTTGCGGCACCTCAAGACGTGCTCAACTCTTTTTCATATTTTGTTGTAATCTTATCTACACCAAAAGGCAACTTTTACGCGCTATTACAAATTAAAAATCAAAACTTGTTTTTTTCGTTCCACCCTAATTCACAGGCTTTCTGACATCTCTTTTTGCATTTCCAAGAAATAAGTTTTAACAGGCTTTCCGGAGCTGGAGGCTCGAGTGTGGTGACAGGAATTAGCCCGTTCTTGTTTCTTTTCCATCCCCATTGCTCTGCATTTTGTTCATTCCCATACCACTGCTGAACCTGGTGATAGGTTCGGAACGAATGTTGTCGTGCTGCTGCTTCTGTTGGTGGTAGCGACGCAATATTAAATTTTCTTTTATATGCTGATGTTGTGAAGCATGCATATCTATAGTTGTTTAAAGACATACTTTTCACATTACTGTAACTGTATAATTCAAGAAGGAAGCGTTCTCCAGCTTTAGAAATGATCTCTGGATCAGCATTTGAATTTTTGAATAGCGAGATGACCTGATTTAAGTCTGGATTTATTCGGAATACATTAATAAATTTCAGTTTTCCTTGATTAAATAATGCGTAGATGTATAATAGTTTGCGGTGCTCGTACGCCAAAACTATTGATTTTGCGGAAAAAAGATTATCACATAAATTGCAGGAAATTTTCTCTAGTTTCATTTTGTATATAATGTTTTTATCGTAAAATGAGTAGGAAAGGATATATTGTCAAAAAACTGCTTTTAGGCGCCATTTTTCCAATATGGCGGCGCGAACGGCAAAGATACGAGGTGGCAAAGTTGAAATTCGTAAAGAGTACATCGAAATCTATAAAATTACTCATTTTCAAAACTCCCGGTAAACTTTCCAGGTAACCTCTTTTTTAGAAACAAATGACTGTACTAAAAATCAAATCTGGAATTTGCACTGAAAATTCTGGAAATATCAAGAATAGGAAGAATATTTACAGGCTTCATCCTATACACATTAAATTTTCTTCGTCCACGCAAGAATACATTTTTGGCATCAACAAGACTTAACAAGCTTACCCTCACAATAAGACACAATAACAGGCTCGACATTTAATAAATTTCCCTTTTTTACACTAACGTAGCTGATATATTATCTAAATTTAATAAACTTTGACTCTTTGTCCAAAAACAATCCAAATTTAAGGAGTTTAACATAAAACTTTTTAGTTCACACTATATGAATACACCTTTCCAGTAACGCATATCCTTTACTTTATTGTGCATTCTTCCTACCTAGTATCGCCCGACAAAATTTCTATTGCTTTGTTATTCAACAATACCTTACCGTGTAACAATTTAGTAATACTTCGAGACTTTCATTTACGTACTCAATTCAAACACCTAAAACGAAGGTAACTGATATGTATTTTATCATGAACTCTCATTATTTTCTAAACATTATCTCAACTCATTTCAATATCTATCCGCTATAGATTCTATTAAAATCCATCCCTTCTTAGTTGGCGTATAACTAATTATACTAGTCTTTTTTCTAGGACCGATAGTTTACCCCATTTGGCCTGTCTGACCATATTACTATTAATGCCCATGTAGGGTCATGTGTAAGGTAGTCTAAATCAACTATTAAATAATAAAAACCATTATACAGTTTTTTACGGGACAAGGTCGGACATTTTATTGAGTAATCGAATGCAGAAAAGCAAACCCCAATTATTCTACAGAAGTTAAGGATGAAACCTCTTTAATTCAACGGCATGGAACGTCTAGGCTTCAAAATGTGTATTCTAATGCCCCGGAATTGTCAAATCCGATGGAAGCCAAAATGCCTAAGAATTGGCCCTTATCGATTCAGGACTCCTATACGGCGGTCTGCCAACATGCTTTCGATTTACACCATATCACCATATATGTCTCTAGGTGACTGCAGGATTATACACCCCAAGAACTTATTACTGAGAAAACAACCCCCCACGCGCGTTCAAGCCACAATATCAACAACGAAACTGCGATGGCCATCGCGAGGTGGACGATGATTTAAAACAACATATTAAAGATTTCAGCAAGTTCAATTTTTGCAAAATATTAGGAAAGCAAATGTAGCTAAACTACATTTACAAAAAATAGTATTGACTATTCAACTCACTTGTCATCTATCAAAAACTGTCCAATAAAAATACAAGATTTGACGTTTTTGAGCCAATGAAAATAAACTATATTGACAATTTTCACTAGTGAAAATAATTGACAATTTTCACTAGTGGTATAGTGAATATTTTTTGACATTTTTCACTAGTGAAAATAATCGACAATTTTTACTAGTGGTATAGTGAATATTTTAAACAAATGTGATTTTTATTAGAAAAAGTCAATATTAGTGTTCTGTTACTATAGAAATTGCGTAGTTTGTTGCTAGTTTTACTGAAAACTAATTCGAAAAAGTAGTTTGGTTCATTGAATAGTCCTTCGAATGCCATTCTTAGTCAAAGTTATGTCGAATATTTTTGCTGTGGTTTCACGAATGTCCATTGCGTTTAGGATTAGGACTCGTGCTAGCGCACTCGTCCTAATCGAACCTAAGCGCAATGGACATGACTACTCATGGAATTATAAGTGATAGTATCACATCATATTATTGTAATTACTTTAAATTTCATATTTATTGCCAACAATTTGTTTTAGGTGGCATACAAGTGATTGGGGTCCATGCTCGGTGAGCTGCGGGGGCGGCTCACGACTTCGCCAGGTCTCCTGTGTAGAAGAAAGCAACAATGGCACCAGAAGCAAGGTACTACCTCAAAATGTGTATACCTTCCCTATTCGCTAGAAAATAACTTTTCGGGTTTCTTTAGAAACAATCTCGAATTAGTCAATACACCCAAATCGATTCGAAACAAATCAAAACCGGGTAAAACAAATTGCATTGGAGGAAGTTCGATAAGCTTGCAGCTGGATGCTCGCTGGCGTTGTACACAAACCAGTAATGACTTCATTTATTATTCACGTTCTACTTAATGTGTAATAGCTTACCTCCCTCCTTGTAACTGCGATTTGCTTGGCATAAACGTTTCGCTTTTTCATCGAGCAGGCCTTCCGTGACATCTGATTTATAAAATGTTAACCGGCTGAAGTGAATTCGATTTATTCCTTTCCGAACAGATTTTTAAATCGTAATAGTGTTAAGTGGATTTATTTCCGAGCAAGTTCGGATAAAACAGATCCACTATAATGTAGTTGTGAATTTTTTATTTGGTTTGCAAGTTTAGTTATGAAAATTTTACGTAAATAATCGAATCGCCTGTTTAGTACAGTTTTGAGATCAAATATGAATATTCCGAAATGGGTTCAGCAGTAGATTCCGCGCTTTTGAATATTAAATGTACAAAAAATGTTCCCACTCCAAAAATGCCAGGTAAGTCACAACCAGTCGGTTCACATATTATTGAAACTGACTCCTGTAAAGTATGTCATGACACTATAGGTGTGAATCTAGTCAGTTTAAAATAGC